>CM033647.1:35827846-36046033 GCA_019512145.1 Engystomops pustulosus | reverse complement strand
GGTCTTTCCACAGGAATGACTAGGCCCGTGGTGGCAGCCAAGGTAGGCAGGACCTTGGGTAGGCAGGACCTCTGGATGGCAGGACTTCTGGATGGCGGGACCACTGGATGGCGGGACCTCAGGATGGCAGGACCTCGGGATGGCAGGACCTCAGGATGGCAGGACCTCAGGATGGCAGGATCTCAGGAACGCCACAGGAACACGGGAACTCGGAGAAACACTGGAGAATAGACACATGGAGGAAACCTGGGAACGCTGGAACACTAGGAAACACAGAAGGGCTTTCACTACAGGGAATGACTTGAAGATCCGGCAGAGAGTCAAGGGAGGTGCCGGATTGTAAGGGCGCGCCAGATTAGCTGGTTCCAATAAAAGGCCCCTTAAATGACAGAGTATTGCTGCGCGCGCGCGCCCTAGAGAGCGGGGCCGTGCATGGGCCTAGTCCAGGACGGGAGCGGGAGCCAGGATGAGGAAGATCGGGACCAGGAGTGGGGAGAGGCGAGTGCGGGTCCGGGGACGGGGCACACCACAAAATCCGACACATGTATGGCATGGTCACCGGTGACACAACTGAAGAGTAGAATGTAAACCAAGAAGTCAGTGCTTATAAGAATAGTCATAGGAAAAAGAGGGAATACAACCGCACATGTTTAAAAAAAATCAGATCCTTAGACTGTCTTAAAATAAGTTACAAATAACCTCCAATGATACAATTACACATAATACATTACATTGTGTCAATATTAATTTACCAAATATAAGGCCAGATTAGGAAATCAATATGTGAGACACATCAACAGCTTGTAGAACCACCAGCAGTAACTTGACGTTATTGATTGCTTTACGACTGTATTTCAATCTTTCGCATTACACTCTTCTTTAGATTTCCTTAAAAAAACTTCTTTAGATTTCCTTAAAAAAAAAGAATTATTAACAAAAAGTTCATGGTCTTATGGGCTTCTTTTTTATGTATCCAGGAACTATAAAAAAGAAGCCCATAAGACCATGAACTTTTTGTTTATAATTCTTTTTTTTAAGGAAATCTAAAGAAGAGTGTAATGCGAAAGATTGAAATACAGTCGTAAAGCAATCAATAACGTCAAGTTACTGCTGGTGGTTCTACAAGCTGTTGTCTCAGATATTGATTTCCTAATCTGGCCTTATATTTGGTAAATTAATATTGACACAATGTAATGTATTATGTGTAATTGTATCATTGGAGGTTATTTGTAACTTATTTTAAGACAGTCTAAGGATCTGATTTTTTTTAAACATGTGCGGTTGTATTCCCTCTTTTTCCTATGACTATTCTTATAAGCACTGACTTCTTGGTTTACATTCTACTCTTCAGTTGTGTCACCGGTGACCATGCCATACATGTGTCGGATTTTGTGGTGTGCCCCGTCCCCGGACCCGCACTTGCCTCTCCCCACTCCTGGTCCCGATCTTCCTCATCCTGGCTCCCGCTCCCGTCCTGGACTAGGCCCATGCGCGGCCCCGCTCTCTAGGGCGCGCGCGCGCAGCAATACTCTGTCATTTAAGGGGCCTTTTATTGGAACCAGCTAATCTGGCGAGTCTACTCTATTATATAAATATTGTAAGCCAAATAATTGTCCATTAAAGTCCCACAGGAAGACTAAAAAAGTTATGTAAAGAAAAAAAAATGCTCTGACTTCACAGGCTGCTACACTGTCTCCCCTTCCCCCTGCTCCCTAAGCACATCCCACCTCCCTCTGTCTGATGTATCGTAATTACACAGCAAAGAAAGTTTCAGCACACAGTGTGAAGCTACAGCACTGGTAACACCCCAGAACCCTCCTAACTCATTAGCATAATTTTAAACGTTGATTTTAGTAAGAGGAAGTCCATGGATGACAAATATCATAAGATTGCCAAAATCACAGTGTGTGGAGTAAGTGTCCCTGGTTTATCATGCTTGATTTTGATGGTAGATGTTTATCTTGTGGCCCACATGCTATATAGTACCCCCCACATTTTGGAACACAACTCTATTATGTGCCAATGTGTAACCCCCACAAATGTCCCCTATTGTGGCCCTCATACTGTATAGAGCCCAAATGTACAATTTGGAAATCAGTTCCCCATGTTTTTCTAGATCTCTGCTTGCTGTCATTATAAGCTTCATTGTTTATTTCCAGTGGGCAGAAATCTGTCCATAATCACACAGGTGCACGGCTTGTTATATCACACATCTGATTACTCTCTATGATATAACGAGCAGTGCACCTGTGGGAACATGGTCAGATTTTTGTTCATTGAAAGTAAACATAAAAGCTTTCTATAGCATGACAGCAAGCAGAGTTCTAGAAAACCATGAGGAATTGATACAGAAAGTATATTGAAAAATTCTATCATTTTCCCTCATACAAACACTAACATTAATTTGCTGAACTGGGAATACTTTTTTAAACACTCTTTTCTCTAGGCTGATAGGATGCCCCCTTCTCTTGACCACAGCCCTGTGTGCATCAATAGGATCACTAGAAAGATTTCTGTGTTGTCCATTCAAGTTTTCAAACATTACAATTAGTGTTGAAATAGATGAGAATTGGAACACAAACTCACTTTCTCCCAAAGAGGAGGGTGAGGAGTTTGGAGAGAAAGGTAGGACAAGAGGGAGTATGAAACAGCACAAAATCCAATTTAAGTATTTTAGGAACAAATGAATGCATATTAAGAGAGGCGCTGCGTGCACAACAACATGAAGAGCAGGACAGACAGAGGCTGTTTTTTTTTTTAAGTTTCGCGAACTAACAAAATCTGGAAATGGACCCAAGGGTAATGACTGAACTCCACCGGATGCTCAAAGTGTTGCCAGACGAGCTGATTGTGAATTAAAACATATGAGGGGATTTATCACTGCATGTAGTCCAGTTTACTGGTTTAGAAGCAGTGAAATAATTGCAAGACTTTTCAATTACAATTGCAAATGTGGGCATAGACCAGGCGTAGAGGGGCAGGCGGCCAGGGGCGGATGGGAATGGGGAATCCCCGCCCTGTGCCTGTGTTTGAGAGACCAGCGAACCTGGCGTAGTTTTGCACAGTGGCCGCACCACGCGCCATATATGTCATACACATCATATTTTTTTAGTTGTACGATATATTATAGCTGGGGACCCAAGCCTTCAGTATATCGAATGAAGATTTGTGCTCCGAGATGAAATGTATTGTGCAGCTAATAATAATGAAAAGAACGCTACTTATTTACAATCATTTCATTTGGTCTGAGGAGTTCAATCCAAGCCCTTGGGTCCATTTTAGAGGTTCTACATTGTAATTAGAAAACAACATAAATGTCTTTTATTCCCAAACTGAGTTAACCCTAGTCTTTGTGTTTTCAATTATTTTTATTGAAAAGTTTGGACACAGCATAAAAACTGACAAGCGTGGGTAAGTATTGTGAAAGTATTAACTCCTAGTTTTTGTATTGTAATCCATACATTTCCCTAATTGCCTTTTTCCCCCTGGTCCACATATTTGTACACAGTACTTTTTCCAATGAAGTTTTTTTCAGGGTTTAATGTTCAATACATAAGTGTATAATCTTACAGTTATGTAAAATAAACTTCTTTAGCCATTTCTTTGCCTCCCACAAATCCCTCTGCAATATCATATTATCATCCTTCACATTGATTACTTTACATAGATCAGTATTATCTGCATTTTTTTAAATTCTACTCTGTAACCCCTCTATGGGGTCAATTAAAAAAAAAAGGACACAAAGCTACCAAGGCATGCGGTCATGCCAACAAGTGCAAAGCTTCTGGAAAGTGGTATAGATCAGGGGCAAAATTAGGAGAGAAAGGGCCTCATATCAGACTTCTGAATAGGGCCCCCTTACACCCTCAGAAAGTATACATATTTGTATACTCACCCATTTATACACTCATGCACACAAATGTATGCACTGATATATACATGTATACATTTACCCAGATCTGTCCCAATAGCTGCTGACCACATGGGGGAAGTAAATGTCAGGAATTAGAGATGAGAGATCCCTAGGCCTGTCCCTAGACCATTCCCTCCTACCCAAGATTTCATGCTGTCTACTGTGTAAGATGTGCACTGTTATATACATATTATTCTGTAAAATGTACACATCCTCCATTCTCTAGTGTGGCTGGTCTAATCCTGGGGCCCCCTGAAACTGCGGGCCCCAGAGCAGATGCTATGGCTGCTACCGCTGTAGTTATCTTTTTTCAAGACAAGTGTAGAGAGCCTATCGCATTGCCAGCTCCATCTTCATGATAGTTCTTATGCCTGGATGTGACATGTTCTTTATACTAACACAAATGTACTCGTATTACATTGTCCTTTACTATGTGTGCAAATATATTTTAACTTCAAGAAATCAGCTGCAATAAAGTAAAACAATTATCTGTCCTTCACTGAATACAAACCTTAGAAACCTTAGATTCAAAAAGCCATTAAAGCAAACACCCACTGGTAATACCCACAAACGGTGTGCATAGGCGCCGCCATGTTGGCTAAAATTGTTGCTCCCCGTGATGTCATCGGGGAGTGGCGGTCTGTTGCTGTGACAGCCTCAGGTCACACAAAGACCCGACGCTGTCTCATTATAAACCATATATTACAATGTGCGATTTGCACATTGTAATTGATGATGTGGAAAATCTGAATATATTGCCATACTGTAGTATGGCAGTATATGGTAGGCTCAGTCCACAACCTAGGGTTAAAGTACTCTAGGGGGTCTGAAAAATAGTAAATACATTTTTTTTACAAAGTTAAAAAATAAATTTAAAAAACATAAAAATTCAAATAACCCCCTTTCCCTAGAACTGATATAAAAATAAATAAACTGTAAAAATCGTGTTAGGTATCGCCACATCTCCAAATGTCCGATTTATTAAAATATAATAACAGTTATTATGCAAATGCATTTTTTCACAAATTTCACTGCATTTGGAATTTGTTTCGGGCTTCCAGTTCACGCAATAGAATATTTAATACTGTCACTATGAAGTGCAATTTGTTACGCAGAAAACAAGCCCTCACACAGTGCTTTAAATGGAAAAATAATAAAGTTATGAATTTTTGAAAGTGATGAGTTGAAATGAAGAAAATATGATCAATAACTCACAAAATCAGCAGAATGATGGGGCCACAATTCCTGAAACAAGAGTTCATGCACTGCATTGTTGCTCAACCTTATGGCAGACAAAGCTTAATGGGAGGTCTAGTTCTGTTGTGAAAAACAAATGCCTGTAGATGTATACCGGTTTATAGTATGTTTTGAATTGTCAGCTGTTAACATAGGAAGTCATGTCATACAATGACATATTTTGCATGATGAACATGTGATTTGCCACAAAAAACTGGGAAAACCTATTGACTCGAGAATAAGCCTAGTGTGGAAAATCTATTGGTCACCGCCAATATATAGCTAGTCAGTCCCATTTCCCCCCTAGTATATAGCCATCCAGCCCTGCCCTCGGTATATAGCCAGCTCCCTGCCCCAGTATACAGCCAGCGCCCTGCTTAGTATATAGCCAGCCCATTGCCACAGTATATAGCCATCCCCCTGCCCCAATATATAGCCAGCCCCCTCTCTCTTAGGTTAAGTTCACACTACCGTCGGCATATCCGTTCTTTATATCCGTTTAAAAAAGAAAGCCGGATGATAAATAAAGGCCGATAAACTGACAGTAACTGATGACATAGGGGCATATTTAACAGGACCTCTGCGCACCAAGGTAACTTGGTAGTCCCTTTTAGAGTTGTTAGGCAGCCAATATATACGGTGGGACGGCACCCACGTGGCCTGTTCTCCTGGGCAACCCACTGGAAAAACGGTCTGCGCTGGACATTATTTTTTAAAATGCACTTCCATAGACTGCTATGGAGAGATCGGCCCACAAGAAAATTTTAAAAAATGTAGTTCAAGGTGTGGTGAAAATACGGTGATCAGATACATAGGCATATTTCCCATTAAAGTCAATTGGGCCAATTTTAAGACTTGCGGTGACCGTTTTTGCATCAAAAAACATTCCATGTTTCCCATGGCCTATACCCAACCATGGGAAACAAAATAAGATCAATGTTATAATAATACTACCAAACTGTGGTAATCTTCTTAAATTTGTTATTCATTATCTGCTTCCTTCTAAAATGAAGATTATGCTAATTAGCCACACAGGCTCTGGGGAGCATTAGCAAAGCCCCTTGGTGCTTGAGCTTCAAAAACTGTTACAGGAGCACTTCCCCCTCCCGCATTGAATGATTACAGTAGACAGAGGGAGTTTTCTGTCCCGAGGGAGTGGAGGGTGAGACAGTGTAACAACCTGTAAAGCTGCAGCATGCAAGGGTCTGGTAATGCCCCTCCAGAGCCCTTATAATCATTTAAAAAAAAATGTAAAAGTTGATTTTTTTAAGAAAGGTGGCCATGGATAACAAATATAAGAAGATTACCACAGTCACAGTGCTTGGATCTATGAGTTAGTGGCCCTGTTTTATCATTATGGATTTTGATGGCAGATTTCCTTTAATATAAATGTATCGCAAATTTATTGAATTTTGTTTCAACAAAATTTTATTGATCAAAAACCAAAGACGCCTTACAAAAGAACCATCGAAACATATGTCCCATGCAGGGGCAAGTATAACACTGTCTTATCGGATACATAGCCAGCTACTGTATCATTTGAGCAATAAGGCATAAGGGGGAAGGGGCACACGGCAAGGGGGGGGGGAGATAGAGAAAGGCTTTGACACAAGATTTGTGTAACTGTAGTAAGAGAAGAAGTTTGTCATTGTAGAGTACTCATACGAGCCATGGAGTTACACATAAATGTTTATAGTGACAGTACTAAAGCTTGCTCAAGGTTGGGGGCGCCCAGCACAGCAATCCAAGGGTTCCATATCCCTTCAAACAGCTGGAAGGTTTCAGTCCTGGTCAACTCGATTCACTTAAACATCATCAGTAGGTTAATTCTATTTTTGATTGCTGTAAATAACAGATCAGACAATTTCCATTTTGCCGCTATGTGTATTCTAGTTGCCAGTGCTATGAATTGAATTAGTCGACGGGCTTTATTTTTGACCTTTGCCGGCTTTTCTCCCATCAATAGGACTACCAGGAAATGTATTTCATTTAAAGATAGCTTAACCTAAACCACAGAGACAACCTAGGCCTGGGCATTCCTGAAGCCAGAATCCTGATTGCCATAGACCAGTTTAGAGGAAAACAACAACATAAGATTATATCCCATGTTGGTGGATACCATTTCTTACTGTACTACTTCTACTAGCCGTGATTGGGCCTGCTGGCTCACCACTATAGGGGCAGATGCTCTGGAAAACATTGCACTACAGTATGGTTTAATCCTGGTTAGCAGAAAGAAAAAAAATCGATGCTTGGAATTAACAGAGTTAATTAAAGATACAGATTAAATATACAAAAAGCAAGACTGAGCAGTGGAGAAAAGGACAGAATAACCTCCGGCATGGAGACACGGACATGCAGCAGTTGTCAGTCACCTAGCAACAAGTTTCCTATCCCCGCTGTGCTGTTTAATTCAGCAAATCTGCTCAGGATGTTGGGCTGTTCTTCTGACAAAAAGCATTATGTAGTAGACTGAAGGATACAAAAATCCACTGTACACAACACTCTGCTCCCTATTGACCACTGATCCTTTCTCTCAACCCACAAAAGAGCCCTGCACAATGCTATGAAAAGGGAAAAGTCTCAACAGAGAAAACATTAGCTTGTAATTGAGATTGACTACATAATGAAAATGATGTTCTTTTTTAAATTCTGCTTGTTGAAGCCACACTTTTTTGTCTACTGGCACTCAAAGCACATCCCTGCTGGGAAAAGGGGCAAATATTGAAAAAACTCAAAACTGTGCTTTTTATTTTCATTGAAAACACACATTTTGTAACAAGATGTCTGGCTCTGTCTACCCAGAACTTAAACAAGAAAAGGCAATAGAGGGGAAAAAACTTGTATAGAAGGCATTTACAACAGGCCTGTTTAAAGAGAGAAAGAAACCAACAGCAACATATAAAGTCATTCATTACCCCGACAATGGGCAACAGACAAGTCCGTATTTTGCCAGTTTGCGCACACATAGCATTGCAGCTGCCAGTTGCAATCGGGGTAATCAACAGCACAGAGAATCACATGAATCCCATGGATGGATTTACATCCTACCGTGTAAAGTGTGTTCTTTTTATTTATATATGTCCATAGATAATACCAAAGCCAAACGTGTACCCTTGAAAATTAGTGGCATGATCTTGTGCAAACAAAAATGTATATATATGTGGTTTAAATTTTTGGAAAATGAGAAAAAATGGTAAACTAGATGTAACAGTATAGGTATTCAGTTGGGGCACGTGTTCAACGGAGCGTGGTGTGATCCAAGTCTTACTCTGTAGCGATTAATTACATGTAACTTACATCTAAATAAACTAAACTATCTCTAATAACTAAAATATCTAAAAATAACTAGAAGGTCTACAATTCCTGAATGTCAAAATAGCCACCCAAATAGATCTAATACTTAGATACTTATTAACATTCCATTTTATTGTTATTCATATCTTTTGTGGATATGTTCACATAGTTTCCTATGATTTCTGTTTGGTTGGGAGTCTACTGCACCCAATGTTTTGGGGTTTCTTCTGTCAATAAACCTAAAATTTCATTTACTTTTTATGTATATTTTGTTAAAAACATTTTAAAGAATTTTTTTCCGTCATTTCTGGCCATTGTTAAGTAAACTCATAACCTTACATATAATATTCAACAATCAAATGGATGAATTTTTTAAAAATGGAAAATTAAGAATATACTTGATGCTAAAAATGTATATAAGTTTTTTTACATAAGTCTCTAAACTATGGAAATAATTAACATAAAGACTTGTCATACTAACACAATGCCAGCAGAGATAAGTGTGTAGAAATGTATCTAAAATAGAACATAAAAACACCAAAATATATTAGTTTCTGTATTACTTACATACAGTAAAAGATTTGTAATTTGGTGACTTTTTACAACCTTATAATATATATCATACGATACTAAAAAATCCTTGCAGGGTCCCACAAAATTGGGTACTCTTCTCAGGCACTGATACCAGTCAGATGGCTTCATTAATACAACACACAGAATTAGGCCCTAAAAGGTAGAAAAGCGAGGGTGGAATCCATTAGTTATGGAAAGAATCATAGCACAACATTGGCTGATGAAAGATGTGTTTCAAAGTACACCTGTTTAGGCTTAATCACATTCTGCAAACCACTGTACAGGCGGTCCCCTACTTAAGAACACTCGACTTACATACGACCCCTAGTTACAAACAGACCTCTGGATATTGGTAATTTACTGTACTTTAGTCCTAGGCTACATTGATCAGCTGTAACAGTTATCACATGTATCTGTAATGAAGCTTTATTGTTAATCTTGATTCTTATGACAACCCAACATTTTTAATATCAAATTGTCACAGTGACCAAAAAAGTTCTTGCTGGGATTACAATGATAAAATATACAGTTCCGACTTACATACAAACTCAACTTAAGAACAAACCTACAGACCTTATCTTGTATGTAACCCGGGGACTGCCTGTAATAGTATGTCAGCGGGCATCAAGGAGAGCATGGAGAGTGCTCACAAGGCTAATGTGGGTGTTAAGTTGTTAAATTGGACCTTTGTTGGAATCTTCACCCCTAGCCCAGAGTCTCCTTGAGAATTTGTCATTTCCTTGAGCCTGTCATTTGAATATATCTGTAACAAATAAAAATTGCCATCTATTGTAATATTTACTATTATTAACTAATATTGCAGTATATGGCAGAAGCAATCAGACCCCATAGGGTTAAAGTACCCTATGGGAGCATGAAAAACAGTAAATAACTTCTATAAAAATAAAGAAAAAAAAATCATAAACATGTTAGGTATCGCTACATCTCAAAAGTTCCGATCTATCAAAAAATTTAAAATTATTATTCCTATTGGTGAACCTCATAACAGAAAATAGTGCCCAAAAATCCAAATCGATACTTTTTCTCCATTTTGCAATACAGGCAGTCCCCGGGTTACATACAAGATAGGGTCTGTAAGTTTGTTCTTAAGTTGAATTTGTATGTAAGTCGGAACTGTATATTTTATCATTGTAATCCCAGCCAGAACTTTTTTAGTCTCTGTGACAATTGGATTTTAAAAATGTTGGGTTGTCATAAGAACCAGGATTAACACTAAAGCTTCATTGTAGACACCAGTGATAACTGTTATAGCTGATTATTGTAGCCTAGGACTAAAGTACAATAAATTACCAATATCCAGAGGTCCGTTTGTAACTAGGAGTCGTATGTAAGTCGAGTGTTCTTAAGTAGGGGACCGCCTGTACATAAAAAATTAAATAATAAGTAATCTATAGGTTGTACGGCCCCCAATATGATAGCAATGCTCATCCTAGCATTAAAAATTATTGGCATCACAAAGTGGCTAAACAAAAAATGTATTTTTAAAAATCTATTAAAACATAATAAAACCAATATACATATGGTATCTTGTGATCCTATTGATCCAAAGAAAAAAGGGGAGATGTCATTTGGAGCACACAGTGAAAGTTGTAAAAGCAAAGCCCACAAGTAAATGGCTTTGCATCAATTTTATTGCATTGGGAATTTTTTTTCCACTACAAGGCTAGGAATATTAAATACCGACATTGGAAAGTACAATTTGTTTCACAGTTTCAGAGAAAACAAGCTCTGTACATGGAAAAATAAAAAAGTTATGGGAGCAAAAAATGGGAAGGCAGAAACAAGGCAAAATAAGGCAGGTCACAAGTGCATCATTAATAATGTTCATTTTCTAAGTAAAGTACAGAAGCACAGCTCCTAATAAACATATATGGACTTATTTATCATGACATGAATCTGGTTTTGCACAGATGGCACTAGCAGAAGTTCTATGATTACAACTATTGCATAGTGCATTGGTGGAAATAGTCCTGTGCAGTGAGAAGTTGCAAAAATCCTCAATGCAACTTTTTTGTGATTTATTTATGTCAAGAAAGCCCAGCAAACCCTATGATGATTAATGGTGTTAATGGTTAATAAGGAAGAAATCTAATGGTAGATTTCCTTTAACTTCAGAGAATATGAGAAAAAAACTTCTCCAAAACTTTATACATGGCCTTCCACTAAAATGCCTGAGAGTCAGTGTCACTGAGTCCATTGTGTGGGTGAATGGTAGGGGACAATTCGCCTAGCACCTGGTGGCTTTGGAAGGGCATAGTTGTTTCTTAGGTATATTGAACATAAAAACTGCGTATATTCTAGCTAAAAGAGGTGCCACACACTGGGGCTGCCAGGACACTAACACTCTCTGTATACTGGACTTTTATTGAATATATTGTAAACACGGTATGCAATTACCCTCTAAGGTCCTCCTAGTGGTGGACGTCAGTAGACAATGGGGCACATTTACTAAGGGTCTGCGGACGGCGATTCTGTCGGGTTTCCCATATATTTCCTTTTTGCGCCGGCTTGCCCCAGATCGGATTGTGCCGCATTGGCACCGACTTGCATGCGACACCAATCGGGGGGCGTGCCGTCGGACAACCCGACTGATTCGGAAAAGCCGCTGAACTAAATTGTGTCGCAAGATCAAGCACTTACATGCACCGGGAAGAAGAAGGTGAACTCCGGTGGACCTGAGCGGGGAAGCGACACATGAAGGAACTTGGACGCACGACCTTAGTGAATCGGGCAGACCTGAATCCTCGTCGGACAATGCACAGCGGGGATCGCGACAGGTATAGTAAATCTGCCCCAGTATGTTACGTTACACTTCAATGCAGGTGATTTGGTGCTCTGTATCGTCTACATGCAAACCAAGACAGGAAATAATATTATCGTGATACAACAGGACATCGTAGCCTTTCACAAATGTCCTGTAGATGGAACAGGCCAGAATTCTCTATTGAGGAATAAAATACCATTTACACTCTTACGATAAGCCAATACGTAAATGTCCTCTTGTTGCTTATGTTTCCTGTTTACTGCTTCCTCTTTAAAGTGTTGTGAAATCTGTTATGTGCAATATAATAGAGACCTCTATTATTATCATTACAGCAGCTATGAAGGAGCCAGGAGAGCTGCCGGCTACAGATGTCAACATGGAGCACTTGACTGAATTCTACAGGCTCTGCTATATCAAGCACCTGTCCCTAGCCTTCTGCTGGGTGCTGCCCCCCTCCTGACACCTACTGTGCCACTTCTGTATTGTTTCTTAATGCTTTCTAACAAGAAATAAAGTGGGGCCAACACAGTAAGCGTACATTATGTCCTTCTGCTCCAGGATGCATAGACTAATATTGTACACGTATGGTCTATAGACCGCTAATGGAAGCGCCTCTTGTAGACCCTGTACGGTGCTTTGTCTCTGACTCTTATATCCCTATTTTTTACTATTTATTTGCGTCATGTTTCAGTTCCTTATGTAGATTACTATATCTTCATTGGTATTCCACTACAACCTCTATTGCTGTTGTATGTTTGCTTTTCTCTAGAAATCCTTTTATTAAAAAATATTTCTACTTTCATTTTCACACTTAATATTTATCGAGTAAATATTGCATAAACAGGGTTAACCAGTCACTTAATCCCTTTTCGGATTCC
This sequence comes from Engystomops pustulosus, assembly GCA_019512145.1. Lineage (NCBI taxonomy): Eukaryota > Metazoa > Chordata > Amphibia > Anura > Leptodactylidae > Engystomops > Engystomops pustulosus. Next base: position 36,033,351 of record CM033647.1, on the reverse strand, counting down.
TTGTAAAATAGAAGTTTATATATTTGTAATTATAAGTTACATTTCAAGGCAACTCAAAAGATAAACTACATTTTATAAAATTTGCTTTTGTGCCTATAGAAGCAAAAATATGCAAATTTAGAGCTTCAATCTGTGCATATTTAGAATTTAGATGCATTATTCTTTGTAATAAAATCTGATGCATTTGATCTGTGAGTATTAAATACTATATGACTTGCCCTACTGGGTAGTATGCCCTAGTTTAAGCAAACTACAAAAAAGTGACAAAGTTGAATGGTTTCTAGAGACTAAGCACACAGCTTCCTTATGCTCCACTTGGCAATAACAACTGATCCTCTGTCATTTTCAATGTATGGACAGATCTAACAGTTCTACCAGAGAGGATTATCTGTGTTTGACCTATCCAAGTTTTACTTAAAAGGTGAACAGTTCATGACTTAAAGCTAGGAACAAACAATTAACAATTCCTTGTGTCAATAGCTGAGATGCAGAAGGCTTTGTCTTCTTAGGCAAGGAGTTGTAATGAGCCCCTGGTACATTGTTAAGTCTTGTTTCATTTGTTGGGTGAATGGGGCCAGCAAAATTATAGTCCGTAGGTGTTTTCCAGGATTCTATTATAAAGAGACCTCCTGACACCAATTAAAGAGATTATGTCATCTAGTGAAGAAAGAGTCATTGCCTTATTTGCTAATGCTGCGATTAGTTGTGGCAGGATCATTGGACTCTGTAGGACACTGGTTGATCCTGTTGCAATCACCTTCGCAGCTCAATTCCTAATTAACTGTTTTCACTTAACCTTTTGAGTGGTCTCTTAAGCAGTTGTTTTTTACAAGCGGTCGTAATTTTAACAGGTTAAAAAAAAAGTCATGGCATCTACTATGTACAGATAAAAAGTGGCTTAATTCCTGTGGGGCAAACTACTTTGTGCTAATTTGTACCAATAGTCTTAGAAAATAAAGGAAATGTATTCAACATGAATGGATGTTCTCATCTCGCTTCAAAGATTCTAACTCTTATATCTTGGTAAAAGCAATTCACCAATACCTAAGTATCTCCATTGAAATACATTTGAGATACAAAATAAAATGGCATGAAACAGTAACAAAATTCCATACCCTAAAACCAAAAATAATGATGGCCAAAATGTTGTTTAATATATTTAATGATAGACCAATCTTATGGAATATTTATTCATCGTATACACTTCTTGGTACATGTAGGATTTTCAAACTGTACAAACTTATGTTCCTAAGGAAACCAAAGGATCTCTACATTAAAGGGGTTGTCCTGGGTTAAAAAAAACTTTTGATATGTGGCTCTAGGGGGAATATAATAATGAAAATAATAAAGAGCTGAGACTTACCTTCTCTACTGCTTCCATTCAGCCTCCGTCCCTCCTCTGTTTGTATACAGAGGCCAGTGGTAACATCACATCAACAGCCGTTCACCTGCTACAGCCTGAAACTCCTGCTGTAGCATAAACAATTCTTCACTGATGACTTCTACAGTGATCAGTGGACAGAATTACCATATGAGGAGAGTATCATCTCTTATCCCCCCTCCTCCTCAGCCACGTATCATAGTTTTTCAATTTCACAATCTCAGATAACCCATTCAACTTTTTAAAATAGAATCCCGGACCAGGCCCCAGAACTATATAAAATATGTCTGTAAAATTGTCTGTACATGCCATTGTATTTATGGTAACATGATATCAAAAGCTAGTATGGTAAATCAAAGAGTACAGGTGATATCATAGATATCAAGATTATGTATTAAGAAATAAAAATGCTTTGTTCCCCTGAGTGCTGATGTCCTTAGGAGAGGTTGCTCCCCCTGCTCCAGAGGTGTCCTGCTCCCAACACCTAGAATCTCTTTGTGCACACCACACACCAGTGCCCCATCAGTATATGTGGTGAGGCCCAAACCCTGCTCCCAGGCAGAAGCTCAGAAGCACCTAAAGCACCTGAAATGGCGCAATCAGAGCAACCTGAGAACACTAAGTGCTACAGCTGGTGCTATCTGAGCTCCAAGAGGTTTCCCACGTCGACATGCACCAGATGGGTCAGCGAACCGGAACTTGACTGCATCGGAGTGCCCAATGACATGCACCAGAGCGCCGACACCAAGCGGCACATAGCACCTGCTTTGGGTGTCAAGACGCTCATTGAACCAACAACTCAGAGTGCAAGCCCTGTATCCGAACCACCGAATACCACATCACTGAAGGTCCAGTGCCAGCAACCTCCACCAACAACCTCCCCTCCCTCATCCAAAATGTGTGGTTGTGCTGTTCTTTCTTTTCTCTGTCCTCCCCCTATTATGTGACACATAAATGTCTGTAACATTAAGCAAGTAAGCAATAGCAAGCAGAACCGTATTCATAACGCTACATTGTTTGTAATTGTAACGTGATGTCTGTATATGACGTATTATGTATGTGCAACTGTCACTTTCTTTAGGAGGGGTGGGGTGGAAATTACAAACAATGACAGTATGTCACACATCTAGGAGAATACTAATACATTAGAAATAAAGAAAGAGATGTGTATGGAAGACATATGAAACTTTATTTAGAATAACATAAAAACACTTAAAAACCCAAAATGCGGGTACATATCACAAGAACTCCCCAAACAGACACATGATGAATGGCAAAAAAGATGTCACACGAAATTATAGCCAGGTAAGTAGTGTTCTAAAAAATACATAATCAGTATGCAAAAATACCCAGGACCAGGAATTAATAATAAATAACATGCAAATGTACAGCATAAACATAAGGTCCGGTACAGGTAAAGTGCAATGTGATAAAGTGCAGAGACTACATTACCGTGAATGAGGAGTAAAGTCTGGGGAGGAGAAGGTGCAACTGTATCGTAACTGTATTGTAACTATATTGTACTGTAATGTAATTGTCATTTAACCCCTTAGTGATAAAGCTCATTTGTGCTTTGATGACCAAGGTCTATTTTTCAAAATCAGCATCCGGCAATAACTTTAGAAGGTGTTTTTGAGTTAGTTTTTTTGTGACATTTTGTATTTCAAATTAGTGGGACATTTTAGTTGATATATTTAGCATTTATTTAGGGAAAAAAGGTGAATTTTGTAAACATTTAGAAAAAATAAGCTATTTTCTAAATTCTAAATGTTCTGCTTTTCAAACTGATGGTCTTACTACCCAAATTTAGCATATCTCGGCTTTGTGTTGGTGTCATTCTATAAGTGTCCTTTTGTTTTATTATGACGCTAGAAAGATCACAAATTGAACAGCATTCTCTCAAATTTTCAAGAAAATTTTAGAATCAATTATTTTAGGGACCATTTCATTTCTATAGCGGTTTTGAAAGTTCTGTTAATAGAAACCCCCACAAATCACCCCATTCTAAAAATTTCACCCCTCAAACTATTCAAAACAGCAAGTAGGAAGATTCTTAACCCTTATTTGACAATTATTTGACAGGACTTCAAATGAAATGAAGGTTTGATAGAATTCACTAATATTTATCATTAATACTTTAATTTAGGCCTAATATTTACCCACGTAAACGGAATAAATGTAGAAAATGCATCTACGAATGTATTGCACAGTAAGAAGACAACCCACATATGGATGTAACCCACTGTCAGGGCACATGGCGGGGCGCAGAAAGGAAGGAGCTATTTAGCTTTTGTAGGGCAGAATAGTTTTCAGGTGCCATGATGTGTTTGTAGAGCCCCTGGGCTCGTCACCGAAGTAATTTATCCTTAACAGCGTGATTGGATAATAGGTGTGCGTGAATTTTGCGTGAATTAGGTATTCGGTAAGTTCTTATTTTGTGATTACCGTTGTCTTAGATCGTGAATGGCCGTTAACAAGAGTAGATAAGAGCGAAAAAATGGACGGCGTGGTCTGATTGCTGAGTGCGGAGTGTTGAGAGAGGAACGGAGGTTGAAGATATCCTGGAAAGCGAAAGGGGGGGAGAAATGTTGGAGTAAGATAGTACGGGGTGGGGACGTTGTATGGGATATGTATTGAAGAGGTGGAAGGTGTCGGAACGAAGATAACGGTGAGCACCGTAGGAACGTAGGATAGGAGGACCAGAGCATAGGATAAGTGAGAAAGGTGGGAGTGTACCTGATTAGTGGAAGCGGGGGTGGGATTGGAGGGGGTTTGATTATGGAGATGGGCGGGGCAGGGGGGGGGCTAGATGAGGGGAATCCGGTGAAAACGGGGGGGTCAGCATTGGGAGACCTACCAATATACTAGCTTCGGAAAGAGGAGAGAATAATAGTGTAAACCTCTCGGTCAGGGGGGGGCGTATGATTATACACTGGAGGGGCGGTCATGGAGTCATAATCAGGAAGGGTTGAGTTTTCCAGCGGGTTCGCCGTACGGGAGGTCTTTGTTTGAAGTCGATGCGAGAGGGAGTAGGGGCGGAAAAAGAAATCCATGTGAGGGAAAGGGGGGTGCAATGGTGGGGGGGTAAGGAGGAGAGTACGAGTGAGTATAGGGTGTGCGCATTGAGAAAATTTGAGTGTTTAAGTTGTGACTATGATTGTTGGATGGTGTCGTGCAGGGGACGGTGTTCTATCAAACACTGTTGTGGACCGCGGAAATAGCAAGGGGGAAGGGCCGTAAAAGTCGAGACGAACAGAGTCGGAGGGGTGTTGAAGTCGACGTACAGGTGTTGGTGGGGGTCCTTGGGGGGTTAAAGGGAAAAAAAGCAGGAGATGGTAAGGGTGAGAGGGTAAAGATACTTGGAGGGGAGGTAATTAAGAGGGGGAAAGGAAGTAATAGTGGGGGAGCGGGAAATGTATAAGGGAGAATGAGCGGATGGCAGTGGAGTTAAGATAGGGGAGTGTGAGAAGGTGCCGGGGGATGGATGAATGGGGGAGGCGGGGGGAGGGGGGGGTGGGGGAGGATGTAAGAGGGTGTGGGAGCTGTTTGGGTAGGAAGAGGCGGGAATAGTAATGAAAAGGTGCGGTGCAAAAGGAGGGGTAAGTGTCAACTAGAATAGGTTCCGGTCACGAGGAAGGGGAGGGGAAGTGGGAAGGCCCGAAAATAGGTTTTATTAGGTGTTAATAGATCTGAAAAACTAAAACCTTCAGTACAAAAAAAATAATTACTGTATATTCCGGTGTATAAGACGACTTTTGAAGACAGAAAAATCTTCTGTCTGGTCTGGGTGTCTTCTACGCCGGTAATTGACCGCCCCGCCGTGTATTCACGGCGGCGGTCGGGTGCGCTGCTGAGAGGGCTCACGGGCTGAGCCCTCTCCATAGCCGGTAAGTCTTTGCTGCATATTGCAGCAAAGGCTTACCGGTAACACCCGCGATCGGTGCTAGAACGCATGGGCGCCGCCATCTTACCTGGGATCGCCGCTCCCCGTGACGTCATTGGGGAGCGGCGATCCGTCTCCATGGTAGCCTCGGGTCTTACAAAAACCTGAGCTATTTTTTTAACCACTTCATTAATGTGCTGATAGCACATTGTAATAATTAGGAGGAAAATCCCCATTACTGCATACTGTAGTATGGCAGTATATGATAGGATCGATCAGACAACCTAGGGTTAAAGTACCCTAGGAAGTCTGAAAAATAGTAAAAAAAAATAAAAAAAAGTTAAAAAAAAAATATAATAAAAAACCCTAAATTTCAAATCACCCCCCTTTCCTAGAACTGACATAAATATAAAAAACAGTAAAAATCATAAACACATCGGTATCAACCTCTGAAATGCCCGATCTATCAAAATATGATACAGTTTTTCACTGGTTTAACCCCGTAACGGAAAATAGCGCCCAAAGTCGAAATGGACTTTTTCTGCCATTTTGAAAAAAAAAATATAAAAAATCTATAAAAATGATCAAAAGTTGTACAGTCCTAAAATGATATCTTTGAAATTTTATCAAATTTCGCAAAAATGACACACCACAAGCTCCGTACACCAAAGTATAAAAAATTATTAGCGCCAGAAGTGCAAAATCAAAAAAATAATTTTTGTACAGGAGATTTCATTTTTGTAAATGTAATCGTTTACCAGACTACCAACCCAAAGAATAAATTAGACATGTCATTTGGGGCGCTCATGAAAGAGTAATATCCAAGCCCACAAGAAAATGGCTCAAATGCGTTTTTTCACCATTTTCATTGCATTTGGTTTTTTTTTCCCCTTCTGAGTACATGGCATGGAATATTTAATAAAATAAAAATTTAAGGACAGTATGGTAACATTTACAGTAAAAGGACGATGGTAATGTTGTTGTTGTATGCCTTATGTTTATGAGCGACAGTTTTCCTGCTATATACCTGCATGACATAAGAATTTACATTAAAAAAAGGACCATGTTAAATTCAAATCTGTTTTTAAAAAAAAAAAAAAACTTCCACCTGAATGTACCACCTTACTTAACATGCCCTAATTGTGGGCAAGATCCACAATTTGAATATTCTCTTACAATTCTCTTTCAATAAAATAACTTAACATTTTGGCACAGGTTTATTCAGTTTTCCTACCTATGAAAAAAAATCTTTAATAGTCACAAAGAATACATTACACTATACCCTCAGCTAGTTCGCTAGTCATATTCTACACAAGGCCATCAACATATTGGGGCTCATTTACTTACCCGGTCCTGTCGCGATCCAGCGGCATGTTCTCCAACAAGGATTTGGACCTTGTTGGGATTCACTAAGGACGTGCGCCCGATATCCACTAGGTGTCGCTGCTGCGCTGAGGTCCGCAAAGGTCCACCGGAGTTCACCATCCTCTTCCTGGTGCATGTAAGTGCGTGTCAAGCGACACCTTTTTTTTTAAATAGTGTGATTTTTCCGAATCCTTTCTGATACCTTTATGATGTAAGCATCCACACTTTTAATGCCACTTTTTGTGGTTCCCATTTCAAATGCTTTTTTAGTCAAAAATTTCAAAATCGGACACTGAAAAAAAACCATTAGTCTTTATTTTATTAATTCAAATGTCAATCAATCCTATCCCTGCTCTATCCCGATATCTCTTTATGCACTGACTGCTAATTCAAAGAAGCTTTATTGGCAGGACCAAATACAAGCTTTGCCTAAGTAGCCACACTCAGAAGCGTTACCCCTATCAGTTATCGACCCCTCCATTGATCAGACACTCGTGACCTATTCCCGCTATCTAGAGCTCCCCAACTTACGCTACTTTTTCATTACACCAACACTTTTAAGGGTCCTGATTTATAATTCCACCATTTGTGTCGCCCCCACTCTTGCTTTCTTTCTTCATAGTCTTCATAACTTGAGAAGAAACAAAGACAGCACAGGCAGGTTGGGGGCAGCGCCAGTATGATCACCTAAAATGATGAAAAAGCTAGAAAATACAATATTTTTATGACAATAAATTTTAACATGAGGGACAGCCAGTCAATCATCACAGTAAGGTTAAGGGCAGCACTGGCATTATCACCAGAGACCAGCTGACCCAAACTTCCTGTTCAGGTTCGGGGTTTGGTTGTTCCCCAGTAGCCAGTAGATAATTTGCCGGATTGGCTGTTCGGCAACGCATCGAACCTGAACAGGAATTTCAGGTCTGCTCATCTCTTAACTATTACCAAAAATGATAATGAGGCAGAATTGAATTACTACACAAGGCATTGTACACTCACTACAATATCAGGACCTAACTGATAAAATTTTAGGTTCTAATTTTAGATTATACGATAAATACTGAAGAAGCTATACATAGGCATCAGCTGGAGGTGTATGAAAACCGTAAAGGATCCATGCTCGATTTATCTTGACACATGTAATATTTCCAATCTTATCTGCTTAAATGTTATCACCTGGTGCACTGAATACCCTCTCTGATACTTCATTGAAGGGTGGGTGAGACACTACTCCAATGGCTCATGGACATGCTCCAATCCTCCGACGCAGAAGTTCATGAGTCCATGTTGGTTGTTCAGGATAGTGGTAGCTATCTGCTCATGTGCATCAGATTGAACAGTGAATTAACAAACTGATAACCAAACTTCATTGCCTAGAGGTGGTGGAGAGGTCATTCAGATGGGGGCTGAAAGGAGCCTCAGGGGCTGATATGACACCTGGAGGACCCAAGAGTTTCATTCTCCACCCATATTGCCATACTTGTTCATGGCCAGGTTTTGTTGTTGTCGTCATGTTTGTTTCTGCAAAATGTAAAAGTCAGCCTCATTTGCTTGCTGCACCTGGGAAAAAGTTAAACAATGGCTAAACACTATGCACCTTGTATTCTTGAAAATATTATAATGCAAGGGCCTTGAAGCACTGGGTATGGCATCTGCAATTTCGCAAAAACCTGCACCTAACATATACTATTTTTATTAAAACTGAGAAACTGATTTTAGGGCATACAGGTTCACCAGTGGCAAGCATGTAGATTTTCATTATGAAATCACATTAACTGGGGGAGATACCACACCAACACTTTTAAGGGTCCTGATTTATAATTCCACCATTTGTGTGGCCCCCACTCTTGCTTTCTTTCTTCATAGTCTTCATAACTTGAGAAGAAACAAAGACAGCACAGGCAGGTTGGGGGCGGCGCCAGCATGATCACCTAAAATGATGAAAAAGCTACAAAATGCAGAAAATACTGAATTTTTATGACAACAAATTTTAACATGAGGGACAGCCAGTCAATCATCACAATAAGGTTAAGGGCAGCACTGGCATTATCACTAGAGATCAACTGACCCAAACTTCCTGTTCGGGTTCGGGGTTTGGTTGTTCCCCACGCGACCTGTACATAGTAGCCAGTAGATAATTTGCCGGATTGGCTGTTCGGCAATGCATCGAACCTGAACAGGAATTTCATATCTGCTCATCTCTAATTATTACCAAAAATGATAATGAGGCAGAATTACTACACAAGGCATTGTGCACTCACTACAATATCAGGACCTAATTGATAAAATTTGATTGATAAAATTTTAGGTTCAATCTTGTAAAATTTAGTGTTTTTTTTCTTGTTTCTCTTGAAAACTGAGAAATGTCCTCCAGGAAGGATGTAGAGGAGAACCTAGGAACCCAACCAAAACAGTTTTGCTCTCAGACACTTTTGATAAATCTCCTCCAGTTGCATCTGGTTTTCTCAAGAATTGCATCTTTTACCAAAGAAAGCTAAAGTAACAAGTGGTCCACAGGATAATAGATAGAGTGTAGATCTTGGGGTGTGACCACTGGGACCACAATGGTCACTAAAGTAGGGGTCCCTCCCGGCTACGGAATGGTTTCTCCACCGCTCTCGTATGTCGCCGTGCGTCCATTGCCGTGTATGGGGGACGTATATGTATGAGTCATAAATTGCTGATAAATACTAGTACGGATGAATAAATACAATGGGGCAAAATGTGTTGGTGGGTTAAAACCAGCTCCTAATTATAACCATAAGTTAGGTTTTAGTTTATGATCTATTTTTCTCCAGATATTTTAAAAATAAAGTGAATTCAGTGCTACCTGTTATGTCTGCGTTGAATGAATCTTGTACAACGGTAACTGTATTAACTAGAGATAAAGAATAAATCCAAAAGTCAGCAGCTGAAGGTATTTCATGCCCAGTCGTCAGTATTGCTCTCCTGAGGTCTGTAGCAGGAGCTGCTGTTTGACACTAATACCTTAATGACATTAGAAGTTGGGTGTCAAGTCATTGTGGAAATACCTTTCCTAGAGGATACACGATTAGCAGCCGAGGTAACCTAATACTGTATGATGCGCTCTACTGAGCCCTGTAATTTGTCATGTGAAATAGATTTAGAATGTTAAAATTACATATATTTATGTAGAGTGACTACAAGGGATTTACAATCCAGTCACTTGTAACCCAATAGCTGTATTAGCTTACAAGTGATCAGCAATGTAACAATGTCAAACATTCCACTTTCCTTGGAAAAATGTAACCTGTTAAAAGGTAATTCTGGCCAAATATTTCATTGTTACATTAATCAAATGTCTATTCTTTTCTATATTATTATTATTATTATTATTATTATTATTTATAGAGCACCATTAATTCCATGATGCTGTAAATCAGTAAGGGGGTCACATTACATAGAGACAAGAACAAATGCAAGTACAAAATACAAAAACTATAGTGGTCAGGGAATAAGGGGAAAGAGGACCCTGCCCTTGAGGGCTCACAATCTATATGGAGGTAGATGGAGCAGAGTAGTTATTGTGTATTTTAGACGATCCTGGACAGGTGGCTTTTCAGATTATGTTAAGGTTTAGAAGCTCTGAGAACTAAATATATACAGGATCCACATATACCTGGAAAACTGGGGTCCCCAACCACCATCATGCAGCTGATGGAAATATAGGTGGCCTTACTCTTTCCATTCACTCATATAGGCATTGCAGAAGCAGCCAATAACTGGATGAATGGAGCCCTTGGAAGTTAATGGAGATAACCATACATGTGAAGACACCTCTTCTTTCATAGTTATGGTGGTCCCCTACTTAAGGACACCTGACTTACAGACAACCCCTAGTTACAGACTCACCCCTGTGACCTCTGGTGAAGCTCTGTGGATGGTTTACTTTACTCCCAGGATACAATGTTCAGCTATATGGTGTCTGTAATAATGTTTTATTGATAATCCTTGGTCCCATTACAGCAAAAAATGTTGAAAATCCAAATTGTCAAATTTTGTCTGGAGCTACAATTATAAAACATACAGTTCTGACTTACATACAAATTCAACTTAAGTACAAACCCAAGGAATCTATCTTTTACTGCCTGTACTCCCATGCTCAAAGAGGTCCCAGGAAAGGAGATGACAGTAAAGGGGAGTAAAGGGGAGTAAAGGGTCTAGTTGATCTTATAGAGACATATTTAGCTTAAGCATACTGAGAAATTTCTTTCTGAATCTGTCCGATGTGTGTATAGGGAAGGTATCCTGTCAGCACCACTTGGCCCACAATTATTTTGAGCCATAACCGTGATAATGTCGATATTATGAAAGTTCTACGTATAAGTAAGCAACTAGAGATGAGCGGACTCAAAGTTCCCATATGGCTTTGGTTGTGTCCTGCGCTATGCGGACATATTGCCGGATTGGCGGCCGAACCTGAGAGCAATCAGAGCACATCCTACAATATCTCCAATTGCTATGCCATCCCGGTGCTCCTTAGATAAGACTGCCCCATGTGATGATCAATCTATACCTCTATTCTCCTAAACTGTGGCGCTTGTGATTTTGTCCTAAAAAGTTCTACTAACGCTTGAACCTTTTAAATACATAAATACAGATTTTTTTTCTTTTTTTTGTGGGGAAGGTAAAGAAAAACAGCTGCAATTAAATCTTAATTCAGTTCCTATTCATTTTTCACCCCGGATTAGACCTTTCCGTTCGGTATAAAACAGTTATGATTGCCTGACCTTCTGCATGCTGCCTGGCCTGAATGTGCTCCCGAATTGCCTTATTATGAAGCTGTTCTCCAGCCTGCATTCGCCCGCTGAAAACTTGCTCTTTGGACCACCCATGAAAGCATGTTTTTATTCTCCTGATTGTGCCAGTGAAAGGAAAATAGATACTCCTGCCTTTTAGCTGCTCCCAGCCTGCCATGTACTTGTTCTTTTCAAGCTAATTAGGTTAACTCATTGACATTATAACACAGGTGTACAAACACCTGCATGCCATACAGAAAAGTTTCATTATATGGAACAATGCTTAAATATGACTAGAGAGCGGGAAGACATTGAGGCATTTTTATTTGACAAAATTAATTTGACAAGAAATAAAAATAATAATATGCAATCATAAAGACTATAAAAGAAAATGCTAAAACCTGTATGTTTATAGAGATGCACAGTGCTGAATACATCTGATCTAATGTATCGGGAGGGGAGGAAATTATTTCATTACTTTGTGTATTGTATATTGTTGCTATGTTATTGTATGGTTTTTGTCAATTTTAGTAATTGTAGAGACTTTTTATGTTTGATAATTGGCATTGTAATTATTACAGGGCTTAAAACTTACTCAATGGTTTGATGGGGGTAGTAATGTAACAACAAAATTAGTGCTGAGAAGATAAATGGAATGGACAGAATTTACTACAACGTGGTTTTGTCCAAATCAAAGGACATTACGGTCGATGTAAATCGTAGATAAACCATAGGAAAGTCACTTTTGCTGTTTTATTACTAGAAGGCTCTGGGAGTTAGTTTAGCATTTGTGCATCGGTAAGGAATCTGCACCAAGTTTATTAAACTGAAACACAACACTTGAAGAATGTGATGTACAATACCAGCTAAAAAATATATAAGAAAATATTTAGGCCGCGTTCACACATGGTGTTAGTGTTGTGTTTCAAAATGTGTCGCACAGACTCCTCCTGTGATTACCTATGGAAGTAAGATTGTGTTTACATCGCGTTTATTAAGCACAATGGTGCACATTTACTTACCCAGTCCCTGCGGAATCCGCGATCCGAAATGTCCGACGAGGATTAAATCTGCCGCGATTCACGTAGATCGTGTGCCCGATATCCTGCATGTGTCGCTTTCCCGCTCAGGTCTGCCAGAGTTCACGTTCTTCCTCCCGGTGCATTTAAGTGCTTGGCTTGCGTCACAATTTCAAAGTTAAATCCCGCGCTTAGTCTGAATCAGTCGGATTGTCTGACGGAACCCCCCCCCCCCCCCCACCGAATTGTGTCACATGAAAGCCGGCGCGGATTCGGCAAAATCCGCTTCGTAAAATAGAAATCGTCAGAATATCCGACGAAAGTGCGGCCGCAGGACCCTTAGTAAATGTGCCCCAATGTAAATGTAATCTTACTTCAATAGGTGATCACAGGAGGAATCTGTGCCATGCATTTTGAAAAGCAAAGCAAATGCAAACTGTGGACACGGCCTCAATGTTTTCTCGGCCTTGTGAGTCTTTATGACTGTGCAAAGTTTGTCAAGACATCACATGACATGATATTGAGGTGGTTGGTTTGGAACTGGTTTGGAATCCTTCTGTAAGGGTGACGGAACACGTGCCGCTTTGTCTGCGTTTGCAAACGCAGAGAAAGTCACACCCACCGGGGCGGGTCCCGGCCCAATTGCGTTTCTATGGAAACACCTGCGATCGGGAACGAGCCGCCGGTGTTTTGGGTTAATTTAATGCAAAACACCGCGGCCTGCCCCGGTGGGTGCGGCTTTGTCTGCGTTTGCGTTTGCAGACACAGACAAAGTGGCATGTCCGACATCACCCTCACTAATCTCAGCGCACAGCAGGAAAGTGAACCACTGTCGTCAATTCACACAACATTCCCAAAAAGTCTACAAAAACACCCTCATTTCTTATAATTCATTTCTTACCCCCACCGTACTCAAAAGCCAGCACCAACTTGAAGGAACAGAAAACTCCATTTTAAATTATTGTAATTTTATAAGTGAGGGTACTTGCATACAAATTTGGTTAAAATTGTCCTAAAAAAACATACATTGGGGTTTATTTACTAAGGGTCCGTGGCCACACTTTTGTCTGATTTTCCAACGTTTTTCAGGATGTGCACCGCTGTGGCAGGTATTTAACTTTGTGTCACACGCAATTGGATTCTGGCTTTCATGTGTCAGAAATCGGGGGGTGGGCCATCGGACGGATCTTTCTTTGTGTCGCAAGATCAAGCGCTTACCAGGAAGAAGAAGGTGAACTCCGGACCTGAGCGGGGAAGAGACACATGCAGGATATCGAGCGCGTGATCTTAGTGACTCGCGGCACAGTGGATTCTGGTCGGACAACGCACTTTCGGGAAACACGTCAGGTCGGGTAAGTAAATGTGCCCCATTAACTTGATTTTTTTCATGGCTGATTTGCTTCAGTCTGGAATCTGTTATTATTGGATCCTCATAAACTATAGTCTATGACTGATCCATGAAAAATGTTTCTGACAAGGACATGTTATACTTTTTAACGGATCGGTCGCTGGATACTGATTCATTCAAAAGTATTGCATCTAATGCAGCCATATGTCCTCAGTTCTGTTCTAAAAACTATTTTTGCTCTTGAGCATCTGCCCTTACTCAGACTGGTGTGTCCATTTTTATATTTATATCTCTATGAATGTCTTTGTATCTAAGTGGTTGTTTTTAGTTATACCTGAATGTTGTCATGTCTGGGCTTCCAGGTTTCATTTTTTTTCTAGTGTTACTTAGCAACAAACAGCGTACAGATGTCATCTGCTGTATACATAGACCCATGGACCTGAATATGGGAGTTCTGTGTGTAAGTGGGATAAAAGTAGCTCATGCATTTGTATCATAAAGGTTGTTTGAATACATTTGCTGTATAGATTAAAAAAAGGCACCTGAATAAGTTAATTCATTGTCATGAATGTTTCAGGGTGTAACATAGAAAACAATAAGCACAACAGACAACTGTAATGGGCCCCCCTTCCCCTTAAAAAAAATATAATATTGGTACAGCCACATTTATGCACTCATGTACACACAAATATATTATATACATACATACACATAAAGTTCTAAACTCATACAGACATAATATATACTTATATATATTTATTCACTCATATATACATTTATACACTAATATATGCAGTTTATATAAACTCATACAGTATATAGACATCCATACCGTATGTACACATCAAATATGCAAACGTACTGTATAGTACATGCACATTATATACATACATATAGTACATATACATCATATACTAATACATACAATGTACACTCACCGTATATACACATATATGCGATATAAACACACCATATACACACATAGAGCAGTAGTATATCATACGCTCCTCCGGGATAGCCGGATACATCAACAGGCTTCTTCAATTGCATGTTATTAAAAAAAAAAATGTCCCTGTGTGAAGATAATATTGCCTTGTTGTCCCTTAGAGGTGAGAAAACTGTCCTTGGATATGACCACCCACCCACTCTGGCAGCAGTGGCCAGACATGTGCTATGGAGGTCCTAGACCACCTTGATTCATTGTTCATTACCAGTAATTTCAGGCTATTTCATATACAAAAAACGATTTGTTTCTCTCTGCAATTCCTCCTACCATGAGGAATCTACTATCAGAATTGGATCTGGTGGTAATTTCCTCCTGCGTGCCTCTGCACTAATCTATAATTAATTAATTTTTACTAAAATAAAGTTTTTAACAAGCTAGGTTAGGTTCCATGATTATTAAATTACAGATTAGGGCAGAGGCAGGCAGCAGGCATCTACCATCAGATCTACTTCTGATGGTAGGTTTCCTCATGGTAGGTCTCCATTTGTTTTCATGCATTATGAACAAAACATACCTTGAGAATGCTGTAGCTACACTGATGCTGAAACATATCTTGTTTAATCCCTGTGGTGGTTTTGCTGAAAAACCAATTATACAATTCAGGATTATGAGGCCATGTCACTCCTGTGTCTGACTCCGCGGCTTCTCCTCTTGCACCGCTTCAGAGGATGAACAATTAAAAATTCAGGACCTAAAAGCAGGGTTGCATGCTGCTTGTTGTTCATAAACACATTACAGGGAGTTTTTTTAATTGAGCAGACAGGACTAATCAACCTGATCTGGATCACTCATACACATCAGCTGGGGGATTGTGCAGCAATTGATTACTTCTGCCTCCTGTCAGACACAACACAGTGATTACATCATTCTCTGAAGCATTGCAAGAGGAGAAGGGCTGGAGCCAGCCACAGGAGCGTCAGAGCCTCATTATCCTGAATTGTATCATTATTTTTTTCAACAAAACCACTCAGCTCAGGGATTAAACAAGATATGTTTCTGCATCAGTGTAGCTACAGCATTCTCAATGTATCACAGAAACACAGTTGTTCGTGGTGCACAGTTTGCCCCTTAAGGAGCTACTCACGGTATAAGACCACACCAGACTAAAGAATCTAAAAAATTAATATTCAGAGCAATAAACTGAGCCCCCTATATTATATACTAAGCTACCTTTTTAGATATATAGATTATGCCCCCTCTATTAGATATCTTTTGTGCCCCCAGTGCACACTGCCCCCCAGTATATATGTTTCCAGCACACTACCTCCCAGTATATAGGTAGCCCAGCACATGCCCTCAGTAAATAGGTAGCCTCAACACACTGCCCCCAGAATATAGGTAGCCCCAGCACACTGCCCCCTTAGTATAAAGGTAGCCCCAGAACACTGACCCCAGTATATAGGTAGCCTAGCACATGCCTCCAGTATATAGGTAGCCCAAACACACTGACCCCCCTACAGTATATAGGTAACAAAAACACACTGCCTCCATAATATAGGTAGCCCACCACATGCCCCCAGGATGTAGGTAGCTCAAGGACACTGCCCTCTGTATATAGGTAGACCCATCACACTGCCCCAGTATAACGGTAGCCCCATCATACTGGCCCCCAGTATAAAGGTAGCCCCAACACACTGCCCCCAATATATAGGTGATCCCAACACACTGCTTCCCAGTATATGGGTAGCCTGAACACACTGCCCCATATATATAGGTAGCCCAGCACATGCCCTTAGTATATAGGTAGCCCAAGCACACTGCCCCCAGTACATAGGTACCCAAATCACACTACCTCACAGTATATAGGTAGGCCAACACATGCCCCCAAAATATAGGTATCTCAAAATCCCCACCCTCCACAAGCCGTCTGTCATCATCCCAAAGTGATAGGCTCACATAACTTTGAGCTACAACCAATTTTCTGATTCCCCATAAAAAAAATTAAACAGGAACATTTGCACTACACACAAAAATGCATAACTGGGAAAACATAAAGGTTTATGTGTATTAGGGGGTTGACGTAGTAGCCATAACTGGCGTAGAAGCCATGTACAAGCCTAGCATTCATCCCAGCAGGATATATTACACTGATTTCACATGTGTACATTCAATTTTTTTCTACGATAACTGCAAGTTAAAGGGGTTGGCCACCTTACCTCATGTTTTAGTAATGTGTGTTTAAGTGTGGGGGTTGACAGGATATTAGGTAATTTACCAATATACATCTATTAAAAGTTCTGCTCTGTTTTCTTGATATGTAAAGTGAAGTCTCCTGTCTTTTAGCTGATCAGCCAGAGATTCCTGTCCATAAAATGGCCATGAACATGATAGTATTCGTGAATATAATATCAAGGTCCTGGCAGGGCAATTACTCATGGACAGTTAAAGATCACATTAACCTCCATCTGCAGCCATGTTATTTAGGAATGTGATGAGGTAAAAGACAGGAGGCTTCGCTTTACATTTAAAGAAAGCAGAACTATTAATAGTTGTATATTAGAAAATTACCTAATATCATGAGGTAATAAAAACATGAGATAAAGTGGGCAACCTCTTTAAGACAGTTTCTTACATTTATAGTAGGGCTAATGCTGCAAATCATCAACTAAAATATACCAAATTAAAACTCCAAGTAGTGATCTCTAGCTCATACTATATGTTATATCTATATGTACTGCCTCAGTCACTGGGCTCAATACTTATATGGGATGTAATAATGTATATAGCCTACTAGAGCTCTATCAACCCATGGACAAGTCATGTATGTAAATAGTAATCGTCGTACCCATGTCCTTTACGTGACTTCTATATGCTACGTGACAAAATGCGAAACATCTACATCACATCAGTTCACGTTCCAAGAAAAGGAGCTGCCGCCCCCTAGTGTTTGGTGCCCACAGGACTGTAACCTAGATTCCAAAGTGAATCTCATATCAAGTAAATCACTGAGGAAAATATCTTTATGCTCGCCGGGATCAGAAAACATATTTTAATAGAGCTGGAGACCATAGCTCAATGCAAACACAATTCTGAAAATAGGTTAAAAGTTTCAAATGCAGTTTCTGCTTCATTAGCCAAAGCCTCTCTCATGGCTGTCCAGGGAAGCATCTCTGTACAATGCGTGGTGCGGTAATAATGAAGCCTAGCCCCCAGGGCCCTATAATCTCATTCGGACAAGCCATGCATAAAATGAGACACATTACAGCCATATCCAGATGTGATTACATCTGCTATTATTTCCAAAGTCAAAAAGCAACTCAGACAATCAATTTCTGAGATTATATTTGTAGCCATTTTTCTATACTAATTGGTGTTTTAATGTGTTACATATCCAACATGTTAGAATGTGGCAGGGGATATGTAATGTTTTATAGCATCTGTGATCATCTCCATGTACTATTTATTTTAGAGGGGTTGGGGTAAAGATTACCAACAATGGCAGTATGTCACACATCTAAGAGGATATTGATACATAAGAATTGAAGAAAGAGATGTGTACGAGAGACATATGAAACTTTATTAGGAAGACATAAAAACACTTAAAAACCCACAATGCGGGTACATATCACAAGGACTCCCCAAGCAAACATACGATAGATGACAAGAAAAATATCACACAAAATTATGACCAGGTAAGTAGTAATCCAAGAAATGCATGATCAATATGTAAAAATACAAAAAATACAAAAAATACAAAAAAATGCACAAAAATCTCCATGTACTAACCATTATCTATCCCCTCCTCTCTCTACATACATGCGGTGTATAGCATGGAAATCAACTACTTTTAGTGAAAATCTACTTACCTGGTATGTTGGTGAAGGTCCAAACTGGTATGGTATGTTTTCCCTATTTCCTTAATCTGACTTTTGATATCATTTTCCTTGATATAATTTTTTTTATATATGTCTTTGACGCTGACATATGGTGGTAATGTCCCACTTAAGATTTCATTGATTTGTTTTTAAAGGGATTTTTTTGTTGTTGCTGTGGAAGGGGTGAAAATACAATAATAAATTGTGCTCACGCTGCTCACACTCCATGCCGCTGTATCGCAGGTTGGTTTGTTGACAGCTGGACTGAAAGCTTTGGCATTCCCAAAGGTACTGAGCTGCCCATGTGATGTCCTGTGACTACTGACACTTCTGAACCAGCCAAAGTGTCAATCACCTGGAGATCCAAAGGGGAACCAGGACACCTTCAAGTTCATACTGTATTCTTACATACATTTAAGTAAATCTACCATCAAAATCATGATAAACCAGGGGCACTAAGGCTACATTCCCACGCACGTACGCTCGCCCGGCCGTAGCCAGGCAAGCATAAGGCGCGAGCACTGGAGAGTAGGAGGGTTCTATCTTTTCCCCATGCACGGTGTACTACGGTGCCCACACGTGTCACCATACCGCTGCCGGCAGCCCATGACCATCTTTGGGGATGTATATACTGCCACAAGCTTGTGTCTGTATAAACACCCCCCCACACACACACACACACACAAAGCCCCCAGGCACCATGACTGTGGTAATCTTATATTTGTTATCCATGGACCACTTCCTTCTAAAATAAACTTTTAAATTATGGTCATGAGCCAGAAGGGCTATGGGAGCCCCACTTTACTGTAGCTTTATGGGCTGTTAAACTTACACCTTACCCTCCCCTCATGCTTGAGGGTTGCACTCTTCACTCTGGGTGAATAAAAACACTGCCTCTATTGCATGATTCTTGGAAGCCTCACCCTCCCCTATGCTACCTCAACACTTTCACAGTTTCACCTTGCACAGTGTAACACAGGGGTGGGCAATTCATTTTCTCACGTGGCCACATAAGAAAGTGGAAAGGTTAATCCCCTCTCCTTTTGCCGCTTCCATTATGCTCCCATAGATAGTTTCCCCTTTGCTTATACCCCCTTTTTACAATGTCCCCTCTCTTTATGCTCCCTTTAATGCCCCTGGTTGCAGGGGATGGGACTGTGATCATAGTGGGCGGTCACATGGGCTGCTCCAAAATACTCAGTGGGCCAGATGTGGAGCTGTGAATCTATAGCATGCAGGAGGCTTTGGTAACGCCCGGCGTAGCACTTCTGACTCGTTCATCCAAACAATATTTTTGTCTGTGATGGCCACATGTATGTGATATGCAAGAAAAAGTGAATAACCTAGATGATCATCACAACACTTTTTTTAAAGAATTTATTTACTGAACAGTATTTACTATTTAAATTGTCCAAAAAGTAGCAGTCAAAATATCCAATGAAGACCCCAATCCAATGTATAAATATGTTTATATATAGGGAAAGGGAAGCCAAATGCAGAAGATTGCTATGGGGCTCAGGCTACGCCCCCTGTAGGAAGAGAAATGAAGATGGCTGAGTGTCATCCACCACATCCTTCACATGGATATTGTCATGGGGTTATCCCTAAATGCATGGGGGAAAATGGGAGTATTAGAACTGTAGAAGACAGGGACAGTGAAAGACACAGACCTTTTTCATGTCGGAGGGAGGTGTAGTGTGATAAATTATTTGGCCAATCCTGGATGATACAGATGTTGGTGGATAAATTGCATTATGTCAGTAAACTTCATTCCCCCCCATTGAGTCTAAGTTGGCAGGGAATTTGGTCACTGATACAAGTATATATAAAAGCTTGCAGTGTTATATATTTAGTAACTAGCCATTGCAGTCATTCATTTACCGGAGTTATTCTGACCGCCATATTAGGGGTCGGGAAGGAATTTTTCCCTGCTTTGGGCCATTTGACATCAGCCTTGCAGGGTTCCTGCCTTCTTCTGGATCAACAAGGTATAATTTATTCATTGGACTTGATGGACTGATGTATTTTTCTAACCTTATTTACTATGATACCTTTTGCCTAGGGATGACCTCTAGGTTAAATGATCCTTTAATAAATTCCCATTTTCTTTTCAGTGCCACCTACAGGCAGGAATCTGAAACATTATGTAGCCATTCTTCCTTCTACTAAAATTTTATTCATATTTTTTGCAAACTTTAAATTCAGCATCTCTATGACAACCACCCCCTCTGTTGGTTATCGGCAGCAGGCCACAGTCCATTTCCGTAATGATAAATCCTGACCTTTACTAACTGCCTGTGACCAAATCACTATAAAGATGAATGCAAAGGTAAATATAGCTTTCTATTCAATTTGCTATAATGTCAATTTCCAGCTCTGAAGGAGGATTTAACTCTATTCAGAACACCAGGAAGAAAATCTTCTCTAGCGCAGAGGAGAGATTTCATCCCATAATAAAAATGGACCGCCGAGATAAATCTTGCACCGATGATGGGGAAGTCTTAGTCCCATTGGTCGGTTCGCTGCGGCACAGAGAGGAAGCAGAGGGATTAAGGGCAAATTGAGAGAAACCTGGCGTGTAAGGAGAAAGCCAGGGCTAAGGAGGTGGGGAGGGAAAAGGTTTGCTAGTTTTTCTCAAAACTCTTGATCTGTAGGAACACATTTGTCTTCCGATCAGCAAAAAATGTCCTAATCCAAAACAATCAATGTGGCATTTGGCTTGGCTCTTTACCTTGCATGTAGTCTTTTTTTCCCCCTTTACAAGCATATAATTATTTACACCAGGTGCAACACCGCCATACATCTCTTATGACTTTACTATTCACAGGCACATGAATTGTAATTTGCTAGCCTTTACTTAAGTTTCTTTGTGTAAAAATCTTTTACCCTGGGTGTACTGTTACTTTGACAAGTAGCACAGTACAATGGAAGGGAAACAGATTTGAGTCTGTTAACAATGGGTATTAGTGCTCCCTGCCATAAGCCCCAGGTGACTGTACAGAAAAGATTACAGGCTCTCCAGCGCTAAGAGAACTGTGTCATATTAAAATGTCAATACTACAGAGGTAAAACACGTATAAATCGTTTAAAATGTGTATATATAAAATTATGTTAACGGAACTAATAAAGCCTTTTGTATGAGCTTGACACAAACAATGTATCCTAAGCATTATTCATATAAAATAAGTATGTTTAGCTGATAACGATCACACTATAATCAGCTCCGCTTTTATTTCCCTTTTGCTTTGTAGTGTAATGGAGCACTTTAACTATGGCCTATTAAGTGAATGTGGCTATGGAATACCAATTTGTATTTTTGGAAGCTAAATAGGTCCAAATGTTGCCCTCATCAGTTTATTAATGTGTCTTTAAAGCATTCTGCATAAAAAAAAAAAATTCTACAGCATATGCAGTCACTTCTACACGGAATATGTGGACATTCTGAAATTAACTCAAGAATGAGAGTATGCAGTAAGCTCCCTCTAGTGGCGGCTGCAGACTGGCAAGATTCTATCATTTGTTTGCACAGTCCTTACGAAGAACTGTATAAAAACAAAGCTTTGAGTATTGTACATAATGATTATTAATGATGCTTCAATGGGTATTCCAATTTCACCAAGCAACTGATATTGTTTTGAATCAATTCCTCACGGTTTTCTAGATCTCTGCTTGCTGTCATTCAAAGCTTCATTGTTTATTTCCAGTAGAAAGAAATCTGACCATGGTCATACAGGTGCATGGCTCTTTATATCACACAGCTATAGTACAAGTCGTGCACCTGTGTGACCATGGTCAGATTTCTATCCACTGGATGTAAACAAGCTTTCTATAGAAGGACAGCAAGCAGAGATCTAGCAACCTGTGAGGAATTGATACAGAAACTATATTTGAAAAACTGTATTATTTTTCTTATTCTTATTTTTTTTATTTTTTGTTTTATCATACAAACATTAAAATTAATTTGCCGAAGTGGGAATACCCATTTAATAATGGTAAAAATACACTACAAATAAACTCATTAATCTAGTAGCATCCTTAGGTTCTTTCTAGCATTCATTTTTTATGTGAAATCTTGTCCTTTTATCTATAAAAAATAGGATAAGTTCTGAAGTAAATGTAAGATGACCAGGTATCCCTCGTGAGCAAGGTAGTTGCTACACTTCATGATACAGTCCCAAAAAAAATCGGAGTAAGAGCCATGAATCTCATTAATTCAATATAATTTTGCAAAAAGGAGTCATGACAACCCAGAGCTTTAAGAAACAAATGTTAGTCAACCTATTGAATAGCTTAAAGTACAACTGTAAAGTATAAAAACTTTTGCCTAACTCTCTACTAAGAAAAATAAAGAATTCTCTAATTTACTAGAATTAGCTATCTGCAGGATTTTAGCTTCTAGCAGAGATTTTATCGTGCCCCCCAGGCTAATCTCCATTTTCCATGCTTTCTGGTTGCCATGGGAATCCATATAGTACAGGTAGATTTGACAGGAGGCTTGTTGAGATGGTTTGTAGGGCCTGTAGTGATGTCATAAGCATGTGACTCATCACATGCTTCAGGCCGGCCAATTACAAAGAAGCTGTACTGCATCATTAAAAAGTACTTAGTTTGATGCAAAGGACCTGTAGTGCTGTCACAAGCATGTGACTCATCACATGCTTCAGATAGGCCGATTACAAACATGCTCTCCTCTTCTGGCTTCAATGGGGTGATTTGATGTCACAACCAGGAAGTGCCCACCCACAACAGAATTAGCTGAATCTAATGTTATATATACCAAAGATATCTCAAGCTAGGAAGAAGCCAGCAGCATTATACAGGTATTGTTGGAATTGTTATCAAAGACTCTCTCCAGCTGCGCTTACACTACTATTAGTGAGTAATTTTACAGTTATGCTTTAATCATATAGTCTAGGATCCTGGTTAAAAAGAATACTGAAGGTAAATGAGTAGTGTATAATGATATATCACAAACATCAGAAAATAAATGGTAACCTTTTAATACAACTTCCAGGAATAAATGGGAAACAGAAGGATAAATGAGGGAATAATTAATATAATTAGACCCAAACAGAAGATAACTGAGAGATTGAAGGTCGAGAGTTCAGAAGAAGCATTCCAGGCTTACAAAATTTTACAATGTTGACTCAAAAACAAATCCCTCAAAATTTTATAAATACATCAATGCCAAAAAGAAAAAAAAATCAGATATCATTGTGAATATAACTTTTGAGCAAAAAACACATACTCTCCTTCTGTGTTCACCAATGAGCTACCAATGGCAGACATTCAAGGTGATTCCTCAAGGTCCTCCTCCCAATATTACTATATTAACAAAAGAAGTCCTACAGCTGTGTCTGAGCAAATTAAATACTGATAAAGCCCCTGGCCCAGACAGCATTCATCAACTCTCATAATGGGGGAGTGCTATGAGCCTTCAGAACTAAAATTTTATTTGGTATTTTGCATTTAAAATGTGACATTTTTCTTTGTTTCCTTGTCTAACCTAAAAAGAATTGCTGCTTTGTTTCAAGGACTAATGGGGCTTTCTAGTTATTAAAATGGGTGAAGATATTGGTAAGTGTTGTAGGATTTTTGGGGGGCAATATATTGGAAAAAAAATGGAAAAAAGAACATTTTCCCACATCTTACCTCTATCACAGTATCATAGTATATAAGGCTGGAAAAAGTCAAAAAAATGTTTTTTTCCGCAATTTTTTCTCTCCAGAAAGTTATCCAGGCCTCTCCTGCACATGTACATAGAGTCCGCCATAACAACCTCCTGCGGC
Organism: Engystomops pustulosus; assembly: GCA_019512145.1. Classification (NCBI taxonomy): domain Eukaryota; kingdom Metazoa; phylum Chordata; class Amphibia; order Anura; family Leptodactylidae; genus Engystomops; species Engystomops pustulosus. Next base: position 36,008,985 of record CM033647.1, on the reverse strand, counting down.
AGAGAGTTCCATAGTCTCACTGCTCTTACAGTAAAGAACCTTTGTCTATGTTGATGGTAAAATCGCCTCTCCTCTAGGCGCAGAGGATGCCCCTTGTCCTGGTCACAGGCCTAGGTATAAAAAGATCTTTGGAGAGATCCTTGTACTGTCCGTTCAGGTATTTGTACATTTTAATGAGGTCTCCCCTCAGTTGTCTTTTTTTGTAAACCGAATAACCCCAAGTTTTGTAATCTGTCAGTGTATTCTAGTCCCCCCATTCCCCTAATAATCCTGGTTGCTCTCCTCTGCACCCGTTCCAGCTCTACTATATCCTTTTTATACACTGGTGCCCAAAACTGTACACAAAGGGCAAAACTACAGTATGTCCTTATCATGAGAATCTATTTGTCCATTGATACATCTGCAACATCCCCCACCGGGGCCTAGCTTTTTTCTTGGGGCCTGGAGACAGCCTGGGCCCACAGTACCTGAGTGGCTGGCGGTTGCGGCCTAAGCACGCTTGTGTCACGGTGCTTGGTATGGGGGAACCGGAGGGCTGTCCTACGGCCTGGCAGGTCTCCAGCAGGGTGGTGTTGGCAAGAAATGATGAGGGAGAGACTGCTGTAGCGGATCTCCCTGGGGCAACCCTTTGGTGTCTAGAGTATGAGTCTCTGTGTGGTGGACAGGGTGCCCGTGATGGTGACAGCCGGAGTAGCAGGGACCAGACGGAGGCAGAGGTTGAACAGAAACACTTACAGTTCTTTATTGGAACCGACAGGAACATCAGCAACGTGCCTTTAACAAGATGGTGGAGTACTGGAGAGGTATTTGGAGGAAGCCACAGGATGTAGATCACCAGCCTGGATGCAGATGGCAGGCTGGGAGGTAGCTGTGTCCTAGTAGGATGCTTCAGCTTGTCCTGGATTGCTTTAGGTATCACCCTTGAAGGTAGGATGACACCCCTTTCCTCACTAACTCTTAGCTATTAGTTCCACTCTTCAGGCAGGGGCTAGGCTCTTCCTGCTCTGGTCTGGTGTGCTAGCTGTACAGACTCCACAGAGTCTGTACTGGAGAGACTCCAGTCTGCTTCTGAGCTACTGCTCAGCTAACTACTCTCTAAGAGTGCTCTCTAGAACATTCCTGGCCAGGGGTTTTATTATCTCCCCTTGGTCAGGTGGTGGCTGCACCTCCAATTACCTCTCAGCTCACAGAGACAGGATGCAATACATGTGATTGGCTGACACATATGACATCACATAAAGCCATTAACTCCTGCCTTACCAGGCAGGATCTACCACTGCAATGTTCCCTTGTGTCCTATAAGGACTATGTAGTGTGATGTAGTGACATGCTGTGGGGCTGACTAGACCCTACACAGGCTGCAAGCTACATGGTGGGACGTATTCGCAAACACAGCTCTGCCTTGCATCGGCGAGGGTGTTGCACATCCCATAATTCATTTGCTTCAGCAGCAGCCGCCTGGCTCTGGTCACTAAAATTAAGTTTCTTGTTTTAAGGTTTGCCAAATGAATTGCTTGCTCCAAAAATGAATCCTGTAATCTTCCTGTCGATATCACGTACATTCTATAATGTGAGTTCTCTATATTGCTGTAAGGAAAAAACTATTTTAATGTCCTCTGTGACTTAGCTTAATGACGACCTCTACTCTAGGTGACAATTCTCAAAGTAGAAGAATTTTTTAATTAAAAGTGCAAAAGTAAGTGGGACATGATGGGGCACATTTACTTATCTGTCCGAGTAGCGATCGCTGATCCACGTATATCCTGTGCCCAATATCTTGCATGTGTCGCTTCCCACTCAGGTCTGACGGAGTTCACTTTCTTCTTCCCGGTGCATGTAAGTGCTTGGCTTGCGACACAATTTTAAATTTAAATCCCACAGTTTGTCTGAATCTGCCGGATCGTCCAACGGCCCACCCCCCCAATTTGTGTAGCATGAATGCCAGCACGATTGCGCCAAAATCCGATCGCGTGCAACACAATGCCCTTCTAATTCCCTGTCCTGCGGGACCCTCAGTAAATAAGCCCCAATGAGTCCAAAACCAGTTGGCGCTGTGAAAGTGATAATGGCTCATACTTTCCCATATGGTGGGAATGCTCCCTAATAATCCTCTACTGGACAATGATTAGAAACCTACTCCATTGTATTTGTCCTAACATCCACTCCCCAACCATGGCTAACTTTCAACATAGACTATTATGGCCCCAGCTACTTCTAGCCACCAAGACAATGATCCTCCTCAGCTGAAGACAACCTATAGCACTCCATGTGTGAATGTGGATACTAAAGGTTTCATATAAGACTAGAACTATGACTAGGACTAGATATAGAACTATGTTTCTCATATTGTAAGACTAGAAGAACTCTGCTCATGTGAGAAAGGTCACATGAGTGATTCATGAAAGATTTGGGGCCCATGGTACTTTCAAAATTATATATGTTCTTCTCTAATATCTAAGAAGATCCCGGCACTCGTCGGCTAAATGCAAACAGATTTTATTGTAAGTACGACTTACAACATGCTGGGCAGGGTCACAAATCGATGGGAACGCGTTTTCGGCTCCACACACGAGCCTTTATCAACCACATTTAATCCCCGGACAAAACAAACTTAAATACAAAATGACACACTAAGTCCTGCCCACCTGTGATTGGTTGCCATGGGCAACTGGAAATATTCTGACTTTCAGACTGCTTGATAAATCTACCCCATAGACTGCAATTTACCCAGCACCCCCATCTTGACCGCCACCAAAATTTTTTTTTAAACTTTTTTTTAATTTACTTTTACTATTTTTCAGCCTCCCTAGGGTACTTTAACCCTAGGTTGTCTGATCTATCCTACCATATACTGCCATACTACAGAAAGGCAGTATATGGGGATTTTACTCCCCATACATTACAATGTGCTGATAGCAGCATTGCCAGCGGCGATCGACGTGAAAACACCCACGACCGGTGCTAGCACCGATCGCGGGTGTTACCGGTAAGCCTTTGCTGCAATATGCAGCAAAGACTCACCAGCTATGGAGAGGGCTCGGCCCGCGAGCCCTCTCCCTGCACCAGGACCCAGCGCGTGTCAGGAAGGGGTTAAAGTTCTCTGGATGCTGGTAATTTTGTGGAGTAAAATAGCAAGTGGACGGCACTCCGTATAGGGACGGTGCTCCGGGTAGGGCTTGTGCCTGGATAAATATTAAAGAAGATCCCGGCACTCGTCAGCTAAATGCAAACAGATTTTATTGTAAGTACGACTTACAACATGCTGGGCAGGGTCACAAATAGATGGGAACGCGTTTTCGGCTCACACACGAGCCTTTGTCAACCACAATTAATCCCCGGACAAAACAAACTTAAATACAAAATGACACACTAAGTCCTGCCCACTGACGTCACATCCTACCGGAATCCTCTGTGGGTAATTTTGTGAACTTTAACCCCAAACTGCAATAGGCAACTGTAAGAGTGCTTGAAAGGAAGCTTTATTGTTAAGTCTTGTTCCCATGACAAGTCAAAATTTTGATAATCCAGTGGTCACAGGAATAAAAAAAATATAAACTAAGTTACAGATGGTGATCATGAGAAAAAACTTAGATCGTAATCGCGATTTAACCCTCGCGGTTCCAAAGTCCCCAGAGTGTGTATCCAGTATGCCTCACGGCGACGGAGAAGATTTTTAATATTTCCCCCTCTTCGGGGAATTACGATCTGCTCGATCACTTGAAATTTAAGCTGGGATATGGAGTGCTTCCTCTCATGGAAGTGGTACGGGATGGGTAATAGCCTATTGTTGCATCTGATTGTCGATTTATGTTTATTAATACGGGTTTTAACAGGTTGTATTGTTTCTCCTATGTATAGATACCCACAGGGGCATTTGATAGAATAAATCACATTTTGTGAGTTGCACGTGTAATATCCCTGTAACTTGAAAGACTGCCCAGTGTGAGGATGATATAATGTATCTCCACGGAGTACGTTGGTACATTCGGAGCAGTTAAGGCATGGAAATGTGCCTTTCTTCTGTGTCGCTAGAAATACTTGTTTAGGTAATCTTTGTGTGCTCCCTGTGTCAGCTCGTATTAATTTGTTATGTAAGTTTGGAGCTTTTTTATTACAGATTAAGGGTGAGTTCTGAAACTCCTCTACGTCAGGATATGATGTACGGAGTATGTGCCAGTGTTTCCTGACTACGGTGTCGATATTCCTGTTTAGGGGATGAAACTGGTGACTGAACGTGATCCTTTTCTGTGCTTGTACCCTAGGTCTAGTGGTACCTGCAACTGCTGAATCCCTCGCCTCCTTCAATAAATGCATAGGGTAACCTCTGTCACGGAACCTAGATTCCATCTCATCTAATCTCTCTTTTCTCATGTTTCCTTCTGATACAATTCTACAGACCCTCTGGAACTGAGACTTGGGCACAGATTTCTTAGTGGCATAAGGATGATTGCTGCGATAGTGTAAGACACTATTCCTATCTGTAGTTTTCCTATAGAGGTCTGTACCCAACGTTCCATCTATTCTTTTATAGACCACTGTATCCAAGAAACTGATATTTTCGGTATTACTGGTCATAGTGAACTGTAATTCACTACGTATAGAGTTTAGGTGTTCAAGAAAGACCTCCAGGGTCCCCTGTGGCCCCGCCCATACGCAAAACACATCGTCAATGAAGCGACGCCATATTTTAACATACTCAGAAAAGAGGGGGTGAGTATACACATATTCCTCTTCAAAAGCCACCATATAACAGTTTGCGTAGGGCGGGGCCACGTTGGACCCCATCGCCGTTCCCCTCTTTTGTAGGTAGTAGTTATCCTCTACGAGGAAGTAATTTTCAGACAGGACAACCTCAAGAAGTTCCAATAAGAACGATTTGACTTCCAAAGACATGGAGAGGTCACAACTAAGTATTTTATCCACTGCTTGGATACCCAACCTATGTTCAATCGATGTGTATAAACTGACCACATCGATTGTGACCAATAGGTCAGTGGGTGCGATATCATCAAGGTCTCCAATCACATTGAGGAACGATGTTGTGTCAAGCAAAAACGAGGCAGTCTTTTTCACATAGGGTGTTAATATTCTTTCTAGCACCTTCGAAGGTGGTGTCAGGAGAGAGTTAGTGGAGGCCACTATTGGTCTCCCCGGAGGGTTGACCAAGGTCTTATGAACCTTTGGTAAAGTGTATAAAACAGGTATGACAGGGTCATGGTTAATTAGAAACCTAGCCATATTGTTGTCAATCAGCCCCTTTTGTTCGGCCATATTGACCAGAGAAAGAAGCTTATTTTTAATCCGAGCTGTAGGATTGGATGATAGTTTCTCATAAGTCGTTTGGTCAGACAGTTGTCGTTTTATTTCATTATTATAGGCTGCCCTATCCATAATGACAATGGCCCCGCCTTTGTCGGCTGGCTTCAATATTATCTCCTTGTCTGACCAAAGGGACTTAAGAGCCCTGTATTCATCTCCCGTAAGATTGAGCTCCCCTGCTCAGGTCTGACAAAGTTCAACTTCTTCCTGGTACATGTATTGCGACACAATTTGAATTTTAAATCCCGCGCTCAGTCCGAATCAGTCGCAACCCAATTTCTGTCGCATGGAAGCCCAGTGCAAAACCCTGTTAAATACCTGTCAAAGCTGCGCAAATCCCGAAAAGCGTGAACAGTCCGACGAAAGTGAGTAGTGCGACCCTTAGTAAATAAGCCCGATTGACTCTCCATATGGGCCAGAGTGTTCATTATTTCATTGGGCCAGTAGGAACCAACTTAGTACCTGTAAACTATGGGTAGTTATACTCTGCAACTCTTTGTCCTGTTCCTGGTACCCAGCTCCGAGCTCAAATGCACATCCTTGTCCCAGTGCAGAGCCCATTATACCAATAAGTAGGGGCTTCTATGCATATATATATGTGTGTGTGTGTGTGTGCGTGTACTATACATAATCGGACTTGGATATCTTTTAATCCCCTTTTGTGACCTGACTGAGCACAGAAATGGAAAAGTGCACTGCACCTTATAGTTCAATGTGCTGTAGATATACACTCACCGGCCACTTTATTAGGTACACCTGTCCAACTGCTCGTTAACACTTAATTTCTAATCAGCCAATCACATGGTGGCAACTCAGTGCATTTAGGCATGTAGACATGGTCAAGACAATCTCCTGCAGTTCAAACCGAGCATCAGTATGGGGAAGAAAGGTGATTTGAGTGCCTTTGAACGTGGCATGGTTGTTGGTGCCAGAAGGGCTGGTCTGAGTATTTCAGAAACTGCTGATCTACTGGGATTTTCACGCACAACCATCTCTAGGGTTTACAGAGAATGGTCCGAAAAAGAAAAAACATCCAGTGAGCGGCAGTTCTGTGGGTGGATATGCCTTGTTGATGCCAGAGGTCAGAGGAGAATGGGCAGACTGGTTCGAGCTGATAGAAAGGCAACAGTGACTCAAATCGCCACCCGTTACAACCAAGGTAGGCAGAAGAGCATCTCTGAATGCACGGTACGTCGAACTTTGAGGCAGATGGGCTACAGCAGCAGAAGACCACACCGGGTGCCACTCCTTTCAGCTAAGAACAGGAAACTGAGGCTACAATTTGCACAAGCTCATCGAAATTGGACAGTAGAAGATTGGAAAAACGTTGCCTGGTCTGATGAGTCTCGATTTCTGCTGCGACATTCGGATGGTAGGGTCAGAATTTGGCGTCAACAACATGAAAGCATGGATCCATCCTGCCTTGTATCAACGGTTCAGGCTGGTGGTGTGGGGAATATTTTCTTGGCACTCTTTGGGCCCCTTGGTACCAATTGAGCATCGTTGCAATGCCACAGCCTACCTGAGTATTGTTGCTGACCATGTCCATCCCTTTATGACCACAATGTACCCAACATCTGATGGCTACTTTCAGCAGGATAATGCGCCATGTCATAAAGCTTAGGGCTACAATAACGTTCTACTTTTTTTATTTTAATTTGCATCTAGTACCATTTTGTGAGGAATTAGCAGGGGGACTTGCTACCGTTGTGTTTAGCTCTTAGTGGCACACATATCCATAGCAAAGACCGAAGTGGGAAAATTCAGTAGGGGTTGGATTTCAATTAGGCACTAACTCAGTGTCATCTCATCTGGCATAGTAGTGTGCTTTGATACTTGGCTAGAAAATAGCCATAGGAGAATACAAAGAGCTTACTTACGCGTACAGTAGCGTTCTATATATTTGATTTCTGGTTGATCTGCTGGTGGCTGTACTTTCTGCAGTGCATGTACTAGCCAATTCTGAGCAATTTGTAGTGAGACTTGCGACCGCTGTGTTCTGCGCTTAGTGACGCACATATCCATAGCAAAGACCGAAGTGGGAAAATTTAGTAGGGGTTGGATTTCAATTAGGCACTAACTCAGTGTCATCTCATCTGGCATAGTAGTGTGCTTTGATACTTGGCTAGAAAATAGCCATAGGAGAATACAAAGAGCTTACTTACGCCTACAGTAGCGTTCTATATATTTGATTTCTGGTTGATCTGTCTGGGTGGCTGTACTTTCTGGCAGTGCATGTACTAGCGCAATTCTGAGACAATTTGTAATTGAGACTTGCGACCCAAGTCGCATGTGTATCTGCTCGCTCTTACGTGACGCGACATATCCATAGGCAAAGACCGGGCGAAGTTGGAAAATTTAGTAGGTGTATGGAATTTTCAATTAGAGTCACTACTCAGTAGTCATCATTGCATCTGGCATCGTAGTGTGCTTTGATACTTGGCTAGAAAATAGCCATAAGAGAAACAGACGCTTACTTACGCCTACAGTTAGGTCATATATTTGATTTCTGGTTTGATCTGCGGGTGGCTGTACTTTCTGCAGTGCATGTACTAGCCATGCTGAGCAATTTTGTAGTGAGACTGCGACCGCCTGTGTTCTTGGCGCTTGAGTGACCGCACATATCCATAGCAAAACGACAGGAAATGGAAATTAGTATGTTTTGGATCTCAATTGAGGCACTAACTCGTGTCACCTCATCTGGCATAGATATGGGTGCTTTGACTTGGCAAAAATATGCCCATAGGAAGAAACAAAGAGCGTTACTTACGCCTACAAGTAGCGTTACTATATATTGATTTTCTGGTTGATCTGCTGCGTGGCTGACTTCTGTGCAGTGCATGTACTAGCCAATTCTGCGAGCATTTTGTAGTGAGACTTGCACCGAGCTGTGTTCTGCGCTTAGTGGAGCAAGCATATCCATAGCAAGACCGAAGTGGAAAATTTAGAGGGGTGGATTTCAATTAGGCACTAACTCAGTGTCATCTCATCTGGCATAGTGTGTGCTTGATACTTGGCTAGAAATAGCCATAGATACATACAAAGACGCTTACTTACGCCTACAGTACGCGTCCTATATATGATTGTTTCGGTTGAGATCTGCTGGTGGCTGTACTTTCTTTCTGCGTGCATGTACAGCCAATTCTGAGCACTTGTAGTGAGTTTGCGCCCTGTGTTTTCTGTCGCTTAGGCACCAATATCCATAGCAAAGACCGAAGTGGGAGTAAATTTATAGGGAGGGTTGGATTTTCAAGTTAGCACTAACTCAGTGTCATCTCATCTGGCTGTAGTGTGCTTCTGATTTACTTTGGCTAGAAAATGTGCTAGGTAGAGATAAAGAAGCTTACTTACGCCATACAGTAGCGTTCTGATATTTTAACTTGATTGTCTTTTTGAATCTGACTGTGAGCTGTTACCTTTCGATGCAGGCAGTATAGCCGAATTCTGAGCGACAATTTAGTGAACTTGAGACCTGGACCGCAGTGTTCGCTCTGTGACTAGTGACGCACCATATCCATAGCAAAAGAGAACCGACAGTGGGGGTAAAACTTAGTTAGGGTGGGTGTGATTTCAATTAGGCACTAACTCATGTCAGTCCATCATGGCAAGTTGTGGCTTGATACATTGGACGTAAAATATCGCATGCAATGAGGAGAGCATGTGTTGGTTTAAAATCAAAAAAGGAACAAAACCAAAAAAAATAAAAAAAAAACACAAAAAGAAAACAAAAAAAAAAACAACCACAAAGAAAACAAAAAAAAAAGTTATAACTCTCATTTTAAAAATGTTTAACCCCAGGGCTAGGGGTAGAGGACGAGGGCGGGGACGTGGGCGTCCAACTACTGCAGGGGTCAGAGGCCGTGGTCCTGGGCGGGGTGAGACACCACCTGCTGATGAGGGAGCAGGGGAACGCCGCAGAGCTACACTCCCTAGGTTCATGTCTGAAGTTACTGGGACTCGTGGTAGAGCACTGTTGAGGCCAGAACAGTGCGAACAGGTGATGTCGTGGATTGCTGACAATGCTTCGAGCAATTTGTCCACCACCAGTCAGTCTTCCACGCAGTCCACCCATGTCACCGAAATCCCCACTCCTCCAGCTCCTGCACCTCAGCCTCCTCCCCCCCAGTCTGCCCCCTCCCAGGAAAATTTGCCATTTGAACCGGCATACTCTGAGGAACTGTTTTCTGGATCCTTCCCACAGTCACAAACCACTTGTCCGGTTGCTGCTGAGCAATTTTCCGATGCCCAGGTTTTCCACCAGTCACAGTCTGTGGGTGATGATGACCTTCTTGACGTAGTGGAAGTGTGTAAAGAGGTGTCCGACGATGAGGAGACACGGTTGTCAGACAGTGGGGAAGTTGTTGTCAGGGCAGGAAGTCCGAGGGGGGAGCAGACTGAGGGATCGGAGGATGATGAGGTGACAGACCCAAGCTGGGTTGAGAGGCCGGGTGAACACAGTGCTTCTGAGACGGAGGAGAGTCCTCGACCAGAACAGGTTGGAAGAGGCAGTGGTGGGGCCAGACGGAGAGGCAGGGCCAGAGCTGGTGCATCAGCGCCAAATGTGTCAACTAGTGAAGCTCCCGTGGCGAGGGCTCTTGCGGCGAGGGCTAGATCTTCAGAAGTCTGGAGGTTCTTTAAGGAAACACCGGATGACCGACGGACTGTGGTGTGCAACATTTGCCAAACCAGGCTCAGCAGGGGTTCCACCACTACTAGCTTAACTACCACCAGTATGCGCAGGCATATGAATGCTAAGCACCCCACTCAGTGGCAACAAGCCCGTTCACCTCCGGCCGTGCACACCACTGCTCCTTCCCCTCCCAGGAAAATTTGCCATTTGAACCGGCATACTCTGAGGAACTGTTTTCTGGACCCTTCCCACAGTCACAAACCACTTGTCCGGTTGCTGCTGAGCAATTTTCCGATGCCCAGGTTTTCCACCAGTCACAGTCTGTGGGTGATGATGACCTTCTTGACGTAGTGGAAGTGTGTAAAGAGGTGTCCGACGATGAGGAGACACGGTTGTCAGACAGTGGGGAAGTTGTTGTCAGGGCAGGAAGTCCGAGGGGGGAGCAGACTGAGGGATCGGAGGATGATGAGGTGACAGACCCAAGCTGGGTTGAGAGGCCGGGTGAACACAGTGCTTCTGAGACGGAGGAGAGTCCTCGACCAGAACAGGTTGGAAGAGGCAGTGGTGGGGCCAGACGGAGAGGCAGGGCCAGAGCTGGTGCATCAGCGCCAAATGTGTCAACTAGTGAAGCTCCCGTGGCGAGGGCTCTTGCGGCGAGGGCTAGATCTTCAGAAGTCTGGAGGTTCTTTAAGGAAACACCGGATGACCGACGGACTGTGGTGTGCAACATTTGCCAAACCAGGCTCAGCAGGGGTTCCACCACTACTAGCTTAACTACCACCAGTATGCGCAGGCATATGAATGCTAAGCACCCCACTCAGTGGCAACAAGCCCGTTCACCTCCGGCCGTGCACACCACTGCTCCTTCCCCTGTGTCAGCTGCTAGTCAGCCCCCTGCCCAGGACCCTGGCACAAAAACCCCATCGTCGCCTCCACGATCCTCCACAGCATCCACCAGCGTTCAGCTCTCCATACCCCAGACGCTGGAGCGGAAACGCAAATATAGTGCAACCCACCCGCACGCCCAAGCCCTTAATGTGCACATCTCCAGATTGCTTAGCCTGGAGATGCTGCCCTATAGGCTAGTAGAGACCGAGGCCTTTCGCAACCTCATGGCGGCGGCCGCCCCTCGGTATTCGGTCCCCAGCCGCCACTACTTTTCCCGATGTGCCGTCCCAGCCCTGCACCAGCACGTGTCAGACAACATCATCCGTGCCCTGACCAACGCCGTTTCTGACAAGGTCCACCTGACCACGGACACGTGGACGAGTGCTGCCGGGCAGGGCCACTATATATCGCTGACGGCACATTGGGTTAACTTGGTGGAGGCTGGGACCGAGTCTGACCCTGGGGCTGCTCATATACTGCCGACGCCGAGGATTGCGGGGCCTACCTCGGTCCAGGTGTTTCAGGCCTACTATGCCTCCTCCTCCTCCCACCCCTCCTCCACCTCCTCCTCCGAACTACCATCCGTGGGCACGGCGCCATCAGTCGGTAGCTCTAGGCACAGCAGCAGTGCCGTCGCTAAGCGACAGCAGGCGGTGCTCAAACTGCTGAGCCTAGGCGACAAAAGGCACACCGCCCAAGAGCTATTACAGGGCATCACGGCGCAGACTGATCTGTGGCTGGCACCGCTGAACCTCAAGCCGGGAATGGTTGTGTGTGACAACGGCCGTAACCTGGTGGCGGCTCTGCAACTCGGCAGACTGACACATGTGCCATGCCTGGCCCATGTGTTAAATCTGATAGTGCAGCGTTTCCTCAAGACATACCCCAATCTGTCTGATTTGCTCACGAACTATTCCATTTTACTGGAGGGCCACCTACCTGCTCCTCTGGTTTGAACAATTTTTGGGACTGCCACATACAGGCACTCAATCTATTCCATTTTACTGGAGGGCCACCTACCTGCTCCTCTGGTTTGAAAAATGTTTGGGACTGCCACATACAGGCACTATCCAAATTAAATTGTCTCCATAGCAGCCTCCACACGTTGTCTCCATTGCTACCTCCAAAAGTCGTCCATATAGCTGCCTCCATACATCGTCCCTTTATCAAACGAGGTGTGTCAGGCAGAAATTTGGGTTGTTTTCATGGATTCCACATCAAAGTTGTTAACTTTGTCGCCACCCTGCTGTGTTATCCACAAAATATACTGGCAAACTTTTACCATTTACGGATATTATTTCAGCGCTTCTTGCGCAGCTGTTTACATTCCCCTCACCCGGCATATCCTAAACTTATAAGAACGCCTATTCCATTTTACTGCAGGGCCACCTACCTGCTCCTCTGGTTTGAACAATTTTTGGGACTGCCACATACAGGCACTCAATCTATTCCATTTTACTGGAGGGCCACCTACCTGCTCCTCTGGTTTGAACAATTTTTGGGACTGCCACATACAGGCACTCAATCTATTCCATTTTACTGGAGGGCCACCTACCTGCTCCTCTGGTTTGAAAAATGTTTCAGCGCTTCTTGCGCATCTGTTTACATTCCCTTCACCCACCATATCCCAAACTTATAAGAACGCTACTACACTTGATCTTATACAAAAGGTTCTTAGAAGTGCTGTTTGGGGAGTAGCCTAGAGACAGGGGCTTGGATTGGCGAAAGCTCGCCTGGCAGCGGAGCGCCAGCTCCATGCCAAGATCCAACTAACATAGTTTTAACTGCAGCACCTTTAATCTACTACTAGTTCACTGCCTCCATACATGGTCCCCTTATCAAACGAGCTGTGTCAGGCAGAATTTTGGGTTGTTTTCATGGCTTCCATGTTAACTTTGTCGCCACCCTGCTGTGTAATCCACAAAATATACTGGCAAACTTTTATCATGTACCGATATTATTTGAGCGCTTCTTGCTCACCTCCTTTGGTTCCTCTCTGCCACCCATTGGTTTGAAGCCTGAGTCCAATTAGGGTATGTCGCCATGACACTCTCTAGCCTGCTGCCGCTGCCTCTGCATGCCGTCCCCTATAGTGTCAGGGTCAATTATTGGATGTTTTAGATGCTATCTAGCTTCATTCTGTCACTCTGTCATGGCCATGCTGTTGCCCATAATTTTGGCATAATGGTGCGATTAAGCAGCCTCAGAGGCATCCATGCATGCTGCCCCTGCTGTTTCCTGTCCATTTCCGTGGTGTTTCCATCCTTTTCTGAGGTTCCCAGGTGTTTGGCCAAGCTTCCCTGTGCAGAGCCTTGGTCCCCTTGAAAAATGCTCGAGTCTCCCATTGACTTCAATGGGGCTCGTTATTCGAGACGAGCACTCGAGCATCGGGAAAAGTTCGTCTCGAATAACGAGCACCCGAGCATTTTAGTGTTCGCTCATCTCTAGTAAGTACACTTTATTTTTGATTGAACAAAAGAGTTATTTCTCATGATCAACAAAAGTTTTATGCAGGGCACTCACCATAGATATCTGTTAAAATAATATCAATGACCAAAACCATTTCTGGAAAATCCTCATTTCTCACTCCTTATTCAAATATTTAGCAAAATAATTGTAAAAATTGTACTGGTCGATTGTACTGGTTTAGATAAATTGATAAATTCCCCCTATAAGTAGTACTGTCTCTTTAAGAATATTTTTCTGCCAATCTGCAAATCCACATCTGGAAACCCCGGTCATCTTGGGATGATAAGGATTTCCAATGCTGTTAGTTTAGATGGAACATCTGTAACTGCTTACTTGAAGACGCCTCTGAAGCCTTTAACCCCGCACAGGTCCAGCTTGGATCCAGCCCAGTTGAGTCTATTGCAAAAAGGACTGTCCTTTAGCCCGGTTGGAAAATATGACTCGTTTCTGATGGACTTGGACCTTCAAAAGTTCTTTAGAAATGTCCGATTAAAAGCATACTTTGCTGATTCTACAAATGTTGATGTTGCTACTGCACCCTTAAATGTTTCGTGTTCTGATACAGTACGTTTGCTGAGACTGAGTGACCTTGAGTTAAGAAACAAAAGTTCATTCAATCCCCCCAAAAGGTTCCATCCAGTGGAGACCTTCATTGAAGTGGTTAAAAGGGATGTAGCTATTACCAACCAACGCCTTAAATTAGGTGATTTTGATATCTCCAACAACCTTACAGGAGATGAATACAGGGCCCTTAAGTCCCTTTGGTCAGACAAGGAGATAATTTTGAAGCCAGCCGACAAAGGCGGGGCCATTGTCATTATGGATAGGGCAGCCTATAATAATGAAATAAAACGACAACTGTCTGACCAAACGACTTATGAGAAATTATCATCCAATCCTACAGCTCGGATTAAAAATAAGCTTCTTTCTCTGGTCAATATGGCTGAACAAAAGGGGCTGATTGACAACAATATGGCTAGGTTTCTAATTAACCATGACCCTGTCATACCTGTTTTATACACTTTACCAAAGGTTCATAAGACCTTGGTCAACCCCCCGGGGAGACCAATAGTGGCCTCCACTAACTCTCTCCTGACACCACCTTCGAAGGTGCTAGAAAGAATATTAACACCCTATGTGAAGAAGACTGCCTCGTTTTTACTTGACACAACATCGTTTCTCAATGTGATTGGTAACCTAGACGATATCTCACCCACTGACCTACTAGTCACAATCGATGTGGTCAGCTTATACACATCGATTGAACATAGGTTGGGCATCCAAGCAGTGGATAAAATACTTAGTTGCGACCCCTCCATGTCTTTGGAAGTCAAATCGTTCTTATTGGAACTTCTTGAGGTTGTCCTGTCTGAAAATTACTTCCTCGTAGAGGATGACTACTACCTACAAAAGAGAGGGACGGCGATGGGGTCCAATGTGGCCCCGCCCAACGCAAACTGTTATATGGTGGCTTTTGAAGAGGAACATGTGTATACTCACCCCCTCTTTTCTGAGTATGTCAAAATATGGCGTCGCTTCATTGACGATGTGTTTTGCGTGTGGGCGGGGCCACAGGGGACCCTGGAGGTCTTTCTTGAACACCTGAATTCCATACGTAGCGAATTACAGTTCACTATGACCAGTAATACCGAAAGTATCAGTTTTTTGGATACAGTGGTTTATAAAAGAATAGATGGAACGTTGGGTACAGACCTCTATAGGAAAACTACAGACAGGAATAGTGTTTTACACTATCGCAGCAATCATCCTTATGCCACTAAGAAATCTGTGCCCAAATCTCAGTTCCAAAGGGTCTGTAGAATTGTATCAGATAGAAATACGAGAGATGAGAGATTAGATGAGATGGAGTCTAGGTTCCGTGACAGAGGTTACCCTATGCATCTATTGAAGGAGGCGAGGGACTCAGCAGTTGCAGGTACCACTAGACCTAGGGTACAAGCACAGAAAAGGATCACGTTCAGTCACCAGTTTCACCCCCTAAACAGAAATATTGACACCGTAGTCAGGAAACATTGGCACATACTTCGTACATCATATCCTGACGTAGAGGAGTTTCAGAATTCACCCTTAATTTGTAATAAAAAAGCTCCAAACTTACATAACAAATTGATACGAGCTGACACAGGTAGCATACAAAGATTACCTAAACAAATATTCCTAGCGACACAGAAGAAAGGCACATTTCCATGCTTGAGCTGCTCCGAGTGTACCAACGTACTCCGTGGAGATACATTGTATCATCCTCACACTGGACAGCCTTTCAAGTTACAGGGATATTACACGTGCAATTCACAAAATGTGATCTATTCCATCAAATGCCCCTGTGGGTATTTGTACATAGGAGAAACGATACAACCTGTTAAAACCCGTATCAACAAACATAAATCGACAATCAGATGCAACAATAGGCTATTACCCATCCCGTACCACTTCCATGAGAGGAAGCACTCCATATCTCAGCTTAAATTTCAAGTGGTCGAGCAGATCGAAGTTCCCCGAAGAGGGGGAAATATTAAAAATCTTCTCCGTCGCCGTGAGGCGTACTGGATACACACTCTGGGGACTTTGGAACCGCGAGGGTTAAATCGCGATTACGATCTAAGTTTTTTCTCATAATCACCATCTGTAACTTAACTTATATCCTTCTACCTTTTGTTAATCTTGTCCATATGTATAGCTTACTTTGTTTTTATCTCTCTTTCAGAAGCGCAACCAGAATGAGGAAAATACCTGAAGCCACGACGTCACACCACGGAGGATTCCGGTAGGATGTGACGTCAGTGGGCAGGACTTAGTGTGTCATTTTGTATTTAAGTTTGTTTTGTCCGGTGATTAAATGTGGTTGATAAAGGCTCGTGTGTGGAGCCGAAAACGCGTTCCCATTGATTTGTCACCCTGCCCAGCATGTTGTAAGTTGTACTTACAATAAAATCTGTTTGCATTTAGCCGACGAGTGCCGGGATTTTCTTTAATACTTATCCAGGCACTAGCCCTACCCGGAGCACCGTCCCTATACGGAGTGCCGTCCATTTGCTATCTTATTCCATTTTACTGGAGGGCCACCTACCTGCTCCTCTGGTTTGAAACATTTTTGGGACTGCCACATACAGGCACTCAATCTATCCCATTTTACTGGAGGGCCACCTACCTGCTCCTCTGGTTTGAAAAATGTTTGGGACTGCCACATACAGGCACTCAATCTATTCCATTTTACTGGAGGGCCACCTACCTGCTCCTCTGGTTTGAAACATTTTTGGGACTGCCACATACAGGCACTCACGAGACGAGCACTCGAGCATCGGGAAAAGTTCGTCTCGAATAACGAGCACCCGAGCATTTTAGTGTTCGCTCATCTCTAGTCAGGACCTCACTGCCTTTGCATTCCTCAGTCATGGCATCCTAAAAAGATCTCATCATTTTGGTGTCCTTACTCCTTAATCTAAAACGGGAGCCTGGTGTGAGCCAAATCCCCTTAGGCTGAGGTTCTTTTCTGATAGGGGGATTAGAGGCTGCCACTGTGCTCACTGAAAAGGGGGAGGGAAAGGACCAGGAGAGGCTGCCACTGTGCTCACTGAAAAGGGGGAGGGAAAGGACCAGGGAAATGTTTGTGACGCCAATAGGGATATTCGTTGACTTGAGCCCTGGGAGATGGGTGTTGTGGGTCAGCGTGATGTTTTAAACCCTTCCCGACTAGGGTCGGCTCCAAGGGGGTGAATGGAGGAGGAGGTCATTTGCCTTGTGGTAATGGCGGCACCCAAAGAAACAACACACTTGCAATTGAACTTGAACCATAGGGATGCCGTCCACCTTGGTGAGCTATCCTCCTCAATATGATTCTCCACGTTCTTCTCAATATGTCCTTCAATACACTCCCTAAGATGCTTGTCAGCTGCACTGCACTTTGCTCCTCACAAGCACAATCTCTCCTTGCCATGCTTATTCACTCTGCATCCTCTTTGCTCAGCTCCTCTGAGCCTCAGGCTCTTTTGCCTGTCACCTCCAGGTCATCCTGCAGTCAACTACAATGGCTGACTCCTACTGACTCTCTCCTAACTCCTCCTTTCTTCTTCCCATAATCCTTTGCTGCTCTCTCACCTTGGTAGGCCGCCCCCTTTTTTTATTAAACATATAACAATTAAAGGTATATACACAATACATTGTCATTGCTGTAGGACCCAACAATTTACACAAAGTGGAGGGTGCTACACATCCATGTTCTGGTCCGGGAATGAAAGTCCATGAAGAGAATCACTTTGTAGAGACCCAAAGAATAAAGAGAAAGTGTCATTTGGAGGGCAGAATAAAACCCGTAAAATATAGCCCACAAGAAAACGCCACAAATGTGTTTATTTATCAATTTCACTGCACTTGGATTTTTTTTCCAGCTTTCCAGTACATGGAATATTAAATGGCACAACAAAAAAGTACAATTTGTCCCACAGATAACAAGACCTAACACACCTCTGTAATTGTAAAAATAAAAAAGTTATTGCTTCAGGAATGAGGGAAGTAAAAATCAGAAACGCAAAAACGAAAAAGGACTGAGTCCTGGGGTTGCTGTTGTTGTCATTAGTAACCTCTTAGAGACCACCCAGGCCTAAAGGGCCTTAGGCTATGCCTAAATTCTGTAAGCTACAGTATAAAAAATTGAGAAAAAAACCACCCAGAAAATAAAAAATTAATAATGAAAATTAATTAAAATTCCCCAAAAGCCTCCAGTACAGATGAAACAATATACAGGCAGTCCCCTACTTAAGAACACTCGACTTACATACAACCCCTAGTTACAAACGGACCACTGGATATTGGTAATTTACTGTACTTTAGTCCTAGGCTACAATAAACAGCTGTAACAGTTATCACAGGTGTCTGAAGTTAAGCTTTAGTGTTAATCTTATGACAACCCAACATTTTTAAAATCCAATTGTCACAGAGACCAAAAAAGTTCTGGCTGGGATTACAATGATGTATAATAAAAATAAAAGTGTAAAAAAGTAAAAATCACAGCACATTAGGTATCACCATGTCCCAAAATACCCAATGAAAAGTATAAATGCAGTTATTCCTGGGGTTAACACCTTAACGGAAAAATGTACCCAAATGTTAGAATCACCACTTATTTGTCATTTTGCAACGCCTAAATTTATTAATAAAAAGTGATTAAAAGGTTGCACGGAAAACAATCAGGTTCCGCAAAAAAAATACACCCTACACAACTCCATACTAAAGTTATTAGTGTCAGAATATGGTGAAATTTTGCATTTTTTTTCTGTTCAATAGGTTTTATGTTTTTTAAATCTGTGAAACCATAATAAAATCTATATAAATTTGGTATTAGAGATGAGCGAGCACTAAAATGCTCGGGTACTCGTTATTCGAGACGAACTTTTCCCGATGCTCGAGTGCTCGTCTCGAATAACGAGCCCCATTGAAGTCAATGGGAGACTCGAGCATTTTTCAAGGGGACCAAGGCTCTGCACAGGGAAGCTTGGCCAAACACCTGGGAACCTCAGAAAAGGATGGAAACACCACGGAAATGGACAGGAAACAGCAGGGGCAGCATGCATGGATGCCTCTGAGGCTGCTTAATCGCACCATTATGCCAAAATTATGGGCAACAGCATGGCCATGACAGAGTGACCGAATGAGGCTAGATAGCATCTAAAACATGCAATAATTGACCCTGACACTATAGGGGACGGCATGCAGAGGCAGCGGCAGCAGTGGCAGGCTAGAGAGTCTCATGGCGACATACCCTAAATGGACTCAGGTTTCACCAAAGGAGGTGAAATGATTTCCTATGTGAACCCCTGACACCAATGTTTATTAAAATGCATATATATTAAAAAAATATATATATATATATAAATATATATGTGTATTTATTTATTTATTTAGATAAATAAATAAATACACATATATATTTATTTATATATACATGCACATATATTTATTTTAATAAATAAATATATACATATATATTTGTGTGTGTGTATATATATATATATATATATATATATACGACAACATTTCACACTGGCGCGGCGCCGACGCGATCGACGGTCGCGAGCTTTATGGAGCAGCAGGATCCGTGGTGCGCGCTGTGTGACGCACACAGAAGCGCCGAAGGAAGATTTTAGTAAAGCAAAGAAATAAAATATGTTCGAATACAGCGGTTTCTGGGTTAAATGAAAACATGGTCCAGCATCAGTTCATCATGAGCAAGCTAAAGGTATTTGTGGGTCAGAAGGGTCATTTTGAAGTGGTAGGTTTCCTTTAATCCATACAGTTAACCTTATATAACAATTACCAAGCGATTGGTCCAATAATTGACCCTGACACTATAGGGGACTATGCAGAGGCAGCGGCAGCAGCGGCAGGCTAGAGAGTGTCTTGGCAACATACCCCAAATGGACTCAGGCTTAAAACCAATGGGTGGCAGAGAGGAACCAAAGGAGGTGAGCAAGAAGCGCTGAAATTATTTCCTCTGTGAACAAAAGGTTGACGGTATATTTAGTCGATAACACAGCATGGTGGCGACATAGTGACCAAGTTCCATAACGTATCTGGTGAAACACCCGAAAAATGAGCCTGACACAGCTCGTTTGATAAGGGGACGACATTTGGAGGCAGCCATGGAGAGGACTTCCATGATTAAGAGCGACAGTATGGGGCATCCATATTGCGCTTCTATGATTGCAACTGCAGGTCTCCAGCATGGCGGCGACAGACGCGCCGAGTTCCACTATGTATCTGGTGAAACACCTGAAAATTCTGCCTGACACAGCTCGTTTGATAAGGGGATGATGTGCTGCATATCCTCTCGTGCTCCAGCGTCTGGGGTATAGAGAGTTGAAATGAGACATTGGTGGACGCTGTGGAGGATCGTGGAGGCAAAATGAACAGGAAACAGCAGGGGCAGCATGCATGGATGCCTCTGAGGCTGCCTAATCTTGGGATGGAGCTGGCGGTCCGATCTTTACAGAAAGATGGTGAGGGAGTACGTAGCTGACCATACCATCGTCCTAAATGATCACACAGCTCCCTACAACTACAGGTGGTCCCCTACTTAAGAACACCCGACTTACAGACGACCCCTAGTTACAAACGGACCTCTGGATGTTAGTAATTTACTGTATTTTAGTCCAAGGCTACAATGATCAGCTATAATAGATATCACAGGTGTCTAGAATTAAGATTTATTGGTAATCGGGGTTCTTAGGACAATCCAAAAGTTTTAAAATCCAATTGTCACAGAGACGAAAAAATTTTTGGCTGGGGTTAAAATTATAAAATATACAGTTCCGACTTACATACAAATTCAACTTAAGAACAAACCTGCAGAACCTATCCTGTACGTAAACCGGGGACTGCCTGTACTGGGTTTCAAAGCTGGACATGTGGCACGAACTGGCGCTGTACGCCTTGGAGGTTCTTGCCTGCCCTGCCGCTAGCGTGTTGTCTGAGCTGGTTTTCAGTGCAGCTGGTGGCATCATCACCGATAAGCGTACACGCCTGTCGACTGACAGCGCTGACAGGCTGACGCTTATCAAGATGAATAAAGCCTGGATTTCTCAGGATTTCCATTCTCCACCCGGTGAAAGAAGCTCAACCTGAATAATGTATGCACTCCTCCTCCTCATTTTCCTCCTTCTCCTCCTCTTTGCACACTAAAGCAGAGGAAACTGGCTATTTTTTGCCAGGGCCAACTGGCTCTAGGTATAGTACTCTATGTATTTAATTTTTCTGGAGGGCCACCTACCTGGTCCTCTGTTTTAAACAATTTTTGGGAGTGCCACATACAGGTACTCTATGTATTTAATTTTTCTGGAGGGCCACCCACCCGGTCCTCTGGTTTGAAAACTTTTTTGGACTGCCACATACAGGCACTCAATCTATTTAATTTTTCTGGAGGACCACCTACCTGCTCCTCTGGTTTGAAAACTTTTTTGGACTATCACATACAGGCACTATCCAAATTTAATTGTCTTTATAGCAGCCTCCACACGTCGTCTTTATAGCTGCCTCCACACGTTGTCTCCATTGCTACCTCCACACATCATCTCTATAGCTGCCCCCCAAAGTCGTCCATATAGCTGCCTCCATACATCATCCCCTTAGCAAACGAGCTGTGTCAGGCAGAATTTTGGGTTGTTTTCATGGCTTTCACATCAAACTTGTTAACTTTGTCGCCACCCTGCTGTGTTATCCACAAAATATACTGGCAAACTTTTATCATTTACCGATATTATTTCAGTGCTTCTTGCGCATCTGTTTACATTCCCCTCACCCGCCATAACCAAAACTTATAAGAACAGTACTACACTTGATCTTATCCAAAAGGTTCTTAGAAGTGCTGTTTGTAGCCTCCGCCTGCTTTGAAAATTATAATTTTTTCAAAGTAAACGCTTCTGGCCCCCAGGCCCATTTTGGGTGGGGAGGAGCCGAGAGACAGGGGCTTGGACAGGCGAAAGCTCGCCTGGCAGCGGACCGCCAGCTCCATCCCAAGATTAGGCAGCCTTAGAGGCATCCATGCATACTGTCCCTGCTATTTCCTGTCCATTTCGCCTCCATGATCCTCCACAGCGTCCACCAATGTCTCCATGTGCAACTTTCAACTGTCTATACCGCAGACACTGGAGCGCGAGAGGATATACAGCACATCATCCCCTTAGCAAACGAGCTGTGTCAGGCAGAATTTTGGGTTGTTTTCATGGCTTCCACATCAAACTTGTTAACTTTGTCGCCACCCTGCTATGTTATCCACAAAATATACTGGCAAAATTTTATCATTTACCAATATTATTTCAGCGCTTCTTGCGCATCTGTTTACATTCCCCTCACCCGCCATAACCAAAACTTATAAGAACAGTACTACACTTGATCTTATCCAAAAGGTTCTTAGAAGTGCTGTTTGTAGCCCCCGTCTGCTTTGAAAATGATACTTTTTTCAGCGTCCACCAATGTCTCCATGCGCAACTTTCAACTGTCTATACCCCAGACGCTGGAGCGCGAGAGGATATACAGCACATCATCCCCTTAGCAAGCGAGCTGTGTCAGGCAGAATTTTCAGGTGTTTCACCAGATACATAGTGGAACTCGGCGCGTCTGTCGCCGCCATGCTGGAGACCTGAAGTTTCAATCATAGCAGCGCAATATGGATGCCCCATACTGTCACTCTTAATCATGGAAGTCATCTCCATGGCTGCCTCCACATGTCGTCCCCTTATCAAACGAGCTGTGTCAGGCTCATTTTTCGGGTGTTTCACCAGATACGTTATGGAACTTGGTCACTATGTCGCCACCATGCTGTGTTATCGACTAAATATACCGTCAACCTTTTGTTCACATAGGAAATCATTTCAGCGCTTCTTGCTCACTTCCTTTGGTTCCTCTCTGCCGCCTTAACCAGGCAAAATACTGATACTTACAGTGCTACACGTTATGCTCGCCAAAAGGAATTTTTTTAATTGGTTTGAAGCCTGAGTGCATTGGGGGTATGTCGCCATGAGACTCTCTAGCCTGCCACTGCTGCCGCTGCATGCCGTCTTCTATAGTGTCAGGGTCAATTATTGGATGTTTTAGATGCTATCTAGCCTCATTCGGTCACTCTGTCTCGGGCACTCTAATGGTGCGATTAAGCAGCCTCAGAGGCATCCATGCATGCTGCCCCTGCTGTTTCCTGTCCATTTTCGTGGTGTTTCTATCATTTTCTGAGGTTTCAAGGTGTTTGGCCAAGCTTCTATGTGCAGACCCTTGGTCCCCTTGAAAAATGCTTGAGTCTCCCATTGACTTCAATGGGGTTCGTTATTCGAGACGAGCACTCGACCATCGGGAAAAGTTCGTCTCGAATAACGAGCACCCGAGCATTTTAGTGCTCGCTCATCTCTAATACCAAAACTTACCACTAACTTGAAGTACAACATGTGACATAAAACAATCTCAAAACCAATTGGGTAAGTTAAAGTGTGCTAAAGGTATTACCGGATCAGGTGACACAGTTTTGAAAAAAAGAGCTTGGCCAATAAGGGCTTAAGGGGGCTGCTGCTGTGGACACTACATTATTAAGGGGGCTGCTGCCAGTTTGATTTCAGGACCTGACACATTTACATATCTGTAGTTCAACACCTGCCTGATAGGCTTCATTGTTCAATGTTTTCTGTGCGATCAGTCTGATGATTTCTGTTAACCCCTAATCAGAGCATTTCCAACAAATTTTCATACTTATTGGTTTAAGGAAGGGTCATAACATTTTTTGTGAAATAAATGTCCCTGATTTATCTTGCTTGATTTAGATGGTAGATTTACTCTAAATAGATTGGCTACAGGGGCAAGTAGAATGGACCTAGTCATTGTAATGCTGAATACTGCATAATAAATTGAATAGAATTGGGACTTCAGAACAAGAGAAAGACTTAGTTATTCTGGTTACAAGCAAACTAATCTGCAGCTAGTTTGTTATTTTCGATGGAAAATAAGGTGAATCAGGGAAAGGAAATGAATAATAAAGATATTTAAGTTGCTAATTGCAATGTCTCTTTAGCCTTTATACAAACATCAAAGCAGGTTGCCAATACTTACAGATCATGGAAACCAAGTTATTTCCTGCAGGATACTTGACTCAACTGATGTAATTTGCTTTTCTATCTCATCATTTCCGTCAACACAAAGCACTGACCATGCAACTTCCCATATTTCCTGAAGATCTTGTATCCAAAACTTCTAAGTAAAAACTCAAGTCAAACAAAACACATTCCACGTGGTTTTACAATAACATCATTATATTTCTACAAGGATAACCATTCCGTAAAAGAAATGTACAATTCACGTCTGTTTCCAAAACCCCTGTCACATTTTTTGTTTGCTTTGCTGGTCTGAGAGGGGTAAAACCTTGAGTATTTTTCTTAGCTGCCTCAATTATCTCATTGGACATCTATAAAGCTTTCCTTGGATCTGGATTTATCTGCCAGTGATTTTGGTTTACCCATGCTAGCTTGTTTATTCTGCCTGACCTGGATTTGAGTTAGATGACCATCCCTTGCCTCAATCTGTACTGTGTTGCCATCAGGCTGTGACCTTTCTCTGATTTGCTCTTTTGTTCTGACGTAACCTCTCAGTTTTGACTAGGATGGCAGTTTTGTCTCCCTATCCTTCATGTTATTCAGATTAGGATGTTAAGTAGGCAGAGAGAAGATTTATATCAGGGCTCTCCTCACTTGAACCATCATTGCCCTTACTCTGATTGTGTATTTTTTAGGGTTTTCTAGATAAATAGATATTTATTCTGTAAAGGTAGAAAAATATGTAGACATATAAGTTTAAGGGAACAACGTACAGGTTTGTGGTTCAGAGTTCCGGATCTGGCGAGATACAAGGTACAGGTTCAGCATGTTATAGGGTTCTAGATACAGGTTAAGCAGGGGCGTAACTAAAAAAGACAGGGCTCCATAGCAGATTTTAGAATCGAGCCCACTTCCCCCTTAAATTTACTATACATACTACACTCATAAATGGAAAGAGATGGGTGGCAGAGTGATATTGAATCCAGTCCAAGATGGTTGCTAGCTTGAAGTAGCTGAATCAAAGCCTGAATAAATGGGGAGTGTCCAGCCGTGTGTAGGGAGCGTGGCTGGCCAAGAGTGGGCTGGAGCGGGGTGTTACTGTCCCCGCGCCTGCGCATTTGCTGCAGCCGGCGACTTGTCACATGTGATAAGTGCTTGGCATAAAAATAAACACTGTGCAGCACCCCGCCGGATATATCAAGAGGCTTCAGCCTCGTGATGTATCGCGGTGTGAAAAGCCAGGAGTACTGCTGTGTTGCATATGAAAAATGTGCCCCATACAGTTTATAAACACTGCGGGCCCCATAGCGAGGGATATACCCATTCAGGGTATTCTGACAGTACTACTTCCAGTTGTGTCATTTTTAGTTTTTCATTGGAAAGTCATGCACATATATGACAATATACCTGAAGTTACATCTCTTTGCATTCCATATATGGGACATTCCATAATTTTCCACACCATTTATTCTGCCATAAACTCAAATTGGGGGAGTGTTGTAGGGATGGTTGACTTTCTGGAAGTTTCTCACATGAGTTCAGCCAGAGTGACCAAGGACCTGCTCTTGCTAAGTTTTACTTTTATGAGGCGGCTATTTTAAGGCTACCTAGCATCTAGTAGTTGGCTTAGTTTACGCCCAAAAAATGTGCCATAATTCAGGTTCACCTGCATAAACTTTGGTGCACCCCTTTTATACTTCTAGAAGTAAATGCATGATAAACATGATGGAAGGCAATTAAAACAGTTTTTGGTAGAAAAAAATACCAACATCCCCATTGGTTCTTATACTATGACAGCAATATCATAAAATCAAAGTATCCTAAATTGTAGTCCTATCCTTCTTTATAGCTCTCCCCAGGTAAATGAATTCCCATTATTGACATCTTATGTACTGAAGTTTTCAATGAGATAAATTATTCAGGCAAAGAGTGTGCAGGGTATTTAATGTCTGATGTAAAAAAATTCAATGATTCCTGGGAATACTATCTTCATTATAGCAGGCATCTTACTGGATATCGCATGCACATTTAAGCCATTTTCCATTTTTGCTGTTCCGTTTTTTTTTTTAGTTCCCTCTTTCCATAAGCCATATATTTTTGTATTTTTCCATTTATAGTGATATATGAGGGCTTTTTATTTGCGGGACCTACATTTTTTAAATGTGGTAGAATAGCTACCCCCCTTCCAGAAAAAAAAAACGGTTGCATATTGGTCTAAATAACACCTCCTCTATATGCATTTGGTGGGTACAATCACGGAGATACCAAATTTATATACACAAAATTTTAATATTTTTTTAACATATATTTTCCATTTTTTCCTAAACTTTTATGTAATTATTATTTTACTATTATTTCAGCCCCCCCCCCACTATGGTACTTTATCCCTAGGGGGTCTGATCACTCAATAAAATATACTGCAATACAACTTCTATATTACAGTCTGTCTCAGGCAGACTATAATATTCATACTCTAATGATAGCTGTCATTGCGTCAACTGACCTCCAATGATGTCACAGAGGGCGCCATCAGGCATTTAATGATGTTGGTGCCCAGATGAAGAACGCGTCACATATAATGTTCCCTGCTGGGATCAGTGCCAGCACCATCCACGGCCGTAATTGGCAGTTGTCAGTTGTGTAATACAGCTAAATCCTGCTGTGCATGGAGAGGGCTCAGCCCCTTACTGCTGTACAACCTATATACACTTGTGGACAAAATTGTTGGTACCCCTCCTTTAATTACAGAAAAACCCACAAAGTCACAAAAATAACGCACATTGAACAAAATCTGTTAATTTACAATTTTATTCCGTTTCATTGCTGTTTTTGCTTTTGCTGCTCAGTGTAATATTCCTGAGTGTGGCAGGACTTATAATGATCCCTCTAGTACTGTGAGATGCTGTGTGGTGACAATTTGGTTAGATCAGGGTACAGGTTTATATATATTTTCATTTAGTTTCTGAACATTCACTTGTATCTGACACATACAAAGAGAGATGATGAGATCCATATAGCACACAATTACATTCTCAGCTCTGCTATTACAGCCATAACATATACGTCAGCTCTGTTGTGCCTCCTTCCCCCTGGATAAAGTCCTTATTTGTCTGTAGCTTGTAGTTTTACTCTCCTCACGCTGCCAGCAGGAAGTGTGTGGGAGCTCGCCTTGGAATGCTGGGGGAGGGAGTGGGGCAGAGGAAAGCTCAGCGCAGCGTCAGACAAGAGAACAAGCTGTCCTACCCGACCCTAGACTTCTGATTTAGTCATTGCTAATGGAGTTGCCAAGGAGAAGGGGAAGGATTAGCTCCCATAGAGGGAGATTGAGTGCATGGTAAAGGAGAAAGACACAGGATGAAACAGGCACAGCAGAGATCTAGAGACAGTCCTGACAGCCCAGCAGGATAGGAGAGGAAGTCATGTTGAAGAAGATCCACTTCTGCAGAGCAGCCCGATTCCCATGAAGTCTTCTGGTGCACCACACAGGAGGTTCCTGCCATTGAATACAAGGTATTGGAATTCTCTAGCGATAAGCTAATTCGAGGTGGAGTCTCCTTTGATGTAAGGGGTTGTGAGTTTAAATCTGTGATGTTGAGAGGTAAGAGAACTGTTCCTGAGAACACAGCATGAAGTGCACAAGCATTTGCAGCTACTGCTATGCAACAGGGCCCCAAGGTTGGACTGTTACTTGCATTAGTGCAGCACTTGTGTCATATAATCTTGTCCTGATATTTAGTGTGCTAGCTTTATAAGAGTTGTGGTTCACTGTATTTAACAGTCTACTTCCCACAGCGTTTAATTTATTAGTGTAATCTTTTGCAACAAGGCCTGGCATATGCAGTAAAGCCTGAATATACTACCAGTAATGGCTCCTTATACCAGATTTTATCCATCATATCACCGCATTTGTTTCTCTTGGATTACCCCTATTTCCATCCTTACAATAAACCAGCCAAGTTGGTTTACCTTTACGGTGCATTTGTATGTGTACAGGGTATAGGAATAATTTTCCCAAGTCAACCCCCAGCAGAAGAGGACAACCCTCCTGTGTACACACAGAGATCCCAGCAGGATTTACTACTGGCCTGAAGAAGTTGTACAAGCATGACCAGCATAATCTACAACCACCACAATTATCTTACCTTTGTTGCCATTAACAGAACTCAGAGATCATCCTCATAGCAGCCACGTGAGACGTCAACAATACGGATAGGTTTCTAAAAGCCTACAGAAGAGTATTCAAGACGTGCTGTGGCCTTGGTAGATTTCCTTGTGAGGGAGGCAGCGGTGCACGGTTACATCTTCAGCAATGAAGGATCCTTATACAAGTATCACCTTTCATTGTAATCCTGCCTGTCCTTATCATGATAGCTCAAAGTGTACCGTATAAAACTAATGTGTCAGACTTACCAGGCTTAGCTGCTAGTGAATAAATTGAATTTAGTGTGTGTATAAATGTATACAGTTCAGACCAAAAGTTTGGTCACACCTTCTCATTCA
Source organism: Engystomops pustulosus (assembly GCA_019512145.1). Lineage (NCBI taxonomy): Eukaryota > Metazoa > Chordata > Amphibia > Anura > Leptodactylidae > Engystomops > Engystomops pustulosus. Next base: position 35,980,596 of record CM033647.1, on the reverse strand, counting down.
AAGAGTTTTCTGTATTTTCACGACTATAGAAATTGTAAATTCACGCTGAAGGCATCAAAACTATGAATTAACATGTGTTATTATATACTTACCAAAAAAGTGTGAAACAACTGAAAATATGTCTTATATTCTAGGTTCCTTTTGCTTTAATTACCGCTTTGAACATTCTTGGCATTCACTTGATGAGCTTCAAGAGGTAGTCACCTGAAAAGGTTTTCACATCACAGGTGCCCTGTCAGGTTTAATAAGTTGGATTTATTGTCTTTTAAATGAAGTTGGGAACATCAGTTGTGTTGTGCAGAAGTCAGGTGGATACACAGCTGATAGTCCTACTGAATAGACTGTTAGAATTTGTATTATGGCTAGACCAAACCAGGAAAGGAAGACCAAGAGTCTCCTCTGCTGCGGAGGATAAGTTCATCCGAGTCACCAGCCTCAGAAATCGCAGGTTAATAGTAGCTCAGATTAGAGACCAGGTCATTGCCGCACAGAGGTCTAGCAGCAGACACATCTCTACTACAACTGGTAAGAGGAGTCTGTGCAGCAGCCTTCATGGTAAAATAGCTGCTAGGAAACCACTGCTAAGGACCAGCACCAAGCAGAAGAGACTTGTTTCGTCTAAAGAACACAATGGACATAAGACCAATGAAAATCTGTTCTTTGGTCTGATGGGTTCAAATTTGAGCTCTTTGGTTCCAACCACTGTGTCATTGTGTGAGGCAGAAAAGGTGAAGGAATGCCTGCTTCCCAAGAGTGTGCAAAGCAGTAATCAAAGCAAAAGGTGACTACTTCGAAGAACCTAAAATATAAGACACATTTTCAGTTGTTTCACATTATGAATAATTCCACATGTGTTAATTCATAGTTTTGATGCCTTTTGTGTGAATCTACAATTTTTATATAGTCAGCATAATACAGAAAACTCTTTGAATGAAAGGGTGTGTCCAAAATGTTGGTCTGTACTGTATATATGTGTGTGTGTGTGTGTGTATATATATATATATATATATATATATATATATATATATATATATATACACACAGCAAGATGAACATTAAAAATATATATATTTTTTTTTAAACCAACTTTCATCCCTCTCCACTTTATTTTGCCTCTTGCTGTCTAATCTCTCCCTGAAAAACACGCATGTTTTTTTAACTATGTGAAATACAGGAAAGGACGTTTTAAGAAATTGATGGTCAGTGCCAACTTCTTTCTCTACTATATATTTGTTTGTGAAGATTTGCATCTATGGCTATCCTTAGGTAGAGCACCACCTTCACGATTCCAGTCTCACTCACAGAAAAATTGTGCTTAAATTACGCATTCAAGCAAAGATCCTCAGTTGAAGACTGCTAATAGCGCCCCTTTGTTTTTATGTTTTTTTCCTATCATGTAATTATGTGTTCCTTACCCTGGATAAAGTACAAGATAGGTTGTATAGGTTTGTTTTTCAGTTGAATTTGTATGCACGTTGGGAAGGGTATATTTTGTAAGTGTAACCCAAGCTAAATTTTTTTGATACCTGTGACAAATGGGGTTTTAAAAATTGTGTTGATAAGGCAAAGAGGATTAAAGGGGTATTCTCGTCTGGGCATTCACATTCAGTTTGATAAATCTGCCATATATAAACATTTCTTCAATTAGATATTATTAAAAAAAATGTTCCTGTGTGAAGATAATTTCTTATAAATGTAGTGATTTTGTCCCTTAGAAACGAGATGGCTTCCTCGGATACGGCCACCTCTGCCTGAGAGATTGCACAAATAAACAAAAAGGTTTTGTATATGAAATGTCCGGGAGTTACTGCAGGTCCTACACCCGTACTGTAGTAATGATTGCTGAATCCTGGTGGTCCGGCAGGACTCCATAGCACATGTCTGGCCACCGCTGCCAGAGTGTGACGTGGTCGTATCCGAGGAAGCTATCTGGTTTCTAAGGGACCAGACCTACATTTATGAGAAATTATCTTCACACAGGAACATTTTTTTTAATAACATCCAATTGAAGAAATGTTTATATATGGCAGATTAGTGAAACTGAATGTGAGTGCCCAGACGAGAATACCCCTTTAACAATAAAGCTTCATTGCAGCCTGGGACTAAAGATCAGTGAATTACCAGCCCCCAGAGAGCTTCGTAAGGCCCCTTTCACACTTGCATTTTTCATGCGCATGTTCTGCGTGTGCTTTTGACGCGCAGAACTTGCATTACACACTGACCCATGATAATCAATGGTCTTTTTCAGACTTGCAATTTTTTTCACACATGCACTTTTTCTAAATGGACGTTTTGCAAGTCACGCGCGTGAAAAACGCACCATACAAGTCTATGGAGACGCATCGCACTCTGAGACACATACAAGTGCAATGCGCTTTTCACGCATAGAAAAGATAGAGCTCAGTCCTGATTCCTTTTCACGTGCATTATCTGCGCGTGACAAACGCATTGAAAATGCGCGTGAAAAACTGAGAAACTGAACAAAGTCTGGCTGAAAACTGATTGCACTCTGATGCAAAATGTCAGTTTTTCACTGACCAAACCCTGATCGCACTCTGATCAAACTCTGATCTGCAGCGCAAGTGTGGAAGGGGCCTAAGAGGTCATAGTGGGCAGAGGACTATCTGTAACTAGGGGTTGTCTGTAAGTTGGGGACCACCTGTAACCACTTTGATACTTAGGCCCTGCCATGGATCATATAGCAGCTTACAGTTCCAAAACATCTTGGTCTGTGCACAATGTTTTCTAATCAGATGATACTTGTATTAATACGACACGCAGATGTAGATGGGGTGTGGGATCCACTACAGTCATATCTCCTCTGAAGTTTCTGTATCCCATTTCACACCTTTCTCGTCTGTACCCACAACATAACAGACTGGAGTGTGGTTTTGTGTGCATTCTGCAAAAATCATGAAGAAACATTCTACATGTGGCTCACTGTGAATGCATAAGCCTTCACAATAATTTTTTAAAAGTTGTTTTTGCAAAAATATTTTACACAAACTGCACCGATTATTGGAAAATAAACTGGATGTATAGAACAGAGATTGAAAGGTTTAGAACAGGTAAACACTCACCTCATCTAAACTTGCCTTACAAAACTATCTGAACCCGCTCAACAAACAACACATTACCTGAACAGGATCTGTTGCTGTGAGAGAGCAGGAAGCAAAGTATTGCATCGAAAACCAAGCTGAGCCTTTCGTAAATCATTTTTAGACACCAGACTTTTATTTTTCTAAATTATTGCAGATCTGTAAAAATCCACATGCAGACATTGGTTGAGCATATTCCAAACATTAAGCAACTTCATCTCTATCTTCCAATACTTGGTAGTGCAAGAGAGTTGTCTGGAAGCAGGGTGGGACACAGGCATTGGGCTGGTAGAGTTGCCTTGTGCACTACAATTTATTATGGGGATTAAACCTTAGCAGGTTAAGAGCTTGGTTTAAAGTTTTCTGAAACTAAATTCTACTGAAGGGGCGTCTAATGGGAAGTAGTAAAAAACCTGTACTTAATTTCTCAGATTCCTCAATTTCCCAAACTTTGACTCCAGCTCCAGCATAATGGTAACAGACTCCACAGTACCGTTTTCCTGGTCCCTATTGCAGTGCCGAGATAATGCAGGCATTCCTTCCTAGTGCTTTGTACCTCTAATCTAAAGTAGAGGAGCTTCACTACTGAGCATGTACATAAAGTGCAGCCACATTCATCTCAACTTAAAAGGGAATCAAGGGTGCACAAGCCGCACCAACAGGCCACGAGTTGCGATCCACACCCTGCCAACAGAGTCTAATGAGCATGTCCATAACTGATGTAACAGTTGATCAAAGCCTTCATTGGTGCAGGAGGTCGGGTAGCGGTGAGTGTAGCTGAGAAGTCCACAGTGCAACTCTACACTGTGCCCTGACTCTGGATGTATGCGTTGAGGTAAGATTTTGTCAGCTGTACTGTATTGTTCCCGGGTACTCTCCTGCTGCCACCGTATACAGCCAGCTCAGGACACAAAGCAGCACATGGAGGAGAGAAGCTGCGGTGTGATGATGATGATGCAGGGAGGAGCAGAGGAGGCGGAAATAGAGTATTTTTTTAATGTCTGCCCTGGGGTCTCCAGTACTATTATATGTTCTTGTACTATTATTGTCTGCTCTGAATGGAGTATTTGGTTTCTGGGGTGGTATTTATTGCTGTACTGCAGTATTTATAATTTCTGCGTTTTGTGCTGTACTGTGGTTGCTAGTGGATCTGGGGTGCTGGTTACAGGTGCGGCCCCTTTAGAGTCGCAGACAGAATGGCCCTTGGACCAATAAACGTTGCTCACCCCCAGGACTAAATTCATAGATCAGGAATAGACATTTAAAGGAAATTTTTAAATTTATATAAAATTTATTTCAAGTTTGTGGAGTCAGACCTGACTCCACAAACATAAATATTATGACTACCAAATTTGTCCCAGATTCTGACTCCCTGGTCTGACTCCCTGGTTTTGACACAAAGCAAGTCATTTATTGGAGACAAACTTAATCAATGTTGGGTAATAAATCTTTAAACAGTTTGGTATAATAAAACCAGTGCATTTGATTGACTAAATATTAGGAAATTTGTGCAACAATCGGTAGCGCCAGAGATCTGGGGTGGGGGGCACATAGTTGTTCATTACAAATTTCCATATTGTTATAGTACACACAACCATGTATAAAAATGTCAAACTGATCAAATTAAAAAAAAAAACAAAAAAAACAAAAAAAACAAATCCATTACTAACCCTTAAAACTAAAGGTTATTGCATACAAAATTAACCATAAGTTAATCCCTCCAAGAGTCATGGAGGAGGGTGCTGTAGTCCGAGTCACTTTCTGGCTTGATCAGCACCCCCCATGCTGGTCATCACAAGGCAGGTGCACTTGTACATCTGGGGCCTGTACTTTTGCTTTGTATCCACTGGATTTGGCTAAGGATGAATTCCTGCCTAAGGGAACTCAACTGAACCATAAAGGAACAACTCACTTGACCTATTCAATGAGTGGTATCACATACCAGACTATTTAGAGAATGTACTTGTTCATCTTGCTCTATTGGAACCATGTAAAATGTAGATAATGGAGGAACATAAATATTGGTTTAGGGACAAGTACATACACAGTCTCCTGTATTATCATGCAGAAGTGGGAGCTTAACCAGGAAAAGTAGTAAAAGGTTGTGTTTATGTGAAATCAAAGCAACAAGTCAGAATTCCAGTAATGTCTAAATTTCACGATTCAATTATATTTTCTTGTATACACAGTACCACAGCCTGATGTATATATGTAAATAGACTATTGTCCTTGTGGATGAGGAATCTTTGGATAGAAAAAAAAAATGGCACTGGTTCATGAATCTAGGGGGCAAAAATAATTGACTAGCCCTGTGAGCACATGAAAACAAATGGTTACAAGAACACGTGTCACTGTACAACAACAGAACATTTTGCAGTCTTTATTTGAAGTTAAATAAAAGAACTGTTTGGTGGACCAAAAAAAACAAAACAAAAACACATTTTAATACAATACATGTGTCTGTGTTCTTCATTCATGCTTGCAAAGGGAACAATAATGGAAAACCAACAAGTTCAGCACCTCAGTGATGGGATAAGGATCTTGATACAGAATCATTGTGTTACAAAAGAAAAACTAAAAAACAGAATCAAATCAAGATATAGGAGCATGTAAAGCCACAACCCTACAGGAAAGTCCCAAGTCTATTGGTTTTATAAAGACATGATGCATCTACAGAATTAATATTGTGGTTGTGGTCAAGTAACAAAACGGCTTCCCAGCGTCACACAGGAATCTTTACACGGCTATGTCCATGCATTACAATAACAATTTAACAAAAGAGAGACAATTATTTATGTTGAAGATCAGAGGACAGCGATGAGAGACTGCAACCCAAGTGGTTATCTACTGGCAGCATATACACTCTTACTGACTTGTGACTTCAAAGCACCTTTTATAAAGACCCATCAGCTACAATACAATGTCTAAAGCTGACCGAATTGTCACCATCAGTGGAATTGTTTCATACCTTTTAACTGGTTTATGACAATAGGGGTTTTGTAGGACTCAATCTTTAAATGGTTTCTTTTATCTGCACTGTAAAGGAAGAATATGAAAGTGAAATATTGTGGAAGCTACAATTAAAAGGGCTTATCCAGGTTTGTAAAAATGAGGGCTCTTTTTGGGTAAGGCCATCAACACTAGATGGTAAAATATATAGTCTCAAATGAAATGTGTAACAAAGGTTAATTCTTAGGCAAGGAGCCAAGCTATGGAAGTAAGGAATACGGTACTAGATGGTATGGTTGTTCAGAGTCAAGCCCCATGAAGTACCAGTTTGAGGGGGCTCAGTACTCAGACTCTTCCCCTTGGAGAAAGTATGAAGGTCATTGAGGACAACAGCTGACAAGCACCGATGGCCCAAGGGAAGGTCAACCATTTTTTAACCTGGAAAAGCCCTTTTTTTAAGCACTTACTCCCCTACAACATAGAAAAAAAAAATTCTGTAGCCATGTCTGTAAAGACAACATGGATGAAGTTTTATTGAGTTACAATTGTACTGTGATGGTCCTACTGGGTGGCACAAAACCAGTCATTAAACACCAACATGCTGCATATTTCACATAAGGAATACTGTTTAATCACTAGTGAACTGGTGAAGAGATCAATCGCAAATTTGTTTTACCAAAGGCAGATATCAGGAGAACACATATTGCTGCCTGAAAGACAATAGCACAGCAGTGTTCGTGTGATGAAATAATTGATGGGGTGGAGGGCATGATTCTTACTAATACATTCTGTATTACTATTGCAAACTATTTTTTTGCCATCCCCCCACATGAATAGCAGACGAGTAATTACTCCTTAATGATTGTGTTTGTCAAATCAAGCTTTATTGATAAAATGGAATTCAAAACTCTCTGTAGCAGCAACAGACCCAGCCAGTGTAGTTATCTATAATAAAAAGGAAAAAAACAAAAAACACACAATCGACACACAACTGATTTACTTGTTAATGGATCTTAATGTTTAAATTGTGGGTACAGATTTGTTCATAAAAGACTGCATTTTTCAGTCACATTTTCATATCAAAAAGAGGAACATTCTGTAATCAAATATATCCAAGCCAAAAATCAAAGCTGTCAGAATTGAAGGCTGTTCTTCATCCTGAAAAATACTGTACACTAAAGTTACAAGTCTATAAACAATTGAATAGGGACCCCCTCCCTCCCCCTCCCAGCTGGTTATGTTGCTGCTTTTTTGCCCAATCTAATACCACCACGTTTACGTAAAGGGTTAGATAACTGGTTGCATCACATAACAAGCTAGATCTCTGGTAACCTTTAGAGAAATTTGCAGTCCATAATTAAATATGACAAATTTTGTACAAGGACAATTGCACTTTACAAAAAGAAAAAAAAAAATCATACAACAGAATTTGCTGGAGTCTGATTTACAACATGTATTGTCTGAAGGTACATTAACAGAAAAATTCAATTTTACAAAAAAAATATATACGTGTAGAGAAAGGGGATAAGGAAAACAGTACAATAATCGGGGGACAATTGTACTGATGGGAGTTAAATTTTTTTCACCAAGCTCACCCACATCATATTCCCTTCTTTAAATGGGGGGAGAGGGGGGGAAAGGGGGGGGGGTTGAGGATGGACGCTAAGAAGGATCACTGAGGTTGGGCTGTATGTTCATTGAGGATGGATGTAAACTCCATTGCTAAACGGATACATTTACCACATGTCATCAGTTGATGCAGAATCCTTGAGAGAAAAAAAAAAAAAAAAAAGAAAAACTTTTAGTAATTTATTTTAGTTAGGAAACTTTTTCAAGTTGAAGTTTTATCTAGACACATGTAAAAATTACCCTTTATGCAGTACAGAGCAGGTTCACTTGCCCGTCCCAAGACTTCCCGTTTCCCCATTGCTCCCTTGTGTTATAGCAAATGCTGCAGCGTTGTTCAGGCAATTATGTAAATGTAAAACCTAAGTGTCCTTATGACTACGAGGCCACTATCTTTTACAGAATTTTTGATCTAATGCTGAAAGCTTGCTAAAATACAAGGCTTTATGTAGTGTACACGAACACGGCACCTGGACACAAGTGACACAGACCAATCACTAGTCATTGATAGAATGGGGCAGCACTTTTTAAAAACACTAAACCATGTGACACGGGCCACTGTAGGTCAGAGGGCAACCGGTCTACAACCCATTGTACATTATCCTCAATGATGGTAAGAATAGACTTGGCGTGCAGCAGACCTGTTGCCATCACCTCTGGGCAAGGATTTTACAAGTCTCACCCAGTACACATCTGTATTTGCCCTCTGTTCCAGACCACTAGGTTGCTCCTTAGTGGCTGGACCTAGGCCTCCTACACATGTGGAAACAGAGCACTCACCTTTCCATACACAAGGTTTTTAAGGACTACTTTGTGCCCCACAATATTTGGAGTCAAAACTGCATGTACAGCATGCACCTAAGCCTATGCTGACCCTGGCACCCCTCCTTTAAAGTACTATGTAATCGTAAAACGAAATTATTTTGGATTCTTCTGTTAACCCCTTAACGCTCTGCGCCATAGCTCTATGGCGCAGAGGTATAAGGAGTGTATGAAGAGCGCTCACGGGCTGAGTCCTCTTCATACAAAGGTGGGGGTTTTTGCATTTTGCAGAAAACCCCCACCGCTAATAACCGCGGTCGGTGCTTGCACCGTTCGCGGCTATTAACCCTGTCATTGCCGCTGGCAGAGTCGCCGGCGGCGTTTAAAAGACGGTGGCGCGATCTTTTTTTACGAACGCCGCGCCCCCGAACGTCATCAGGGGGCGGCGATTGGTTGCCATGGTAGCCTGGGGTCTTCTTTTGACACGAGGCTACATGGCTTCTGGAGATTTGTTACAATGAGCCAGTGGCTCATTGTAATGAATGACCTGCAAAAATGCCATATATTGCAATACAGAAGTATTGCAGTAAATGGTAGGAGCGTTCTGACCATCTAGGGTTAATGTACCCTAGATGGTATAAGAAATAGTGTGGGGGGGGGGGGGAGAAAAAAAAAAAAAAAAAAAATTTATAAAATATTAAAAATTCTAATCACCCCCTTTCCCTAGAACTGATATAAAACATAATAAACAGTAAAAATCACAAACATATTAGGTATCGCCGCGTCCCAAAATGCCCGATTTATCAAAATATAAAAACTGTTACGGCCGGCGGTGACCTCCGAGGCGGGAAATGGCGCCCAAATGTCCGAAATGCGACTTTTACACCTTTTTACATCACATAAAAAAATGAAATAAAAAATTATCAAAATGTCGCACGGACCTCAAAATGGTAGCAATGAAAATGTCGCCTCATTTCGCAAAAAATGACCCCTCACACATCTCCGTGCGCCAAAGTATGAAAAAGTTATTAGCGTCAGAAGATGGCAACATTTTTTCTTTTTTGTACGCATTCGTTTAATTTTTGAAAATGTATTAAAACACAATAAAACCTATAAAAATTTGGTATCACCGCGATCGCACCGAACCAAAGAATAAAGTAGGCGTGTTATTTTGAGTGAACAGTCAAAGTGGAAAAAACTGAGCCCACAAGAACGTGACGCATGTGCAGGGTTTTTTTTTTTCAATTTTTCCACATTTGGAATTTTTTTTCAGCTTCGCAGTACACGGCATGTTAAAATAAATAACATTACAGGAAAGTAAAATTTGTTATGCACAAAATAAGCCCTCACACAGCTCTGTACACGGAAAAATGAAAAAGTTATGGATTTTTTAAGTTGGAGAGCGAGAAATGAGCGGAAAAACCCTCCGTCCTTAAGGGGTTAATGAAGAAAATGATAATTAGCACATCCAAATACAGATGGCAGCAAAGTTTCACATGCCAACACTATAAAAAGAACAGAATAAACCTCCAAACCTTTTGAAATACATATTTCTAACCAAAGTGCATGGAAATTACAAATGCCTGGATTTAAACCAAACATGTTCTACTACATTGTATTTATGAGGGATTTGCTACCGACCTATGAACACATACTACTAGTAACCATGAATTCAATAAGCCTTCACATTTAACTATACTCTCCAATCTGTCCACCTACAGTTATTCCATTTTTTCTAAAGCACTGAATCTAAATACACCCCGAGTACATCCAAGATACCCAAGTGGATTGGAAGAATTATGTGTTTCCCTTAGTGATGGTTATTTGTATACTTGCTTCTATGATGGCCTTGTGTGTGGTGCACTGTCTCTATAAGGAGGTTTTCGGGAAATTTAAACAAAATGCTTAAATTTAAAAGCAAAACCTGGATTAGCTGGATCAACCCTCCTTCAATTTAACATTCAAGCACCAAACTTTCTAGGTGTCCAAGATGATTGTGTCTGGCCAGCTGTGGTTGAATTTCATGGATGCTACTCAGTGCAGGAGATGGGTCTGCTAGCATCATAGTGATATGATACAAAGGAGTCCCTGCTTCCCTGCTGTAATCAGGATTACATTGTCCATGATAGATAGATAGATCTATATATATATCTATATCTATCTATCTATCTAAGTCCTATTCTCTGCACTGTATACAAAATAAACACCGTCCTAGAGGAAAAAAAGAAAACTAATTTTATTGTTAACTCCTACAGAGTTCTCAAGCTCCCTTTTGTGGAGACTGTTGTATCGTTATTAGAGGAACCAATGCCAACACACTCATCCCTGCAATTATATTTTTTTTCTAGCATAGGACCATTTATTATAACTTTTCAGGACGACTTCAAAAACTTTTATTGAATACTTACAGTGTCATCATTTCTATATGGGTTCAGTTTGTTGTACACTGCTTCAATCACACTCCGCCTAGATCAAATTGTAAGAATTAGCAAACACCAGAGTATTATTAACCAGTATGGAAGACAATTCACTATACAACAATCAGGTTAAATTCTTACATCTTTTTAATAGACTAATACTTGCAGGATTTTCTACTAAAAATAATGAATTAGCTTTGATTTACATTAGCCAATAAAAATGCCTTTGCGCCATTTAACTAATTTATGCAGGAAGCTACAAGTTCACAGTAGTAGTTCCATAAATTTGCTATATGAGCAGAATAAATACACCTTAAAATAATGAAAATAAAATAGCCTTTATATGGTGAAATAGGTTCCCTAAAAAAAAAACCTGTCACCGGGGACTTAATTTTCACTAAAGACAGGCTGCAGAGCCCATTACAACTGCATTGCATGTCTGCCTTTCTGCTTTCTCCAAGTATTTACATTACAATACAAGTGTGTTATACCTGACCTTACACCCCAACAGCATCATATTTGTAATCCCAGGGGTTGGGCTTTGGTTTAGATGCATTTAAAAAAAAAAAAAAAAAAAAAAAGTGACTTGTCTGTGCTGCAGTCTTCTCAGCTATCAGCCCCCACCTTTGTGCTCCTGTACAGCTCCTCCCCTCCCCCACTGATGTCAGCTAACAGCTGTAAGTTCTGTGAAGGAGCAAGAGGGAGGAGCTGTACAGGAGCACAAAGGTTAGGGCCAAGAGCCGAGCAGTCTGCAAGGCAAGTTATTACACACAATTATATTATAATGCAAATGCTTAGGGAAAGCAGAATGGCTTATTTGCACAAATCAATTCACAAAAGCACAGCCTGTTATAAAGGTTTTCCTTAAAAGGTTAGACTTGGATCGCACCACAAAAGGACAATACATATGACAACCACTGCTGATTTCCAATCTTGATTTGTTCCCTTTAATGTACTATGCAACACTATATGGTCAGCACTATCCAGAATAAAAATAAATATATCAGTATAACATATTTTGATTCGGAATTAGATTTGCAACAAATACATAAGAATCTGGCAAGGACTAAAATTTATTTATTTTTTAATTAAAACCACTATGGAAACCCCTTCATACCAATAATTATTCAGACATTATGTAACAAATTGAGAAGATTTCCCACATTTGTTACATAATGTCCAACCAAGCGATATACTCGTACCATACTGGCAACACAAGTAAGGCCATGACAGTTTGCTACAGGCCAAGGAGTCTCTTAAATTTGTACAATGCTTGTTTTTCCTGGTTCCAATACATCACCTTTACCACTTAGTGAACAGCCTATTTTGGGCCTTTTTATGCAATTTAATGTTTGCATGCAAAGCTCCTTTTTCCCAAGCTTTGCAAAATAAATCACTTTTTACCCCTTCCCTCTCCAGGACGTATCTCATATGCCCTCACAGGGAGGCACCAGTATGGCAGAGGACGTACGAGATTCATCTAGAAGCCACAACTTTGGATCCCTGGCACCTTGAATCCCAGTTTTTTTTTTCCCAATCCGAAAAAACAAAGATTTATAAGAGAAAAGGTGACATTTTTCTGTCAGTCAGAGGGGAAAAAACAAAACAAAAAAAAAAAACAACATTGTGAGTGGCCCGGATTTTTCGTTTGTCTTTTTAGTTTCACCCCACCCCCCCCCCCCCCTGCCCTTCAGCTTTTTAGCCAGCAGGTAGCAAGGAGATGGAAGAGCCTCACTCAGTTCATAGATAAGGTCAACATTGACTATCTGTAGCTAAATTTTAAATAGGAGAACATGAACTAATGTGCAAGTTATTAACCACATCCTAACTGTCATGTACTGAGTGATCTTTTTTTTATCTAGTGGAGGAAACTATGAGCATTCAATCCTCTCTGCCTTAAGTGGCTACACAAAAAAGTTGCATGCAACACAAAACACATTCCTGAATAAAGTTTTTATTTCACACCATCCCTCCATTATTTATACCTATGGTATGGTGTCCTCACTCAAATTACTAAGAACAGCAGAATGAGCAGTTATTGCACTGCTAATGGGTGTAATATGTCCACCATTGTAAGTGACCTTTGTTATCTAATTGGCTTGGTTTACAGATATATAGTTTATGTGTGTTACCGATGTGTAAGTTCGTGTACAATATCTGTGTGAAGCTTGGTGTAATTTTCAGCCAAAAAATTTGGCAAGTTAAAATACCATTTAGGATTTATACACATTTTAGTCGAAATTTTGAATTTCCATGTAATATTAGCATTTTGCATGAAGGTGGTTGTGTTTAAAAAGTTATTTTTGTATACATGGTAAATAAAATTAAAAAAAAAAAAAAAAAAGAAGACTGACAGAATGATAGCTTTTTACTTTGTGCATTATTACCGTATATACTCAAATAAAAGATGAGGCTCCTAATTTTAACACAAAAAACTGGGAGTAGCTATTGACTCGCGTATAAGCTTCGGTGGGCAATGATTGGCCCACAGCCTCCACCAAGTATAAAGCCAACCTTATAAAATAAATTAACTCAATACTCACCTTTCCCCCCCCCCCCCCCCCCCAAGCCCCCCCCCCTCCTCCTGTGCTCTGACAGCAACCACTCCCTACACGCTGGCCGCGAACATCATAGTGTGTGCCCCATCAGGCATGGGCTTCTCGCTGCTGATGCACACATAATGTCAACAAGCAGAGTATAAATTCATGTTGAGGTTGTGTGTATATTATATTTATATATACCTGCTCACTGACTTATTTTTATTTCATTATTTGTGCACAAACCTCTGCTTTGAAGAGATTTAAGTTCATGCATTTTTATGTCAGTCACAAAGTTGCTGGATGGTGGGAAAGGCTTGTAAGTTTCTCTTTTAAACCGCTTCATCTTTCTACATTTAACTTTTTGGTTGCCTTTTAAATAACTTTTGTAGAGGTGGATGTACATAAAGAATTGGAAGATCTTAAACATTAGTTCAGATTTTTGTATGATGAGGTTCACCGTAGCGGGTAAAAATGGTAGAGTTTATTTGGTCAGGTTGTTACAGACACAGTGAAGTGTAATATGTGCATTTTTTCCTTTTTACACTTGCAAATTCATTTTGCATGGGAAAACTGGACGCTCTCCTTTTATTTATATGTCTATTACTTTATTGTATTTTAGCCCCACTATAGGAATAATAATAATAATAATTATTAATATAGCGCTCACAGATTACGCAGTGCTGCACAGAGCTTACCAAAATCAGTGCCTTTCACAATATAATCAACCTACCAGTATGTTTTGGAGTGTGGGAGGAAACCCATGCAAACATGGAGAGAACATACAAACTCTTTGCAGATGTTGACCTGAGACTAAAACCCAGGTCCCCAGCGCTGCAAGACAAATGCTAACCACTGAGCCATCGTGGTACTTGGATGGCTTGCATAATTAATTCTGTATAGCAATATATCACTGACAGGAAGCCTAGTGGAAACCAGGGGAAGTATTGGGCATTGTGATTATTATCCCCTTCACTATTTTATTATTTGAAAATAAAATAAAAAAGAAAAATGTATACATTTTTAAAAAAAAGGCTTGTTCTCCAACATGTCAAGAGGGAAACAATGACATTAACAGTTTATATTTATGCAGTATTTGTGGGGAAAAAAACTGGGTTAAAAAGGGTTAGGTTTAGGGGAGGGGAGGTAAAATGTGGGGGGAAAAAAATATACATAGACACACAGTGTAGAATTCACTAACAAAAAAAACAACATAACCACCACACAAACAAGCTATAAAGTGGGGGAGGGGACACAATGCAGTTTGCACAACACAAAACTGATCATGCTACACAGATATATGCCACAATTTATAAAAAATAAGTTTACTACTGCCCTTTGGTAAAGATTTTTACTTAAAACAGTCCATGGGTCTGTACAATCCATGGAAAGTTAATTGTGAAATGATTAACTAGCTCAGAAATGTGTGTCCCCATAAAAACAAACAGACAACCTGTACTCAAAGAAGGACGGGTTAGCAAGCGAACCTCTGGCGATGAGGCAAACACTGAAATGTGGCAGTGATCAAGTGATGAAGTTTCATCAAGTGCACTTTGTAATTGCCTCCGCCAGCGCTATATAAAATGAGGATAAGTCAGCAAAAACTTATTTTTTTTATTTTTAAATGTGGCATAGATATTCCTACACATAAATTGAACAGACACAAAATGCTCAGGGTAACTCACTTGCTTGCCAATTCCCCTCCAGGTGGGAGGTTAGGGATGGTCTCAGTGGCTAATGTACGCATCACATGGACTAAGTCTGGTACACCTTCTTCACCCTGCTTCTTTATGATGTCTAGGAATTAGAAGTACTTGTTTTGTAAGTGCTATTCAAATGGAAGGAGCGTAAAGTACAGCTAGCATTTCAATCATGCAAAGGAATGCAAGGTGCCGTCTGAGTATCATATTGAAAGCCAATGAACAAACATTTCAAGCTAAAGATACATATTCTCTGAATATTCTACACATACACCACAAGATAAGGTCAATGTCGTCTTTTTCCCAGATCATTCACACACCAATGCTCATAAAAGGGAGGAAAAAAGTTTACACAATAATGTTTGGTTGTGAATAAAATGCGAAGATATCAGATTTGTTTTGCCAAATTATTTTATTGTGTAAAGTTAAACATCTAAAATTGATTCTACAAGGTTCTACTTTCGAATATTAAATATACAAAAATAAATAAAGTATGATCTCTAAACAACATCCTGGATTACATACAGCAGTACACGATTGAGATTAGGAAGCAACTCTAGATACATACTGCATGATACAGGTGACAAGATTATTAGCCAAAAAGCAGCACTTCTACAAATATTCTTCCTCAACTCCACCTTGTCAGTTAGCAACAATCTAGTAGTTCATCTACAAGGTAACCTGATGTTGTTTGGGGGAAGGGGGAGGAGTTTGCCCTCCAATCACATATGACCCTTTACTGTCGGGGATCGAACTCCAAGAACAGGTCTAAATCTTCCATTATATATCTCTAGTCTCCACCTGTCAGCTTGCAGAAAACTGATGAAATAACAGAGGTATACTGCCCATTACATGGTAACCACTTCTACCACTTCTGACTTCATAGACTTGCTCTCCTGTGGATCATATCTGGAAAACATTTCATGGGAAGGTTTATGGCATACAAAGCCCACATCTAGTTAAAAGTGCTTCATGTGCTTTAAATAAAGACAACGAATAGAATTTTTAATAGCACTCTAAGAGAATATACTCATTATGGCACATGTATCAGTTTTCCTGCTGCCACGGTTTCAAGTTGGCCTACTTAATCATTGCCATGCATCTTAAGTTTTTCCGTTTGTGACATGTGATGAGTTGCCCGTTTACTCTCACTTTTGGGACGCTTTGTAGCGAGCAACTTTTTAGTCCCATATAGTAGTTTACCAAAAGTAAGTCTGGGTCTAGCATGCTCTGTTTTGCGACCTATTAGGCGCAAGAATGGGACAATTCCAAGCCCAAAAGTTGCACAAACATCTGGGGTACAAAGATAAATACAGCACACTGCACTAAAGCCTTGAGGCAACAAACTTTGGTACACTGCACCTAAAAAGTTGCACAAAAAAAAACAGAGGCAATAGGAGTAATACATGCTCCCCGTACTGTACTTTTTGGCAGCAGAGAACACAAGTAGAAAAATAATGTCTGATTAAAGACAGGAATCTACTATCAGAAGTAGATATGATGGTAGATACCTTCTGCCTGCATCTACCCTAATATGTAATTTAATAATCCTAGACCCTAACCCAACTAAAAACTTTATTTTAGCAAAATTAACTACAGAGGCTACTGGGGCGTGTACTAGCTCCCAGTGTATGACCAGGCTAGTAGACACCCCAGTAGCTTCTGCAGTTAATTTACGTACAGGCAGTCCCCTACTTAAGGACACCCGACTTACAGACAACCCATAGTTACAGACGGACCCCTCTGACCTTTGGTGAAGCTTTCTGAATGCTTTACTATAGTCCCAGATTGCATTAATCAGCTGTAAAGTGTCTGTAATGAAGCTTTATTGATAGTCCTTTTTTTGGTCTGGATCTACAATTATAAAATATACAGTTTCAACTTGCATATAAATTCAAATTCGGACCCTATCTTGTACGTAACCTGGGGACTGCCTGTATTACTAAAATCAGGTTTTGTAACAAGTTAGGTTCCAGAATTATTACAGATTAGGGCGGAATCTACCACAAGATCTACTTCGGATAGTAGATACCTTGTGATAGGTTTCCTTTAAAGGGGGAGGCCAGTTTTTAGCTGCTTCCATCACAGTATTTGTATGTATATGTATACACTTGTGTAGATTTGACTACAAATTCACACATCTGTCCTAAGAAGCCACTGGCTGCACACAGATAAGTAAAGGTTTATTTGTCACTTTAGCTATTTAGCCCAACTTTGTTTGAAATGATTTCATTTAGAATATTTTGGTAAATTAATAGTTCAGAGTTCTTATAATAGGAAAATGTCTCTGGTGAGCTCTGGAGGAGAGAGTAGTATGCAGACACAAGTCTTGGACCAGAGAACAGAAAAAAATAAATTGAAATGAATGAACTCTTTGCATGCTTAAGAGAAGTTATGATCATTCAAAGCTACAAAAAGTGTAGCAACCATTGAGATCTGTGTAACCATACCTTTGTGTACATGTGGGATTGTGAAAAATATGCTTATATACTAGGATTGTAGCTAGTCTTTGAGCACTGGCGGAAATCTAACACGGTTGTGTTTTTTGAACTCGGCATTTAAACTGCCCAACAGCCCCTCCCCTCTGCTGTAATATATAACCAGAAGCCTGCTACAGCAGCGGCTCAAAGCAGATTGGAAGGACTGTGCTGTAATCAGTGATGAGACCACAGTGCAAGTAATCCAGATACAATCCTGAAATATAAAAGCATTATCACACTGCTGCAACGGTTGACAACACACAAATCTATGGTTACACAGATCTTGAAGACTAATAACCAACTTTGTATGGTCACAATTATTTTTTTTAGAATAAACTTGTACAAGCATAAAACATTGTTTCACTGCTCAATACATTATGGCTTTGTGTAGGAGGTCAAACATGCAACTTCAATATGAGACAGATCTCTTGACCCTCACCTCCCCACCCTCTGAATTTGGATTTCTACCGTTTTACAGTGAAGATCCAAAAATCCAAAAGGAAGAGTGGGGGCTAGATAGAAAATTTCCACTACACCAGAATCTATGAAACCATGCCCAGTAATGAATGCAGTTCAGGTTAGTGGGGGCAGCCAAATTTTCTCTAACGTAATTTAACCACCAAGATAGCATAGTGCGTAAAAAACTGCCATTTTGTTGTACATCACACACACTAAAGACAAAACACACATTGCCACCACCTTAAATGACAACAATGACTTTGTGCAATGGTACGGCAATGTGCTTAGTACTTTGTGGTCTGTGATAAAGACACTGTGACTCTGACTTGCACCTGTTAATTCGATATTCAATACATTTTATACAAAATCCTCATCATACAACTCAGTGTGACAATAAAAAGAAATTGGGCAACAATTCACAGCAAACCTGCCCAGTGTGTCCTCACTTAAAGGGGGTTTCTTACACCATGTGACAGGTTGGAAAGTTATGTTAAGGTGTACAACACCAAGACAGAATGTTAAAAAGTTTGTTGTCATTTGAAGCAGGACACCACTTACTGGGAGTAGGAAAACCTATAAATCAGTGATGGCAAACCTTTGAGGCCAAGTGCCCAAATAACAACTAAATGCCATTTATTGCACAGTGCCAACACGGAAATTTAAGCAACTTATTGCTCTCTGTTCTACCACGAATCCAATAGAAGAACGACCTCTATCGTTAAACCACCCGTCCGTACCTTCTTACTCTTTTTTACAGTCCGAAGAAGCCAAGGATGTGTTGATTTAAAATAATGCGGAGAGCACCATCTACATTGTTTGTGCCTGCAGGTGAATTCTTTGAGTCATGTCTGCTGAACTGGCCATAGGTTCGCCACCACTGCTATAAAATGATTTCTATTGTCAGTTCAGTTTCCCACATTAATGTAGAAGAGCTTTTTACATAAGCTTAGTGTGCAGTTTAATTCCTATATATTCAGCATATATTGTTATAAGTATTGTTCTCTTTATCAGAGCCTAAAATGGTAGTGCAGCAGTAATCTGTGTGCAGATTGTAGTCTGGGTTATGAAGGTATCTGTTCTGGGGTGATGTTGTCACAGTAACTCCATGCAGACTGTAGTGGTCCCTCCTAGTAGTTCCATTAGTTATGTACAATATCCTCAATATAAAAAGAAAAGAGCTGCTGCCAGAGTTGTTGGATAGGAAGGGAAAAAAAGAATAATGACCATTTTCAGGTATATTATAATTGACATGACAATGCCCTATCCCATCATTTAGTCAGAGGGTGAGTGCACTGAATCTCTCAACAAAAACTTTATACGATTAAAACACCAGCTTTTAAAGGGGCCTTCCCACAAAGACAAGTTAGGCGGATAGGGCCTAACATGCTGATCAATGGGTGTCTCAGTGCTAAGACCCACGCAGATTGCGAAAACAAGGAGTCTGACCAACCCCTCATCGCTCCATGAGAGTAATGGAGCAGACGGACACACATGACTGTTCTGCTCCATTAATTTCTATGGAGCTGACAGAGATCGCCTAACTCGTCAATTTCCGTCAGCTCCATAGAGATTAATAGAGCAAATCGGTCATGAGCGGCCGTCTACTCCAATTACTTTCATGGATCACTCCGTGTATAGAGCCTAACCTGTCTTTGTGGGAAAACACCTTTAAAAGCTGGTGTTTTAATTGTATAAAGTTTTCGTTGAGAGATTCATTCTACTTGAATGAAATGAGAACTTTTATTGCATTATATTGGGTCGTGAAATGTAGGCGTTTAAATCCACAAAGTACGAAAAGTACTTCAGGTGCTTAAAAAAATAAGCAAAATTTTTTTTAAAAAAAATTAACCTCAAATTACAATTTTGACTTTTTTTCCTTTCCCTACTCTCTTGGCTATACTCGCATGTCAACGCGCTTAAATTGCTTTTGCTCAATAAAACCATTACAATACGTTGATGCCCGAGTCTCTTCTATTAATCAGTTTTAGGTACTCTACTGGTACCTTCCAGCAGTACACTGCTAATGGTAAGTTTTGTTTTTTTTTTTTGTTTTCACACAATGTTTGGGAAAATGCCTCACTGTTATATAGTATGCCCATTAGTGAAATCCTGCACAGAAATCCAGTGTCTGGTTTTCAGGCAGGTAGTTCCACCATCCAAATTAGTTGCTGAATAACATTTCCCATATGTCTGCTTTACATGATCATAATTTTTTAAATGTCTGGATAACTTATTTTGATGTCATGAGGCTTCCAAATCGAACATCGGTTTTCGCGTTTTCAAGGAGATTTCAGAATTTACATTTTTGGGGATCATTACCGTTTTTAATAAAATTTTAAAATTTATAATAAAATTAGAAAGCCAATGACAGATAGATAGATATCTATCTATCTCCATTTTCAAATCTGCACCCCTCAATCAGAAACAGCTTATAGAAATACTGTTAACAGTGTACGAAATACCAAATTTCTATATTTTTGCTTACATTTTACTCACCATTACATTTTAACCACCATCTTACAAGCAGCATAACTTAATTTTTCGTATACCGTATATATTTGAGTATAAGCAGAGACCCCTAATTTTAACACAAAAAACTGGAAAAACCTATTGACTCGGATATAAGCAGGGGGTAAGAAATGCATTTGTCACAGCCTCTCAGTATATAGCTAGCCCCCTGTATTATACAGCCTGCCCAGCCCGAGAGCAATATAATTCCTTTAGGGAAAAAAAACCAATACTGTACTCGCCTTCGCCCCCCCGCCCAACCCCCAGGAAGATCCTCTTCTATACTGCTATGCTCCGGCATCGGCTCCGTGTCCCCCCGTAGTCTGTCGCAGGGATTGTGACATCAGCCGCTCGCTGACATCATTGTGTGTGCCGAGCGGCCAACATCACGAGCCCTGCAACGGACAGTGCGGGGACACGGCGCCGATGCCGGAGCCTAGCGCTATAGAATAGGACCTGCTGGGAGAGGGTGGGACGCGAAGATGAATACAGTGTTTGTTTTTTCTCATGACTCGAGTATAAGCCGAATTGAAGGTTTTCAGCACATTTTTTGTCCCCTTATACTCGAGTATATACGGTATATAGCTGGATGAAAGCTTGTTTTTTGCAGGACGTGTTGCGCTTTACAACAGTACCATTTTTGTATTGATTTTGTTTATCTGCTTGATTAATTGATTTAACTACCCTTATGGGACATGACATTGAGCATTTTTGCCCAGAGAACGGTTGCACAGAGAACATAGTGAAAGGATGATTGGTAGAGTGCAAAATGATTGTAAAAACTATAATAGAACAAAATTACTCACTGACATGACTAGGTCTTAGGCAAGCTAAACCTTTTAACTTTGGCAGGACCAGTCAATCAAATATTTCTGGTGTTGAACATACAGTGTGAAAATGTGAAGCAGGTTATATTTCATAATGTCCAAAACTGCTGTTCTCAAGCAACACAAGTTGCAAGAACGTGTAGATGAGCGTTCATATGTATGAGTGGGATTTTAAGGAATAGCTGTTCTGTTTATCAGCAACCCAATATTAATAGGTATATGCTAAACTGTATATTGATATGTAGCTGAGACATTGATACGGAGACCATCATCAGATCTAACAAAATTGAGTGAAATCAGACGGACAATCTGATGCATGTGGTGGTTCCGCACATAAAATGTTAACAGCAGGTAGCATGAAGACAATCTGAGTCTGACAAAGTGCTAGTTGGATATCTCAGGTCTAGAACGCAAAAGTAGACCTATTGCTAATAGTAGATCCTTAGCATTGCAATTAGAAAAAAAGTGTTCCTTACAATGTCAACATTACAAAATGTTCTGTAGTGCTCAATATAACAATGCTGTTTTTAATTACTCAAAAACAATGGCAATTTTAACCTTAAAAAAAATTTAAACAATATATTTGCAAGAAATTACATACTAGAACATATGAAGTTATATCACAAACACTATTGATATATAAATCAGAATAGTAAGCTGTGATACTTTTGTTTACCATACAAACAACTATTTGGAACCTCCCTGGCATTTAGTCTTCAGTGGTCATGAAAAATTATATTACTTTTCTAGGAAATATTAGAATTTTCAAAAACGTAGAAAAAATTGTCAGTAGAGACAGCTCACATCATATAGACTGCAGTGATCTAAGACTGCCACATTTACATGGCACTTGAAGGTATGTTTAACAAAAACTATTCATTAGGTTACTTATTTTGGTTAAATGATCCACCTTCTACTCTGCTTTCCAGGTACTTGTCCAATTCTGCTTCTCTTTTCACTGCCTCAGGTGATACTTTTGGAGCGCTTGGAAAACAGATCAGTATGACACTCATGTTGTCCCGGCTTCCCTAGAGGGAGAAATTAACAGATGTTAGAAAAGTTTAGACAACATAAAAAATAAAGCTTTGTAAAATCTTATCCGAAAATATTGGCACCACCTACTTCACCTAAAGTTTACAAAGTACATTTAACCGAAACGCTTCACCCATATTGTAGCTACCCTGGTAAACTTTCCATTCTGTCCTTTGGTGCCGTAGGTCACGTGAACCACTGTCAGCAGGACTTCCTGCAATATCCATGTCCTGTGCACTTCCGGTGCATCAGGCGGTGAGCTCTATTCTGTAACCATGCCCATTCCATGAGAACACATTAAAGGAAATCCAACATCAAAATCTAGAATGATGAACCCGGGACACTTACTAGGGAGAGATTTAACAGTGGTGTCTTAGGTTGCCCCTGGAAACCAAATCAGAGCTCAGTTTTCATGTTTAAACATCTGCACAAGTACCTTTAACCCCTTAACGCTCTACGGCGCAGAGGTATAAGGGATGTATGAAGAGGGCTCACGGGCTGAGTCCTCTTCATACAAAGGTGGGGGTTTTTGCATAATGCATAAAACCCCCACCGCTAATAACCGCGGTCGGTGCTAGCCAGTGGCTCATTGTAATGAATGTGCTGCAAAAATGCCATATATTGCAATACAGAAGTATTGCAGTATATGGTAGCAGCGATCTGATCATCTAGGGTTAATGTACCCTAGATGGTCTAAAAGATAGTGAAAAAAAAAAATAAAAGAAATTGGGCAACAATAATTCACAGCAAACCGCCCAGTGTGTCCTCACTTAAAGGGGGTTTCTTACGCCATGTGACAGGTTGGAAGTTATGTTAAGGTGTACAACACAAGACAGAATGTTAAAAAGTTTGTTGTCATTGAAGCAGGACACCACTTACTGGGAGTAGGAAAACTATAAATCAGTGATGGCAAACCTTTGAGGCCAAGTGTCCAATAACAACTAATGCCTATTGCACAGTGCCAACACGGAAATTTAAGCAACTTATTGCTCTCTGTTCTACCACGAATCCAATAGAAGAACGACCTCTATCGTTAAACCACCCGTCCGTACCTTCTTACTCTTTTTTACAGTCCGAAGAAGCCAAGGATGTGTTGATTTAAAATACAGTGAGAGCACCATCTACATGTTTGTGCCGCAGGTATTCTTTGAGTCATGTCCGCTGAACTGGCCATAGGTCGCCACCACTGCTAAAATGATTTCTATTGTCAGTTCAGTTTCCCACATTATGTAGAAGAGGCTTTTTACATAAGCTTAGTGTGCAGTTTAATTCCTATATATTCAGCATATGTTAGAGTATTGTTCTCTTTATCGAGCATAAATGGTAGTGCAGCAGTAATCTGTGTGCAGATTGTAGTCTGGGTTATGAAGGTATCTGTTCTGGGGTGATGTTGTCACAGTAACTCCATGCAGACTGTAGTGGTCCCTCCTAGTAGTTCCATTAGTTATGACAATATATCATATAAAAGAAAAGAGCTGCTGCCAGAGGTGTTGGATAGGAAGGGAAAAAGAATATGACCATTTTCAGGTATATTATAATTGACATGACAATGCCCTATCCCATCATTTAGTCAGAGGGTGAGTGCACTGATCTCTCAACAAAATTTACACGATTAAAACACCAGCTTTTAAGGGGCCTTCCCACAAAGACAAGTTAGGCGGATAGGGCCTAACATGCTGATCAATGGGTGTCTCAGTGCTAAGACCCACGCAGATTGCGAAAACAAGGAGTCTGACCAACCCTCATCGCTCCATGAGAGTAATGGAGCAGACGGACAACATGACTGTTCTGCTCCATTAATTTCTATGGAGCTGACAGAGATCGCCTAATCGTCAATTTCCGTCAGCTCCATAGAGATTAATAGAGCAAATCGGTCATGAGCGGCCGCTACTCCATTACTCATGGATCACTCCGTGTATAGAGCCTAACCTGTCTTTGTGGGAAAACACCTTTAAAAGCTGGTGTTTTATTGTATAAAGTTTTCGTTGAGAGATTCTTCTACTTGAATGAAATGAGAACTTTTATTGCATATTGGGTCGTGAAATGTAGGCTTTTAAATCCACAAAGTACCAAAGTACGACAGGTGCTTAAAAAAAAAAGCAAAATTTTTTAAAAAATTACCTAAATTACAATTTTGACTTTTTTTCCTTTCCCTACTCTCTTGGCTATACTCGCATGTCAACGCGCTTAATTGCTTTGCTCAATAAAACCATTACAATACGTTGATGCCCGAGTCTCTTCTATTAATCAGTTTTAGGTACTTACTGGTACCTCCAGCAGTCACACTGCTAATGGTAAGTTTGTTTTTTTTTTTGTTTTCACACAATGTTTGGGAAAATGCCTCACTGTTATATAGTATGCCCATTAGTGAAATCCTGCACAGAAACAGTGTTGGTTTCAGGCAGGTAGTTTCCACAATCCAATTAGTTGCTGAATACATTTCCATATGTCTGCTTTACATGATCATAATTTTTTAAATGTCTGGATAACTTATTTTGATGTCATGAGGCTTCAAATCGACATCGGTTTTCGCGTTTTCAAGGAGATTCAGAATTACATTGTGGGATCATTACCGTTTTTAATAAAATTTTAAATTTATAATAAAAGTAGAAAGCCAATGACAGATAGATATCTATCTATCTCCATTTTCAAATCTGCACCCCTCAATCAGAAACAGCTTATAGAAATACTGTTAACAGTGTACGAAATACCAAATTTCTAATTTTGCTTACATTTACTCACCATTACATTAACACCATCTTACAAGCAGCATAACTTATTTGTATTTTTTATACCGTATATATTTGAGATAAGCCGACCATGATAAGCAGAGACCCCTAATTTTACACAAAAAACTGGAAAAACCTATTGACTCGGATATAAGCAGGGGGTGGAAATGCATTTGTCACAGCCTCTCAGTTATAGCTAGCCCCTGTATATACAGCGCCCAGCCTGAGAGCAATATAATTCCTTTGGGAAAAAAAAAACCAATACTGTACTCGCCTTCGCCCCCCCCGCCCAACCCCCAGGAAGATCTCTTCTATACTGCTATGCCTCCGGCATCGGCTCCGTGTCCCCCCGTAGCCTGTCGCAGGGATTGTGACATCAGCCGCTCGCTGACATCATGTGTGTGCCGAGCGGCCAACATCACGAGCCCTGCAACGGACAGTGCGGGGACACGGGCGCGATGCCGGAGCTAGCGCTATAGAATAGGACCTGCTGGGAGGGGTGGGACGCGAAGATGAATACAGTGTTTGTATTTTCTCATGACTCGAGTATAAGCCGAATTGAGGTTTCAGCACATTTTTTGTCCCTTAACTCGATATATACGGTATATAGCTGGATGAAAGCTTGTTTTTTGCAGGACGTGTTGCGCTTTAACAGTACCATTTTTGTATGATTTTGTTTATCTGCTTGATTAATTGATTTAACTACCCTTATGGGACATGTCATTGAGCATTTTTGCCCAGAGAACGGTTGCACAGAGAACATAGTGAAAGGAGGATGGTAGAGTGCAAAATGATTGTAAAAATATAATAGAACAAAAATTACTCCCGACATGACTGTCTTAGGCAAGCTAAACCTTTTATAGTTGGCAGGACCAGACAATCAAATATTCTGGTGTGAACATACAACAGTGTGGAAAATTGTGAAGCAGGTAATTTCATATGTCCAAAACTGTCTGTTAAGTATGAGTGGGATTTAAGGAATAGCTGTTCTGTTTTCAGCAACCCAATATTAATAGGTATATGCTAAACTGTATATTGATATGTAGCTGAGACATTGATACGGAGACCATCATCAGATTAACAAAATTGAGTGAATCAGACGGACAATCTGATGCATGTGGTGGTTCCGCACATAAAATGTAACAGCAGGTAGCATGAAGACAATTGAGTCTGACAAAGTGCTAGTTGATATCTCAGGTCTAGAACGCAAAAGTAGACCTATTGTAATAGTAGATCCTTAGCATTGCAATTAGAAAAAAGTGTTCCTTACAATGTCAACATTACAAAATGTTCTGTAGTGTCAATATAACAATGCTGTTTTTAATTACTCAAAAACAATGGCAATTTTAACCCTAAAAAAAATTTAAACAATATATTGCAAGAAATACATATAGAACATATGAAGTTATATCACAAACACTATTGATATAAAATCAGAATAGTAAGCTGTGTGTACTTTTGTTTACCATACAAACAACTATTTGGAACCCCTGGCATTTAGTCTTCAGTGGGTCATGAAAAATTATATTACTTTTTAGGAAATATAGAATTTTCAAAAACGTAGAGAAAAAATTGTCAGTAGAGACAGCTCACAATATAGACTGCAGTGATCTAAGACTGCCAAATTACATGGCACTTGAAGGTATGTTTAACAAAAAACTATTCATTAGGTTACTTATTTTGGTTAAATGATCCACCTTCTACTCTGCTTTCCAGGTTACTTGTCCAATCTGCTTCTCTTTTCACTGCCTCAGGTGATACTTTTGGAGCGCTTGGAAACAGATCAGTATGACACTATGTTGTCCGGCTTCCTAGAGGGAGGAAATTAACAGATGTTAGAAAAGTTTAGACAATCAAAAATAACAGTTGTAAAATCTTATCCGAAAATATTGGCACACCTACTTCACCTAAAGTTTACAAAGTACATTTAACCGAAACGCTTCACCCATATTGTAGCTACCCTGGTAAACTTTCCATTCTGTCCTTTGGTGCCGTAGGTCACGTGAACCACTGTCAGCAGGACTTCCTGCAATATCCATGTCCTGTGCACTTCGGTGCATCAGGCGGTGAGCTTATTCTGTAACCATGCCCATTCCATGAGAACACATTAAAGGGAATCCAACATCAAAATCTAGATTGATGAACCCGGGACACTTACTAGGGAGAGATTTAACAGTGGTGTCTTAGGTGCCCCTGGAAACCAAATCAGAGCTCAGCTTTCAGTGTTAAACATCTGCACAAGTACCTTTAACCCTTAACGCTCTAACGCGCAGAGGTATAAGGGATGTATGAAGAGGGCTCACGGCGGAGTTCTCTTCATACAAAGGTGGGGGTTTTTGCATAATGCATAAAACCCCCACCGCTAATAACCGCGGTGCGGTGCTAGCACCGATCACGGCTATTAACCCCCCCGTTGCCTGCCGGCAAAGTCGCCGGCGGCATTAAAAAGACGGTGGCGCGCGGGCGCCGCCATCTTTTTTCGATCGCCACGCCCCGAACGTCATCCGGGGGGGGGGGGGGGGTGGTGGGCGGCGATCGGTTGCCATGGTAGCCTCGTATCATTATTCTTTTTTCTGCACTGGGATTTCTCCATTTTTATATGCTCTGCGGTCTCCATTATTATGCTCTGTGGTCTCCATTATTATTGTCTGTTTTGTGAGGTCTCCATTGTTATTTGCTCTGGGGTCTCCATTATTGTTCGTCTGCTCTGGGGTCTACATAAAAAGGACATCTGCCAACAGATTACTGGTGGTAGAGTGGGCTAATTGGAATGATCGTTCTGTCTAGGGGATGGAGGGACTGTTTTTTACAAGTTTTCTGGCATCTTTAAAGGACATCTACCACCAGGTTGAAGGATTGTAAACCAAGCATACTGACAGACTGGTGTTTTCTCCTTCTGGCAGGATCCAATCTTATTGTAGCTTCTTATGCCCTTGTCTTTTAAACCTTAGAAAGGTTTAAAAAATGATGCCAATGAGCAGGGCTGGCTCCAGGTTTTAGTGGGCCCCTGGGTGACAGAGCCTTAGTGGGCCTCTTCGTGGGCCGACCTCCAGTGGCCACACTGTCCCCCCTACCCCTGCGGACACGGCCCCCCCTCCCCTGCGGAATACACTGACCTCCCCTCCCCCTATGGAATACACTGACCCCCCTCCCCCTGTGGAATACACTGCCCACCCCTCCCCCTGTGGAATACACTGCCCCCCCTCCCCCTGTGGAATACACTGCCCCCCCCCCCTGTGGAATACCCCCTCCAGAAAAGAAAAAAAATCTCACCTTTCCTAGTTCCCTCGGAGCAGTGCACGAACGCCCCCATCTTTCTCGGCCTGGGCCTCCCGTATGTGCTGGCCCTGAAGCCGGCACGTGATCTGATGACATCATCAGTTGCGCCGGAATTCAGAGCTGTCACAATTACCACGGAGCGCTGCTTCGGGGAACCGGCCAGGTGAGTTTTGGATCTGCAACTACCTCAGACGCAGCGCAGCAAGAAGCAGAAAAGTAATCGATCCGGATGGTGATCAATTGTACCGTGTCCATTACCGACACTGGTACTATTGTCCGGGGGCTGGAGTGGGCCCCTCCGTTCCCCGGGCCTCGGCACTTCCGGGTTGGCCTGGTGCTGGCGGCTGCTGCATGAGCCTAAAGGGGTCAGGCTCCATTGACATCTATAAGCCGGAGCCATTCAGGTATTTGCATAGTTTTTAAACCTTTTTTTGAAAAACAAGGGTCCTAGGAAGTAGAAGCAGATCTGCCAGAGGGGGCACTACCAGTATGTCAGGTGCTTGGTTTACAATCCTTATCCTGGTGTAGATGTTAAACTTGTAACCTTTTAAAACAGCCTCTCGGCTTCCTCTGCTTTTACTTTATGCAGCCTCCTCAGCCTGAGACCCTCCTGCTGTTACAAAGTTGATATTAAAGATGCCAAAAAACTTGTAAAAACAGTCCCCCCCCATCCCCTGACGGAGAAAGAGCAGTCTATTAGAGACTCTATAACCATTAATCTGGTGGTAGCTGTCCTTTAAAGAAACCTACTACTTGAAGTGGCAGGTATAAGAGGAAACTACCGAGCACAGCTCAGGGTTGAGCTGTGCGGAGCTTAGTTTTTGTTGTGTTTAAACCGCAGCATGCGGTTTAAAACACTTTTTAAACTTTATGGCTAAAGCTGCTTCGGCGCAGGGAGGTAAGGGCTCGGCGCACCATGCGCGTGACCGTGCACGGGCTATAGAAGTGAATGGAGCGCGGGCACGGTCCGCGCGCATGGTGCGCCGAGCGCGTACACTCCCTGCCGCCGAAGCAGCTTCGCCATAAAGTTTAAAAAGTGTTTAAACGCTGATACATGCGGTTTAAAACAGTAACAAAAATAAGCTCCGGCACCAGCTCACCCTCAGCTGGTGCTCGGTAGTTCCCCCTTATATGCACTTAAGTGGTAGGTTCCTTTATTACCATCTTATCACAGTATTTGGTTTCTGGAGGGGGAATTAGTGGCTGCACTGTGGTATATTATTTTCGGGTGACACTTGTGCTGACTGTGGTAGTTGGTTCTTCTGGGGTCTGGTTATAAGGGGGCCCTTGAAATAAAATGGTATGATAATGCAGCTCTTGGACCAATAAAAGGTGTGTGTAACTCTGATACATGTGGTCGCTTTACTTTTGGAAACAGCCACGTGGGTTGTTTGTGTCGGACGCTGTGAGCTGGTGTCATTTTTTTGCGACTTTGGCGTTTTCATTGCTATTATTTTATGACTGTGCGACCTTGATATATTTTATTGATTTTTTTTGTATTTTTCAAAATGGCAAAAAAGTGCCATTTCGACTTTAACCGTTATTATATTTTGATAGACGGGCATTTGACTTTTTACTGTTATTAATATTTTAATCAGTTCTAGGGAAAGGGGGGTGATTTGAAATTTTCAGGTTTTTTATATATATATGTTGATTTTACTTTTTTTTATTTTACTTTTACTATTTTCATAGTCCTAGGATACTTAACCCTAGGTTGTCTGATCAGACTATCATATACTGCCATACTACAGTTATGGCAGTATATGGGGATTTTCCTCCACATGCATGTACAATGTGCTGATAGCACATTGTAATGAAGGGGTTAAACGAGACTTCGGGAAGACCAAGGCTGTCATGGCGAAGGATCGCCTTCCCCGTGATTTTCTGTGGCACGATGGCGTGCATATACAGGCAGTCCGGGTTACATACAAGATAGGGATGTAGGTTTGTTCTTACGTTGAATTTGTATGTAAGTCGGAACTGTATATTTTATCATTGTAATCCCAGCCAGAACTTTTTGGTCTCTGTGACAATAGATTTAAAAATGTGGGTTGTCATAAGAATCAATATTAACACTAAAGCGTATTACAGATACATATGATAACTGTTACAGCTGATTATTTGTAGCCTGGACTCTAAGTACACTAAATTACCATATCCAGAGGAACTAGGGGTCGTATGTAAGTCGAGTGTCTTAAGTAGGGGACTGCCTGTATATAGATACTACATTATGCAACAAAGACTTACCAGCTATGGAGAGGGCTCGGACTGTGAGCCTCCATGCACCGGGACCCGCTTGCTTACACCGTACTAGTACGGCGCAAGTCGGGAAGGGGTTTAAAGATGAGCTCTGATTGGTTGCCATATGCAACTCAGTACAAGGTTGTGTTTTTTACGCTGCCTCAGTTATGTAGAGAGAGGTAAAGAAACGTGTCAAGGCAACATCGTTTCTGTTGTACTGGTTTCTGGCGGCAAAAAGTTGCAATTCCTTCTCTTTGGAATTCCTGCTGCAACACACCCCTGCCAACGCATAGGCAAGGTTGGTTGGGATTAGCGCCCTCTCTGTGTCAGGAGCTCGAGAATGATCCTCTCTCTAGGACAGTGATGGCAAACCTTTTGGAGACAGAGTGCCCAAGCTACAACCCAAAACCCAGAGTGCCATGGGTTCGCCACCACTGCTCTAGGAGGTCCCTAGTAATGGAGAACTGTAGAATGCAGCTGTAGCCACTGCTGGGCTACAGCCTACGGGGCGGAAGCACATGATCTATTTGAGTTTTTGAGAGAATCAGACACTAATGGTCTGTCTGCCATAGCAAGCTTCCTAATACGAGGCCTCCGGCACCCAGGGCAAGTCCGGAGGAAACCCAGAGCTGAGATCCATTCACCAGGACTCAGCTCCCTTCTACCAGCCCAGCCTTGAAGCTACTACCCGGATGCTGGTTAACATTAATTTGCACAATGTTCCCACTGTGTGATCCTGGATATGGCTGTTACTACCACAGACTTCCCATCCATACCCAGGGAGTTCATCCTACTGACACTGAGGGGTTGCCCAGGGAGAACCAGTACATCAGCTCTCCTCCTTTCATCTGCACACACCCCCTACTGGAGACCTGCCAGGCTGTACAACACCCCTCGGTCCCCATACCAAACACCGTGATCCAGGTGCCCTAGGCGCGAAGAACAAAAAAGGGGGTATTATCAGGAGGGGGCTACAAAAAAGGGGGGCAGTTAACAGGAGAGGGAGAGGTAAGGCCAACACAGAAATGGGGTAATATGTCGAAGAGGGGGCAGAATACAAGTCAGGAGGAGCTACAAAAAAGGGTATTATGAGAGGTATACCAGAAATGGGGGGGAGGTTACCAGTAGGGGCTACAGAATTCAGTTATTACCCAGAGGGGTCTACGAAAGTGGTATTTGAGGAGGGGCTACAAAAAGGAGTAGAAAGGGGGGGGGGGAGGGAGTACAGAAAAAGGGGGGGTATTATAAGAAGAACGTTACAGAAAAAGGGGTATTACAGACAGCTCCAGAACAAAACGTTGTATAACAAGATAAGATGCTACAAAATATGGAGTTATAGACAATGCTACGAAAATATGTGTATTATGAATGTGGTTACTTAGAGAAGGTGACATTATACTAAGCGGTGGGACACGGAATTACTTCTGGGCACACTAGGGCTGTGCTAGGGAAGATGTACCCCCCCCCCCAACTCCTTTCCCCTTATGGAGTGGCACTGTGGTCGTCATAGAACACTATGCTATAGGTGTCGTGTATAGATCAATGCACTCTGTATAGCCCAAGCCGCCACCTCGCGCTTTGTGCTTTCTGTTACCAGAAGCAGTCGCGCTGTCACTCGCCATCTGGCAAGGCTCTGCGCTTATGTAACGACAAGCCGTAGCCCCTCCCGATCTATACATGGGCCGGCCTCCTCCATGTTATACTAGGGAGGGATTGGATTCCTGATTACACTTCCAGTAGGAGCTGCACAGGAGGACCCGCCCCTGTAGTTATAAGCACGAGGGCTGCGCAGTGTCCGTGCAGGCGGTGATTTGACAGCAGTGGTCCTCCATGGACTGCGACACCGCCTCCTGTGTATGGCGTGGCTGCCTCCATAGCCGTCAACAGTTTGTCAGGTCATTAAAGCCGATGGGAGTCTGACTTCGTGGGTGAACGCTTTGGCAGCTCTACCAGGTATTATCGACTTCGATAGATAAGTGCATTTTAAGACGTATTATCAGCATCCTCTCTTTATAGTATCACAGTGCAAGAGTGACCTGAGCAAGGCAAAGCTCTGCAGCATCACCAGCTGCTTGCGAGGCTTGTAGTTCTCACAGACCAAACATGCATATTGTTCATAATAATAATATATTTTTTTAATGTTTTTTTTTTTTTTTTTGTAGAAGGTAATCTCGCGGGCAGCGTGGTTCTGGGTCACTGGCGATCCAGTGTATTGGAGAAGAATTATTTACCAGGCCTCCCAAGTTAGGAGCTTCCTAATCCTTCCTCCATCGAAGGAAGCCGAACTGTTTGAGTAGTGAAGGGATGTGTCTTGGTATGAAATTCGCCATATATTAAATGTACGGTTTGTTTTTTCGGGGGATCTAGTAAGTAGTTTTGGACTCACTTGTTTATAGAAATCCGGGGCATCACAGAGCCAGTGTTGCTGCTCCGTCTCCACATAAAGGCTGATTCACATTTTTCAGGGTTTTTTTTATGCCGTTTTTGTGCAAACCAGAGAACCAAAGTGAAAAGAAACGTATCCTATTTTTTCCAAACACTGGTTTAAACAAAAATCCTCTTATTTCCATTAAAACTACCGTACATATGATTTTATTATTAACGCAGGTCCACCTTTGGTTGTTCTTGTAAAAATGTTATTTCCTGTGGTTTAAATAGAAGCTGCATGAAATAGTTACACATTTATTTTTTGATGCATTTCTGTGATGAATGTGTATCTTTCCCAGCGCCACACACAGTGATCTCTTGCCAAATATTTGCCGAAGTGTCCCATGTTTTTGATAAAAGCTTGTTTTATGCTGTAGCGTCTCTTCGCCTGATGGTGGTCTTTCTTTCTTGTTTTTTTTTAAATTGTTGTTTAAATATATAAATGGTCCAACGTAGGTATTAAAAAGTCACTACGTAATCAGACTACTACTTGTTCCCTATAAACCTGCACCTTACATATTGTACCTTACATTTACAGGGGTGACTATGAGCTGTATGATTGGAAGTTCTCATGGTTTTATGTAGTTCCAAAGCCCTTTCCCTTAAGGAAACCTACCACTTGAAGTGGCAGGCTATAAGGGGGAACCGAGCACAGCTCAGGGTGAGATTTGTGGGGAGCCTATTTGTAGTGTTTTAACCGAAGTATGCGCCGGTTTAAAACACTTTTAAACTTATAGCCGGAGCAGGGAGTACGCGCTCAGCACACCATGCGCACGATCTCCGTTCACTTCTATGTAGCGCGTTGCACGGGCAACTCGAGCGCATGGTAAGTGCGAGCGGTCAGCTCCCTGCGCCGAAAGCAGCTCGGCCATAAAGTTAAAAAGTGTTTAAACCGTGATATTGCGGTATTTAAAACACTAACCCAATTAATTAGCGCCGGCACCCAGGTCACCTCAGATGGTGCTCAGGTAGTGTCCCCCTTATACCTGCCACTTCAAGGTCGGTTTCCTAATGATTTTAAGAAAATGTGATAGCACCCCAAACACTAGATGCCATGGCACAACTGAAGCGGTTCGTTATCTTAGTTTTACATCCACGGTTTCAGTGGTACCCAACTCTGGGCTTTGTTGGTGTGTCATGTCATGAGTTATTCAAAGTGGTGAAACTAATAGTTTCATCCTTTTTTGGGGTTTGCAAATCAAGCCTAACCCCTACTAACTCCTCAAATAGACACTCAAGTTATTAGCCCTACTACATGGTGACCTGAAACTTATGGATGGAGAATAACTAGTGGCAGAACATTAGTCATCTGAGGAATATGATTTTAAAGGAAAATCTACTAGTAAGATCCATCCTTGATAAACCAGGAACAATTACTCATAGGATCCAGGCTTCTGTGACTGTTGTAATCTTAGATGTTATCCATGGCCAACTTACTGCCCCCACTAAATTTGAAATTCGTGATGAGCTTTATGGCGCTGGGGGTTGTGACATACTCCCCATGCTGTAGTTTCATGGCTCCTTAAGCACCACCACAGTAGGAGGGATGTAGTGCTCTGACAGTGTGCGTTGTAACACACTGTGAAGCTGCCGCTGGGTGGGCTCTGATACACCCTCAGAGCCCCTTTTGGCTTGTAGCCTAATTTTAAAATTTGATTTTAGATTGAGAAGGCCATGGGATAAACAAATATAAGTAGATTACCACAGGTCCACAGTGGCCGGATTATGAGGAAGGTCCCTCATTATCATGATATGAGGGGTTAATCGTAGAGATTCTTAAAGTGTCCTTCCATAGGCAGTGAGAGTATGCATGTTGTTTTGTTTTTTTTTTTTTTTTACCTCCAAGGTGGTCGCAGAATGTGAAATGCATAGAATAGCAAGTTCAATTATTCCCATATTCCCATCTTTGGACATGTTGGTTTTTCACACAGTAATATCAATTTCATCCTGTATACATTTCCTCACGGTCTAAAGGGATTCATTTGATGTATATATGCATATTTGTTTATATTCTCAGAGATCAGCAGTTTGGAAGAAAAAGATATATGATTTTCCTCTGACCTGACGGACTTGAGTACACACACAAGCGGCAACGGACACTGAGTCATAAAATATTTGGAAGGTTAAGGACGGTTTTATAATATGACCTCTATCTGGCCTGCATAGGGCTTACGAAAAAAAAAATTTTATTCTTGGGAATGACTAAGTAGCAGCCCAAAACATACAAAACAACATGGTCTGATGAATATACAAAAAGCTAGTGGATAATCTCATGGAACCGGGCAAAAACCTCTCCTGCTCAATGATGCCACAGAGGAAATGGACTCGGCACACCATAGCATAAAAAACAGATGTAATTGTAAAAGTTCTTTAATGGGGTGCATTCGGTTCGAGTCTTCAGGTTTACTAGTAATTCCAAAATAGGTAACGTTTGGTAAACCTAGTTTCCTCCGCAGATTGACTTCTGGGGAATCCGGCTGGGCTGGTCACAGCTAGCTCTGTTTGTGGATACAGGCCGGGATGTTTTGTTTTCTTTATAAGGATTGATTAGGCTCAATATATGGGGGACGGGTCGATCACGAGAAACCTGTGTTCACCACTGATCGAGAAGAAAGCGGGAAAGGATCATCACAATAAGCAGCATTACAGCTGACGGAGTCCCCTTGTCAACCGGATATATGCCGCCAGCCAAGCATGCGCTCAGTATACTATTTCACTGAAGGCAAGTTGGAGAAAAATGCTTTCTATTATTCCATGCAGATATTTGAGGCGGGGACTTCATTAGGGATACGATAAGCTGCTATAGGTAGACGTATACGTCTGTTGTTGGGGATCTACTTTGGATTAAAAGAAAATAATTTGGTGTGCCATTAAATGCATGTAGGCATAAGTGTTTTATGGTCCCCTTAGACCCCATCCAAATGGGTTCTAGCCCTGACCATCAGGGGGGGCCCACTGAAGCTGAGCTACAAATGCGCTTTTGCTTCAGTTTACAAAATGCAAACAAGGATCACGTCTGAAAGAAGTGTTGTGGGAAACAAAAGCGGGATGAAGTTCTTAGAGAGTCGTGTGAGCACGAACTTGTTGTCCACAAGCAGAGAGGTAAGCATTAGGGGTTGCCTTACTAGTGAAGTTTGTTAGGACAAAGGTACTTCCGCAACTCTGCAGGATTTAACGGACAACCCAGAAGCCTGAACTCCATTACAGACATTCAAGGTGTCTGGTTAATCCCACAAGCACACAGGAGCAGCCAACAAAGCTAACAACACCATAGATCTCAGTCAGATACATGTATTCTGTAATTTTTATAGAGATATAGTTGGAAAAAATGTACAAACAGTCGTTTTCCATGAACGAAAGTTCTCACATTTTATTCCCCTATAATGTTTACCACTATCAAAGATTCATTTGAACCCCACTTTGCCATTTTAGGGTTTTAGTCCTAATCACCCCCTAGACAGGTCAGTGTAAGATAAGAATCCAGAGTTTGGGCGAGGACTCTATAAGAAGCAGGACTGATACCTCTGTGCTGAGGTTTTTATGTAGCTTGGAAATTTTTCTACTAGATCTGCCAGTAGAAAATAAAGAAATGGGACAGATCAGAGGAGCAATGAGATATCACATATGGATCCATGAGAGTGATATAAGACACCTACATGACATTTCTCAGCCTGCTAACTCGCCTAATCAAGAAAATTACACAGTCAGCTCTGCTTATTGTCCGTAGCTAGTAGGAGTAATCTTTGCAT
This sequence comes from Engystomops pustulosus, assembly GCA_019512145.1. NCBI lineage: Eukaryota > Metazoa > Chordata > Amphibia > Anura > Leptodactylidae > Engystomops > Engystomops pustulosus. Next base: position 35,943,776 of record CM033647.1, on the reverse strand, counting down.
TTGTTTTATACTACAGCCCCATACTACAGATTTGCTTACCATACACTGTGTGTAAACTAACAAAATGGTGTATTGTGCCAGAACTCAAAGCACCCTTACGGACTGTCATACATAGTTTGTTTGGGGAGCCCACTCTTAAAAGACAGCTCAACACTTCTGCGATAAGCAGTGTGCAGAGTTTAGCAAATCTGAAAAGGTGGCTATAGCTGAGATGCAGCAGGAGCCCTTGTTCATTTGTTTTATACTTGTGGTTCTCATCATCTTGATCTGTCTCGTCTTTTTATTGTAAGATACTAGTTAGAAGTTCAGAATCTAAATAAGTGTAGATAAAACCTGTAGTCAAGATAAACAGCAATTGGCAGACACAACATGTCAGCACAAAGGAATCATGAAGTGTACTTAGAGAGTCCCCACCACACTCGGGAATCTATATGACCATCATCTGGTCATAGCAACTAAAACCGGCATAATAAAACAAAGTAAATTGTTAAAGTAAGGGTAAAATTGATATTTATGGGTAAACAATCAATAAGGGATTTAACTTTGAGACCTTCTTTCCTGCGCAACCCCTTTAAATGGTCGTTCGTGTTAGATGTGTTATAGGTCTCTCTATAGGTCACGTCAATGGATGTGGATTTGCAGGATTTTTTATAGAATAAGAATTGAGCTGGGACCTTATCCGGATATTGCGGTTCATTAATATATGCAGGACCAGTCCGTCAAAAGTAGTGGAAAAATGTGTACGAAGAGTTGTAAAGGTAAATTGTATTACAATTATTAAACTTTATTAATATTTGTGGTTACCTGGTACTTGTGTTCTCCAACCCATGTACATGAGGGTATTTGGTGGGGGTGCGCTCGGCTTTGGGTGGTACAATGACGTGCTGCAACTTAACACATTTTGGTTTTTTTATCCTGCTCTGAAGATCATAACTTTTATAGAAACATCAATACCGGAGAAGACGTAAACAATAAAGGATAATACGCTGCCCTGTATGGCCAGAAAGAAGTGTTGTTTGTTTTTTAGTTGTTGGAGCTAAAAAGGATCCAATAGTCACAAGAAGATGGCGACAGACCGCTGTGTTCGCCTTATTTTGGTTTCGGCTGCCAACTGACCCATGAAAGAAACTTGGATTGCGACAGCCCTAATTTAATGATCTATTACCTATGGCATATGCTCCAACATGGGGGATGGGTGGCTAAGGCTAAACAAAAAGCTGGGTCAGAAGAGGAAGGATACGAACTCAAAAGTGGAATAGTAAGGGCTGCACATAATTTTGTATATATAAGTTTTAAGCTGTTCCCTAGCTGTGTGTGCGAGGAGCGGTCAGAGATGGCCATGAGTGGTAGATTTGATCTTGTCCATGTATGTTGGTACAGCATTTTAAATAAGGGTCAGGGGGATGTTTGTAATGTTGACGCATACTACAAACGGGTGGGCGATCCCATATGACGCGACAGCCTCTTACTGCATGTTGAAACAGAAAACGGTATGCAGGGGAACATGACGTGTGTTCACTCCCCTCAAGCATCACAGTATGGGGTGATACTCAGAGGATATAAGCAATTGGCAAGCGGAGAATACAAATTTCGAGCACTTTAGTAGCTTTTGTCGTAAGGAAGAAAGAAGGACTGTATGCCCATCTTTTATAGCTCCTTTTATGGTTTTTATAGTGATCAACTCTTCTAATGCGAGAGTGCCAATGATACAAATCCAAACCCAAGTTTAACAATATCCTTAGGCCTAGCTACAGGCATGGAGCAGCCTCACAAAATGTGACCGCAGGCTTTCTATTAGGATGTTCACGGATGTGTGCATGCCCAACATTGCGTCTGTGCAATGTCTTAAGACATTTAAGTTGGGGCAAATAACAATACATCCGCCAGTTTGCGGCCCCACCTGGCCACACAGTTATTCACTAGGGCCTTACCTGTGACTGCACAGTTCTTTTATGCTGTTCCATATAGAAAAAAAAAAAACCACTGAGCCACCAAGTACTAGTGTAAAGCAAAATCAAACATCATGGGTTTATATAGATACACTGCAGCCTCTTAATAACCTTCTGGGCTTGTATGTAATAAAAAAAGTTTTCCGCAGGGTCCTTGCATCATACGAGATGAGTGTTTGGAGTCACTCCTCAGTATTTTTGTGTTCTTGTGGGCCAGCATGTTTGTGTTTGTTTTTAGCCCTAGGACAAGTCTTTCAGTTGAAATCTAATAAGATATTCACGGCCTTGGGTGGGGGTGTTATTAAAGGGTGGCATGCAACACAAACCTGTGTCCGCCATGGCTAAGGTATGGGCGCGTGTAGCGAAGTGAGCGCTGCTTTCCCCTCTCGTAGAGAATAATGGTGACCGGTTGTCCGTACGGCCAATGATGGGAGCACGCAACGTTAGCTCACCGTATTGGAGCCGGGCACCATGAAAACTATGGGGATGTATATGCGGCCATTTATTAGTTTCTCCCCACACACCATAAACTTGGTTGCACTGGGCCCTAAGGGAGGAAAGAAAATAATATATTAATTCTTTATTTATGATTCGCACAACCAGATACGCAGCGCTGCACAGGCATTAAATGGGTCTCCCCTGTCCCAATGGGGTTCACAATCCGAACAACCAACCGGATGTTTTTGGAGTGGGGGATTCAACCGGAGTAAGTTACACAGAGGAAACCCACGCAACACCGGAGAGAACATCATACAAACTCTTTGCAGATGTGACCTGGGGGGAATTCAAACCCAGGAACAGCAGTTCTGCAAGGCAGAAGTGTACCCATACCCACTCCTCAGATATTACAAGTTTTAATCAGCACCACTAGTATTGCCCATGAGGGGGTCAGTATATCCTGTCTAATTTCTTATATGGCCTCAAACCCAAACAAGAACTGTACTATAGAAATCCCTGTATACGTCTGTAGTTGTTCATTTATAACTTGTCCCTTTTGTTTACAGGGGTATTACACGCATTAGACACCGTGACTATTTCGAACTAGATCTTGTAGTTGGGAAGTGTAGCAAATTACAACACATTTACTTTTCAGTTGCCGGACGCGATGCAACTTTTGCATTTCCAAAGGAAAAACCTCTCCTAGTGGAAGTTTCTTTGGAGATCAAAACAATCTATGAGAAGCAGCAGAACTGCATTGGCGGGACAACGAAGGCTTTGCAATAGATTGTTATAAACTTCTCCAATCGTTTGTTTCTTTATACTGCAATTGTGATGAGGATTGCACTATGTAGGCAAGCACTATAACATAATAATGCGTGTGACAAATGGAGAGTATCACAAGTGACATATTGATTCCAAGTACAAAGAGTTATTTGAAAATTCCATTCTAGGAGGAGCAGGTCGGAAAGGCCTCTGCACCAACTAAAGAAAAATCGCTGTTAGGGGGTGGATTTTTTTTTTTCTGGGGTGTTGAAAAATTTCGGTATAACTGACAGGGCCTGGTCATATCCAAGGCCAGGAGAAAAAGGCCAAATGCAGAACGTTAAATATTTTTATTATATTTTCCTTGTAGGATCTACTCAAATCGGGATGTATAAATTCTAGAATATAACATATTTGATGATGCTACTAACGTTACTTTTCATAAAGTGTACTAATGATAGTTCTTTCCGACCCACCCAAAGAAGTGGGGGCACTTTATATCTCGATGATTGCCTGCGCGATCTGCTAGGGCTTCCATTCCATGATCTGGTGGTTTGGGTGCGGTTTAGGCTGCCAAGATATAATGGGATAAAATATACTCGCTAGCTCGGAAATGATCATATAGTATAATGCAAAAGCTTGCTTATTCCCGTGAGTGGTGTGGGTCTTCATGGCCATACAGTTATTATAATGAGGGATGAGCAGAGCGTGGAGTGCAGGTATAGGCGGCCAGTTACACACTGGGTGGTAGATGTCACGTCAGAGGGCCAACACGTGAAAAACTGCCATTTTGCTTCAATTTGATTCAGGTTGATTGCACTTAGCGTTCTCAAAAGACTGTCGTGGTTTGTCTACAGAAATTGAGTGAAAAATCGGAGGTGACAGGGCATAAAGGTGAGAATGTGACTTTGTTATTTTAATAAGTGTCTACTTCAGGTAGTCTGAGACAGTGTGTTCACAATCGAATTTGTTAATGCAAGTCGCATTTCAATGTGACTGGACCATGTGTGTTTTTTTTTTAAGAGGAGAGATACATTTGGTGTACGGGCACCTAGGCCTAATTTCATACTAGTGCCAGTGCCATGCCATGGGGAGGTCTTTTAAATTGGGCGAATGGCATAAGCGGAGATGGAAAAGCTGGTACACTAATGAACCTTTTCTCATCAGAGTTATGTCAGCGATAAACATTTTGCAATGGATCCGAAAAACACCATGCATTACATGTATGGAGCGGTTTAACGCTTTGAAACAAGGGTACCAGTGTTCAATATGACAAACCCTTGCATGTGAACTACATCATGTGTGTAAGGCTTCTATTTCGCATGGTTACAACATCAATTTGTTATCTGATAAGCGCTTTACGGCACATTATTAAGGGCGGTCACCACCAGTGGAGCTTAGTTGCTTTTGCACGAGGACTTTGTGTAGAGGTGGAGGTTATGGTTGGAAGCTTGCAGTTATTCCCTAGAATCACAAATAGGGAGTAGATGTTAAGCTGAACGTTTGGCTGTTGATGTGGTGCGTGCTGGGCGACGGAGTGGACAGCTGGACCCCAGCCATGAGAAGAGGGTACACTCAATTGTAAGGTATTGGTATGAGTGCAGAAGCAGAGAGCTCAGATTCTCGGACATAACAGATCGTGATGGGAGAGATGGAGTCGCAACCTGACCATTTCTCGATTGCTGGCGGGGTCCCAGCGCAGTTGCGACACCACAAATTATCTTGTATCACAAAAAATGCGTGTCATTTTGTAATGATAACAAAAGTACTGAAGTAATAAAAGAACATTTCAATGGAAGGTTCAACGATTCAGTATTCTTAACAGATATTTTTTTTTTATTTATGTAAAATTAAGCTGATAAAAGAAGACCTGGTGGAAGGTGAGAGATGTGTTTATGGGCAAACTCCCCTTTAAATTTGGTGATTTGTATTGATTGAAGACTACAGATGGACATTAGAGTTTTTGTCGTGGTAGGATGAGTGGAAATGCTGATGTAATGTTGGCACGTGTTATTTTTTTTTATTCATTCTTTCAATAAAAAGTACAATCCTTGGTGAATCCTGTGTGACAGAAACCAGCACGCTAACAAGTAAACAAACTCCGCTTTAATACAATTAAAATGAACAAGTTTATAAAAGACAATATATAATATACACATTTTGGTCTGACACCTTTTCGAAAGTGCACAAAGTATTACAGAGGAGCAATGATTGTCCAACTCGCCGGTCAAACTACTATCAAGACATATAGAACTAAGTGACTATTATGTGGAGGGATCTATTGTTCGTAAGTGCAGTTTTAACAAAAAAAAACAAAAAACGAAAACCATAACATATGACCAATTGAAAATCAACTAATAACCCGACATAGGCATCTAGATGGTAACCGGTGCATAAAACTAGTGTATCCCACTGAAACATGCAGTAAACACATAGTACAAAGGGTTAATAAAAGGCACATGGAGAGGAACCAGCGGAAATAAATGGGGTATCCGGAGTGGGTTTTGCTGCTGTCGGTTAGTGGTTACGGGAGGCACAGGGGGGCGTATACGGTCAGTTCTCGTGCATGGTGGGTGATAACAGTCCCATGACAGATTTGCCATTGCACCATGAACCGTTCTGAGTGGTTTTCCAATCTGACACCAGCGTGTCCTGTAAGGTGCAGAACTCTGCCGGTGTATACACCTGCGGGCACAAATAAAGATATCCAATGCAGTACTAACAGCTGCGAAAAGAACGGAAATCCCAGAAACATACACACTACACACAAGAGGGCAAAAAATTTGGTGTCCGCTGCAATTAAGTTAAACTTGATATTCTCATGAAGACAAGATTCTTAACTATACTCAGAGAATGTGTTATTTAGAATCCAATTCATATAGGAATATTTAAAAATACAGCATCTCAGATAAAAATTCCAGTCCTGGTGTAGAATTTCCAGGTGTCCCTGGAGGCCGACCGTAAATCTCTGACCTATGCAGATCTTCTCATGAATAGTTCTATGGCACATACAGATGCTCCTGAGGACTCCTGACACCCCCGGCATTACAAGAACAGACTCAGATAAGGCACATCTGCCGGCAAGATAGCAGTTGCTGCAGAGACGTCCTAGTAGCTACAGGCAGATAAGCGTCTTTATCCGAGGGGAGGGAGGCATACGCAGACTTGACTCTGTGTTAAAGGTTAAGCAAAGCAGCGATGAATGTTTCATGGGGCGCATTTACTAAGGGCTTTGTGCCTGTTCTCTGACGGAATATGCATATTCTTGTAGGGGTAAACACTGGCACAGGTATTTAAGAAGTGTCGCACCCTTTTGTGTCCCTTGGGGTGTTGCAGCTGCACTAGCCACCACAAGGTAGGGGGGTGCTGCAACGTCTGTCGCAGACCTAGTAAAGGTGCACCACAAAATGGTTTCGTGAAACTCGTGGACAAGTGCACGACAGAGTCATGATTTCTGGAGCACCTTCTGAATGGATCTACAACCATGCAAATGAGACTGTCAGGGGTGCAAGGTTCCATAGGGTTAATGTGCTGGAGCCCATAAGGCTACGTTTGTTTTAGTGGGCCCCTGGGTGACAGAGCCTTAGTGGGCCTCTTCGTGGGCCGACCTCCAGTGGCCACACTGTCCCCCCTACCCCTGCGGACACGCTGCCCCCCCTCCCCCTGCGGAATACACTGACCTCCCCTCCCCCTACGGAATACACTGACCCCCCTCCCCCTGCGGAATACATCTGCCCCCAATCCCCCTGTGGAATACCCCCTCCAGAAAGAAAAGAAAAAAAATCTACCTTTCCTAGTTCCCTCGAGCAGTGCACGAACGCCCCATCTTTCTTCGGCCTGGGCCTCCGTATGTGCTGTGCCCTGAAGCCGGCACGTGATCTGATGACATCATCAGTTGCGCCGGAATTCAGAGCTGCTCACAATACCACGGAGCGCTGCTTCGGGGAACCGGCCAGGTGAGTTTTGGATCCTGCAAGCTCTCAGACGCAGCGCAGCAAGAAGCAGAAAAAGTAATCGATCCGGATGGTGATCAATTGTACCGTGTCCATACCGACACTGGTACTATTGATCCGGGGGCTGGAGTGGGCCCCTCCGTTCCCCGGGCCATCGGCACTTCCGGGTTGGCCTGGTGCTGGCGCTGGCCTCATGAGCCTAAAGGGGTCAGGCTCCATTGACATCTATAAGCCGGAGCCATTCAGGTATTTGCATAGTTTTTAAACCTTTTTTTTGTAAAAACAAGGGTCCTAGGAAGTAGAAGCAGATCCTGCCAGAGGGGGCACTACCAGTATGTCAGGTGCTTGGTTTACAATCCTTATCCTGGTGGTAGATGTTAAAACTTTGTAACCTTTTAAAACAGCCTCTCGGCTCCTCTGCTTTTACTTTATGCAGCCTCCTCAGCCTGAGACCCTCCTGCTGTTACAAAGTTGATATTAAAGATGCCAAAAAACTTGTAAAAAACAGTCCCCCCCCATCCCCTAGACGGAAAGAGCAGTCTATTAGAGACTCTATAACCATAATCTGGTGGTAGCTGTCCTTTAAAGGAAACCTACTACTTGAAGTGGCGGTATAAGAGGAAACTACCGAGCACAGCTCAGGGTTGAGCTGCTGCGGAGCTTAGTTTTTGTTGTGTTTAAACCGCAGCATGCGGTTAAAACACTTTTTAAACTTTATGGCTGAAGCTGCTTCGCGCAGGGAGGTAGGGCTCGGCGCACCATGCGCGTGACCGTGCACGCGGCTATAGAAGTGAATGGAGCCCGGGCACGGTCCCGCGCATGGTGCGCCGGAGCGCCGTACCTCCCTGCACGCCGAAGCAGCTTCGCCATAAGTTTAAAAAGTGTTTTAAACGCTGATACATGCGGTTTAAAAACAGTAACAAAAATAAGCTCCGGCACCAGTCACCCTCAGCTGGTGCTCGTAGTTCCCCTTATACTGCACTTAAGTGGTAGGTTCCTTTATTACCATCTTATCACAGTATTTGGTTTCTGGAGGGGGAATTAGTGGCTGCACTGTGGTATATTATATTTCGGGTGACACTTGTGCTGGACTGTGGTAGTTGGTTCTTCTGGGGTGCTGGTTATAAGGGCGGCCCTTTGAAATAAAATGTATGATAATGCAGCTCTTGGACCAATAAAGGTGTGTGTAACTCTGATACTGTGGCGCTTTACTTTTGGAAACAGCCAAGCTGGGTGTTTGTGTACGGACGCTGTGAGTGGTGTCATTTTTTGCGAACTTTGGCGGTTTTCATTGCTATTATTTTATGACTGTGCGACCTTGATATACTTTTATTGATTTTTTTTGTATTTTTCAAAATGGCAAAAAAGTGCCATTTTCGACTTTAACCGTTATTATATTTTGATAGACGGGCATTTGACTTTTACTGTTATTAATATTTAATCAGTTCTAGGGAAAGGGGGGTGATTTGAATTTTCAGGTTTTTTATATATATATGTTGATTTTACTTTTTTTTATTTTACTTTTACTATTTTCATAGTCCTAGGATACTTTAACCCTAGGTTGTCTGATCGAGACTATCATATACTGCCATACTACGTTATGGCAGTATATGGGATTTTCCTCCCATGCATGTACAATGTGCTGATAGCACATTGTAATGAAGGGGTTAAACGAGACTCGGGAAGACCCAAGGCTGTCATGGCGAAGGATCGCCTTCCCCGTGATTTTCTGTGGCACGATGGCGTGCATATACAGGCAGTCCGGGTTACATACAAGATAGGGATGTAGGTTTGTTCTTACGTTGAATTTGTATGTAAGTCGGAACTGTATATTTTATCATTGTAATCCCAGCCAGAACTTTTTGGTCTCTGTGACAATAGATTTAAAAATGTGGGTTGTCATAAGAATCAATATTAACACTAAAGCGTATTACAGATACATATGATAACTGTTACAGCTGATTATTTGTAGCCTGGACTCTAAGTACACTAAATTACCATATCCAGAGGAAACTAGGGGTCGTATGTAAGTCGAGTGTCTTAAGTAGGGGACTGCCTGTATATAGATACTACATTATGCAACAAAGACTTACCAGCTATGGAGAGGGCTCGGACTGTGAGCCTCCATGCACCGGGACCCGCTTGCTTACACCGTACTAGTACGGCGCAAGTCGGGAAGGGGTTTAAAGATGAGCTCTGATTGGTTGCCATATGCAACTCAGTACAAGGTTGTGTTTTTTACGCTGCCTCAGTTATGTAGAGAGAGGTAAAGAAACGTGTCAAGGCAACATCGTTTCTGTTGTACTGGTTTCTGGCGGCAAAAAGTTGCAAGTCCTTCTCTTTGGAATTCCTGCTGCAACACACCCCTGCCAACGCATAGGCAAGGTTGGTTGGGATTAGCGCCCTCTCTGTGTCAGGAGCTCGAGAATGATCCTCTCTCTAGGACAGTGATGGCAAACCTTTTGGAGACAGAGTGCCCAAGCTACAACCCAAAACCCAGAGTGCCATGGGTTCGCCACCACTGCTCTAGGAGGTCCCTAGTAATGGAGAACTGTAGAATGCAGCTGTAGCCACTGCTGGGCTACAGCCTACGGGGCGGAAGCACATGATCTATTTGAGTTTTTGAGAGAATCAGACACTAATGGTCTGTCTGCCATAGCAAGCTTCCTAATACGAGGCCTCCGGCACCCAGGGCAAGTCCGGAGGAAACCCAGAGCTGAGATCCATTCACCAGGACTCAGCTCCCTTCTACCAGCCCAGCCTTGAAGCTACTACCCGGTGCTGGTTAACATTAATTTGCACAATGTTCCCACTGTGTGATCCTGGATATGGCTGTTACTACCACAGACTTCCCATCCATACCCAGGGAGTTCATCCTACTGACACTGAGGGGTTGCCCAGGAGAACCAGTACATCAGCTCTCCTCCTTTCATCTGCACACACCCCCTACTGGAGACCTGCCAGGCTGTACAACACCCCTCGGTCCCCATACCAAACACCGTGATCCAGGTGCCCTAGGCGCGAAGAACAAAAAAGGGGGTTTATCAGGAGGGGGCTACAAAAAAGGGGGCATTAACAGGAGAGGGAGAAGGAAGGCCACAAAATGGGGTAAATATGTCAGAAGAGGGGCAGAATACAAGTCAGGAAGGAGCTACAAAAAGGGGTATTATAGTAGGTACTACCGAAATGGGGGGGAGGGTTACCAGTAGGGGCTACAGAAAGTTATTACCGAGAGGGGTCTACCGAAAGGGGTATTATAGGAGGGGGCTACACAAAAGGAGTAGAAAGGGGGGGGGGGAGGGAGTACAGAAAAGGGGGGTTTATAAGAAGAAGTCTACAGAAAAGGGGTATTACATGACGGTAGCTCCAGAAAAATGTTGTAAATAACAAGAAAGCTACAAAATATGGGTATATATAGACATGGCTACCAAAATATGCTGGTATATGAATGTTGTTACTTAGAGAAGGTGACATTATACTAACGGGGGACAGAATTACTTTTGGGCACACTAGGCTGTGGCTAGGAAGATGTTACCCCCCCCCCCACTCCTTTCCCCTTAGGAGTGGCCACTGTGGTCGTCATAGAACGACTATCGCTATAGGTGTCGTGTATAGACATGTCACTCTGTATAGCCCAAGCCGCCACCCGCGCTTTGTGCTTTTGTACACAGAGCCAGTCGCGCTGTCACTCGGCCATCTTGGCAGGCTCTGCGCTTATGTAACGACACAGCGTAGCCCTCCCGCTTATCTATACATGGCGCGCCTCCGTCCAGTTATACTAGGGAGGGTGGATTACTGATACACTTCCAGTTAGAGCTGCACAGAGGACCCGCCCCTGTGAGTTATAACCACAGGGCTGCGCATGTCCGTTCAGGCGGTGACTTGACAAGCAGTGGTCTCTCCATGGATCGCCGTCACCGCCTCCTGTGTATGGCGCTCGGCTGCCTCCATAGCCGTCAACAGTTTGTCAGTGTCACTTAAAGCCGATGCGGAGTCTGACTTGTGGGTGAACGCTTGGCAGCTCTCCAGGTATTATCAGACTTCGATAGATAAGTGCATTTAGACGTATTATCAGCATCCTTCTCTTTATAGTATCACATGCAAGAGTGACCGAGCAAGGCAAAGCTCTGCAGCATCACCAGCTGCCCTATGCGGGACTTGTAGTTCTCACAGCCAAACTATGCCAATATGTTCATAATAATTATATTTTTTTAATTGTTTTTTTTTTTTTTTTTTGAGAAGGTAATCTCGGGCAGCGTGGTTTGGGTCACCTGGCGATCCAGTGGTTATTGGAGAAGAATTATTACCAGCTCGCCAAGTTAGGTAGCTTCCCTAATCCTTCCTCCAAGAAGGGAAGCCCGACTGTGTTGATAGTGAACGAGGAGGTGTCTTGGTATGAAATGTCGCCATAATATTAAATGTACGTTTGTTTCGGGGATACTAGTAAGTAGTTTTGGACTCACTTGTTTATAAAATCCGGGCGCATCACATAGCCAGTGTTGCTGCTCCGTCTCCACAGAAAGGCTGGATTACATTTTCAGGGTTTTATTTATGCCGTTTTTTGCAAACCAGAGAACCAAAGTGAAAAGAAACGTATCCTATTCTTTCCAACACTGGTTTAAACAAAAATCCTCTTATGTTCCCATTAAAACTACCGTAATATGATTTTTTACGTTAACGCAGGTCCACCTTTGGTTGTTCTTGTAAAAATGGTTTATTCTTGGTTAAAATAGAAGCTGCATGAAATAAGTTACACATTTATTTTTTGATCATTTCTGTGATGAATGTAGTATCTTTCCCAGCGCCACATCACAGGACTCTTGCCAAATATTGTGCCGAAGTGTCACATGTTTTGATATAAAGCTGTTTATCTGTACGTCCTCTTCGCCATGGTGGTCCTTTCTGTTCTTTTTTTTTTAAATTTGTTTAAATATATGAAATGGTCAACGTAGGTATTAAAAAGTCACATACGTAATCAGACTAACTTGTTCCCTATAAACCTGCACCTTACATATTGGTACCTTACATTTACAGAGGGTGCTATAGAGCTGTATGATTGGAAGCTTCTCATGGTTCTATGTAGTTCCAAAGCCTTTCCCTTAAGGAACCTACCACTTGAAGTGGCAGGCTATAAGGGGGAACCGAGCACAGCTCAGGGTGAGATTTGTGGGGAGCCTATTTGTAGTGTTTTAACCGAAGTATGCGCCGGTTTAAAACACTTTTAAACTTATAGCCGGAGCAGGGAGTACGCGCTCAGCACACCATGCGCACGATCTCCGTTCACTTCTATGTAGCGCGTTGCACGGGCAACTCGAGCGCATGGTAAGTGCGAGCGGTCAGCTCCCTGCGCCGAAAGCAGCTCGGCCATAAAGTTAAAAAGTGTTTAAACCGTGATATTGCGGTATTTAAAACACTAACCCAATTAATTAGCGCCGGCACCCAGGTCACCTCAGATGGTGCTCAGGTAGTGTCCCCCTTATACCTGCCACTTCAAGGTCGGTTTCCTAATGATTTTAAGAAAATGTGATAGCACCCCAAACACTAGATGCCATGGCACAACTGAAGCGGTTCGTTATCTTAGTTTTACATCCACGGTTTCAGTGGTACCCAACTCTGGGCTTTGTTGGTGTGTCATGTCATGAGTTATTCAAAGTGGTGAAACTAATAGTTTCATCCTTTTTTGGGGTTTGCAAATCAAGCCTAACCCCTACTAACTCCTCAAATAGACACTCAAGTTATTAGCCCTACTACATGGTGACCTGAAACTTATGGATGGAGAATAACTAGTGGCAGAACATTAGTCATCTGAGGAATATGATTTTAAAGGAAAATCTACTAGTAAGATCCATCCTTGATAAACCAGGAACAATTACTCATAGGATCCAGGCTTCTGTGACTGTTGTAATCTTAGATGTTATCCATGGCCAACTTACTGCCCCCACTAAATTTGAAATTCGTGATGAGCTTTATGGCGCTGGGGGTTGTGACATACTCCCCATGCTGTAGTTTCATGGCTCCTTAAGCACCACCACAGTAGGAGGGATGTAGTGCTCTGACAGTGTGCGTTGTAACACACTGTGAAGCTGCCGCTGGGTGGGCTCTGATACACCCTCAGAGCCCCTTTTGGCTTGTAGCCTAATTTTAAAATTTGATTTTAGATTGAGAAGGCCATGGGATAAACAAATATAAGTAGATTACCACAGGTCCACAGTGGCCGGATTATGAGGAAGGTCCCTCATTATCATGATATGAGGGGTTAATCGTAGAGATTCTTAAAGTGTCCTTCCATAGGCAGTGAGAGTATGCATGTTGTTTTGTTTTTTTTTTTTTTTTACCTCCAAGGTGGTCGCAGAATGTGAAATGCATAGAATAGCAAGTTCAATTATTCCCATATTCCCATCTTTGGACATGTTGGTTTTTCACACAGTAATATCAATTTCATCCTGTATACATTTCCTCACGGTCTAAAGGGATTCATTTGATGTATATATGCATATTTGTTTATATTCTCAGAGATCAGCAGTTTGGAAGAAAAAGATATATGATTTTCCTCTGACCTGACGGACTTGAGTACACACACAAGCGGCAACGGACACTGAGTCATAAAATATTTGGAAGGTTAAGGACGGTTTTATAATATGACCTCTATCTGGCCTGCATAGGGCTTACGAAAAAAAAAATTTTATTCTTGGGAATGACTAAGTAGCAGCCCAAAACATACAAAACAACATGGTCTGATGAATATACAAAAAGCTAGTGGATAATCTCATGGAACCGGGCAAAAACCTCTCCTGCTCAATGATGCCACAGAGGAAATGGACTCGGCACACCATAGCATAAAAAACAGATGTAATTGTAAAAGTTCTTTAATGGGGTGCATTCGGTTCGAGTCTTCAGGTTTACTAGTAATTCCAAAATAGGTAACGTTTGGTAAACCTAGTTTCCTCCGCAGATTGACTTCTGGGGAATCCGGCTGGGCTGGTCACAGCTAGCTCTGTTTGTGGATACAGGCCGGGATGTTTTGTTTTCTTTATAAGGATTGATTAGGCTCAATATATGGGGGACGGGTCGATCACGAGAAACCTGTGTTCACCACTGATCGAGAAGAAAGCGGGAAAGGATCATCACAATAAGCAGCATTACAGCTGACGGAGTCCCCTTGTCAACCGGATATATGCCGCCAGCCAAGCATGCGCTCAGTATACTATTTCACTGAAGGCAAGTTGGAGAAAAATGCTTTCTATTATTCCATGCAGATATTTGAGGCGGGGACTTCATTAGGGATACGATAAGCTGCTATAGGTAGACGTATACGTCTGTTGTTGGGGATCTACTTTGGATTAAAAGAAAATAATTTGGTGTGCCATTAAATGCATGTAGGCATAAGTGTTTTATGGTCCCCTTAGACCCCATCCAAATGGGTTCTAGCCCTGACCATCAGGGGGGGCCCACTGAAGCTGAGCTACAAATGCGCTTTTGCTTCAGTTTACAAAATGCAAACAAGGATCACGTCTGAAAGAAGTGTTGTGGGAAACAAAAGCGGGATGAAGTTCTTAGAGAGTCGTGTGAGCACGAACTTGTTGTCCACAAGCAGAGAGGTAAGCATTAGGGGTTGCCTTACTAGTGAAGTTTGTTAGGACAAAGGTACTTCCGCAACTCTGCAGGATTTAACGGACAACCCAGAAGCCTGAACTCCATTACAGACATTCAAGGTGTCTGGTTAATCCCACAAGCACACAGGAGCAGCCAACAAAGCTAACAACACCATAGATCTCAGTCAGATACATGTATTCTGTAATTTTTATAGAGATATAGTTGGAAAAAATGTACAAACAGTCGTTTTCCATGAACGAAAGTTCTCACATTTTATTCCCCTATAATGTTTACCACTATCAAAGATTCATTTGAACCCCACTTTGCCATTTTAGGGTTTTAGTCCTAATCACCCCCTAGACAGGTCAGTGTAAGATAAGAATCCAGAGTTTGGGCGAGGACTCTATAAGAAGCAGGACTGATACCTCTGTGCTGAGGTTTTTATGTAGCTTGGAAATTTTTCTACTAGATCTGCCAGTAGAAAATAAAGAAATGGGACAGATCAGAGGAGCAATGAGATATCACATATGGATCCATGAGAGTGATATAAGACACCTACATGACATTTCTCAGCCTGCTAACTCGCCTAATCAAGAAAATTACACAGTCAGCTCTGCTTATTGTCCGTAGCTAGTAGGAGTAATCTTTGCATTTGTTTTATACTACAGCCCCATACTACAGATTTGCTTACCATACACTGTGTGTAAACTAACAAAATGGTGTATTGTGCCAGAACTCAAAGCACCCTTACGGACTGTCATACATAGTTTGTTTGGGGAGCCCACTCTTAAAAGACAGCTCAACACTTCTGCGATAAGCAGTGTGCAGAGTTTAGCAAATCTGAAAAGGTGGCTATAGCTGAGATGCAGCAGGAGCCCTTGTTCATTTGTTTTATACTTGTGGTTCTCATCATCTTGATCTGTCTCGTCTTTTTATTGTAAGATACTAGTTAGAAGTTCAGAATCTAAATAAGTGTAGATAAAACCTGTAGTCAAGATAAACAGCAATTGGCAGACACAACATGTCAGCACAAAGGAATCATGAAGTGTACTTAGAGAGTCCCCACCACACTCGGGAATCTATATGACCATCATCTGGTCATAGCAACTAAAACCGGCATAATAAAACAAAGTAAATTGTTAAAGTAAGGGTAAAATTGATATTTATGGGTAAACAATCAATAAGGGATTTAACTTTGAGACCTTCTTTCCTGCGCAACCCCTTTAAATGGTCGTTCGTGTTAGATGTGTTATAGGTCTCTCTATAGGTCACGTCAATGGATGTGGATTTGCAGGATTTTTTATAGAATAAGAATTGAGCTGGGACCTTATCCGGATATTGCGGTTCATTAATATATGCAGGACCAGTCCGTCAAAAGTAGTGGAAAAATGTGTACGAAGAGTTGTAAAGGTAAATTGTATTACAATTATTAAACTTTATTAATATTTGTGGTTACCTGGTACTTGTGTTCTCCAACCCATGTACATGAGGGTATTTGGTGGGGGTGCGCTCGGCTTTGGGTGGTACAATGACGTGCTGCAACTTAACACATTTTGGTTTTTTTATCCTGCTCTGAAGATCATAACTTTTATAGAAACATCAATACCGGAGAAGACGTAAACAATAAAGGATAATACGCTGCCCTGTATGGCCAGAAAGAAGTGTTGTTTGTTTTTTAGTTGTTGGAGCTAAAAAGGATCCAATAGTCACAAGAAGATGGCGACAGACCGCTGTGTTCGCCTTATTTTGGTTTCGGCTGCCAACTGACCCATGAAAGAAACTTGGATTGCGACAGCCCTAATTTAATGATCTATTACCTATGGCATATGCTCCAACATGGGGGATGGGTGGCTAAGGCTAAACAAAAAGCTGGGTCAGAAGAGGAAGGATACGAACTCAAAAGTGGAATAGTAAGGGCTGCACATAATTTTGTATATATAAGTTTTAAGCTGTTCCCTAGCTGTGTGTGCGAGGAGCGGTCAGAGATGGCCATGAGTGGTAGATTTGATCTTGTCCATGTATGTTGGTACAGCATTTTAAATAAGGGTCAGGGGGATGTTTGTAATGTTGACGCATACTACAAACGGGTGGGCGATCCCATATGACGCGACAGCCTCTTACTGCATGTTGAAACAGAAAACGGTATGCAGGGGAACATGACGTGTGTTCACTCCCCTCAAGCATCACAGTATGGGGTGATACTCAGAGGATATAAGCAATTGGCAAGCGGAGAATACAAATTTCGAGCACTTTAGTAGCTTTTGTCGTAAGGAAGAAAGAAGGACTGTATGCCCATCTTTTATAGCTCCTTTTATGGTTTTTATAGTGATCAACTCTTCTAATGCGAGAGTGCCAATGATACAAATCCAAACCCAAGTTTAACAATATCCTTAGGCCTAGCTACAGGCATGGAGCAGCCTCACAAAATGTGACCGCAGGCTTTCTATTAGGATGTTCACGGATGTGTGCATGCCCAACATTGCGTCTGTGCAATGTCTTAAGACATTTAAGTTGGGGCAAATAACAATACATCCGCCAGTTTGCGGCCCCACCTGGCCACACAGTTATTCACTAGGGCCTTACCTGTGACTGCACAGTTCTTTTATGCTGTTCCATATAGAAAAAAAAAAAACCACTGAGCCACCAAGTACTAGTGTAAAGCAAAATCAAACATCATGGGTTTATATAGATACACTGCAGCCTCTTAATAACCTTCTGGGCTTGTATGTAATAAAAAAAGTTTTCCGCAGGGTCCTTGCATCATACGAGATGAGTGTTTGGAGTCACTCCTCAGTATTTTTGTGTTCTTGTGGGCCAGCATGTTTGTGTTTGTTTTTAGCCCTAGGACAAGTCTTTCAGTTGAAATCTAATAAGATATTCACGGCCTTGGGTGGGGGTGTTATTAAAGGGTGGCATGCAACACAAACCTGTGTCCGCCATGGCTAAGGTATGGGCGCGTGTAGCGAAGTGAGCGCTGCTTTCCCCTCTCGTAGAGAATAATGGTGACCGGTTGTCCGTACGGCCAATGATGGGAGCACGCAACGTTAGCTCACCGTATTGGAGCCGGGCACCATGAAAACTATGGGGATGTATATGCGGCCATTTATTAGTTTCTCCCCACACACCATAAACTTGGTTGCACTGGGCCCTAAGGGAGGAAAGAAAATAATATATTAATTCTTTATTTATGATTCGCACAACCAGATACGCAGCGCTGCACAGGCATTAAATGGGTCTCCCCTGTCCCAATGGGGTTCACAATCCGAACAACCAACCGGATGTTTTTGGAGTGGGGGATTCAACCGGAGTAAGTTACACAGAGGAAACCCACGCAACACCGGAGAGAACATCATACAAACTCTTTGCAGATGTGACCTGGGGGGAATTCAAACCCAGGAACAGCAGTTCTGCAAGGCAGAAGTGTACCCATACCCACTCCTCAGATATTACAAGTTTTAATCAGCACCACTAGTATTGCCCATGAGGGGGTCAGTATATCCTGTCTAATTTCTTATATGGCCTCAAACCCAAACAAGAACTGTACTATAGAAATCCCTGTATACGTCTGTAGTTGTTCATTTATAACTTGTCCCTTTTGTTTACAGGGGTATTACACGCATTAGACACCGTGACTATTTCGAACTAGATCTTGTAGTTGGGAAGTGTAGCAAATTACAACACATTTACTTTTCAGTTGCCGGACGCGATGCAACTTTTGCATTTCCAAAGGAAAAACCTCTCCTAGTGGAAGTTTCTTTGGAGATCAAAACAATCTATGAGAAGCAGCAGAACTGCATTGGCGGGACAACGAAGGCTTTGCAATAGATTGTTATAAACTTCTCCAATCGTTTGTTTCTTTATACTGCAATTGTGATGAGGATTGCACTATGTAGGCAAGCACTATAACATAATAATGCGTGTGACAAATGGAGAGTATCACAAGTGACATATTGATTCCAAGTACAAAGAGTTATTTGAAAATTCCATTCTAGGAGGAGCAGGTCGGAAAGGCCTCTGCACCAACTAAAGAAAAATCGCTGTTAGGGGGTGGATTTTTTTTTTTCTGGGGTGTTGAAAAATTTCGGTATAACTGACAGGGCCTGGTCATATCCAAGGCCAGGAGAAAAAGGCCAAATGCAGAACGTTAAATATTTTTATTATATTTTCCTTGTAGGATCTACTCAAATCGGGATGTATAAATTCTAGAATATAACATATTTGATGATGCTACTAACGTTACTTTTCATAAAGTGTACTAATGATAGTTCTTTCCGACCCACCCAAAGAAGTGGGGGCACTTTATATCTCGATGATTGCCTGCGCGATCTGCTAGGGCTTCCATTCCATGATCTGGTGGTTTGGGTGCGGTTTAGGCTGCCAAGATATAATGGGATAAAATATACTCGCTAGCTCGGAAATGATCATATAGTATAATGCAAAAGCTTGCTTATTCCCGTGAGTGGTGTGGGTCTTCATGGCCATACAGTTATTATAATGAGGGATGAGCAGAGCGTGGAGTGCAGGTATAGGCGGCCAGTTACACACTGGGTGGTAGATGTCACGTCAGAGGGCCAACACGTGAAAAACTGCCATTTTGCTTCAATTTGATTCAGGTTGATTGCACTTAGCGTTCTCAAAAGACTGTCGTGGTTTGTCTACAGAAATTGAGTGAAAAATCGGAGGTGACAGGGCATAAAGGTGAGAATGTGACTTTGTTATTTTAATAAGTGTCTACTTCAGGTAGTCTGAGACAGTGTGTTCACAATCGAATTTGTTAATGCAAGTCGCATTTCAATGTGACTGGACCATGTGTGTTTTTTTTTTAAGAGGAGAGATACATTTGGTGTACGGGCACCTAGGCCTAATTTCATACTAGTGCCAGTGCCATGCCATGGGGAGGTCTTTTAAATTGGGCGAATGGCATAAGCGGAGATGGAAAAGCTGGTACACTAATGAACCTTTTCTCATCAGAGTTATGTCAGCGATAAACATTTTGCAATGGATCCGAAAAACACCATGCATTACATGTATGGAGCGGTTTAACGCTTTGAAACAAGGGTACCAGTGTTCAATATGACAAACCCTTGCATGTGAACTACATCATGTGTGTAAGGCTTCTATTTCGCATGGTTACAACATCAATTTGTTATCTGATAAGCGCTTTACGGCACATTATTAAGGGCGGTCACCACCAGTGGAGCTTAGTTGCTTTTGCACGAGGACTTTGTGTAGAGGTGGAGGTTATGGTTGGAAGCTTGCAGTTATTCCCTAGAATCACAAATAGGGAGTAGATGTTAAGCTGAACGTTTGGCTGTTGATGTGGTGCGTGCTGGGCGACGGAGTGGACAGCTGGACCCCAGCCATGAGAAGAGGGTACACTCAATTGTAAGGTATTGGTATGAGTGCAGAAGCAGAGAGCTCAGATTCTCGGACATAACAGATCGTGATGGGAGAGATGGAGTCGCAACCTGACCATTTCTCGATTGCTGGCGGGGTCCCAGCGCAGTTGCGACACCACAAATTATCTTGTATCACAAAAAATGCGTGTCATTTTGTAATGATAACAAAAGTACTGAAGTAATAAAAGAACATTTCAATGGAAGGTTCAACGATTCAGTATTCTTAACAGATATTTTTTTTTTATTTATGTAAAATTAAGCTGATAAAAGAAGACCTGGTGGAAGGTGAGAGATGTGTTTATGGGCAAACTCCCCTTTAAATTTGGTGATTTGTATTGATTGAAGACTACAGATGGACATTAGAGTTTTTGTCGTGGTAGGATGAGTGGAAATGCTGATGTAATGTTGGCACGTGTTATTTTTTTTTATTCATTCTTTCAATAAAAAGTACAATCCTTGGTGAATCCTGTGTGACAGAAACCAGCACGCTAACAAGTAAACAAACTCCGCTTTAATACAATTAAAATGAACAAGTTTATAAAAGACAATATATAATATACACATTTTGGTCTGACACCTTTTCGAAAGTGCACAAAGTATTACAGAGGAGCAATGATTGTCCAACTCGCCGGTCAAACTACTATCAAGACATATAGAACTAAGTGACTATTATGTGGAGGGATCTATTGTTCGTAAGTGCAGTTTTAACAAAAAAAAACAAAAAACGAAAACCATAACATATGACCAATTGAAAATCAACTAATAACCCGACATAGGCATCTAGATGGTAACCGGTGCATAAAACTAGTGTATCCCACTGAAACATGCAGTAAACACATAGTACAAAGGGTTAATAAAAGGCACATGGAGAGGAACCAGCGGAAATAAATGGGGTATCCGGAGTGGGTTTTGCTGCTGTCGGTTAGTGGTTACGGGAGGCACAGGGGGGCGTATACGGTCAGTTCTCGTGCATGGTGGGTGATAACAGTCCCATGACAGATTTGCCATTGCACCATGAACCGTTCTGAGTGGTTTTCCAATCTGACACCAGCGTGTCCTGTAAGGTGCAGAACTCTGCCGGTGTATACACCTGCGGGCACAAATAAAGATATCCAATGCAGTACTAACAGCTGCGAAAAGAACGGAAATCCCAGAAACATACACACTACACACAAGAGGGCAAAAAATTTGGTGTCCGCTGCAATTAAGTTAAACTTGATATTCTCATGAAGACAAGATTCTTAACTATACTCAGAGAATGTGTTATTTAGAATCCAATTCATATAGGAATATTTAAAAATACAGCATCTCAGATAAAAATTCCAGTCCTGGTGTAGAATTTCCAGGTGTCCCTGGAGGCCGACCGTAAATCTCTGACCTATGCAGATCTTCTCATGAATAGTTCTATGGCACATACAGATGCTCCTGAGGACTCCTGACACCCCCGGCATTACAAGAACAGACTCAGATAAGGCACATCTGCCGGCAAGATAGCAGTTGCTGCAGAGACGTCCTAGTAGCTACAGGCAGATAAGCGTCTTTATCCGAGGGGAGGGAGGCATACGCAGACTTGACTCTGTGTTAAAGGTTAAGCAAAGCAGCGATGAATGTTTCATGGGGCGCATTTACTAAGGGCTTTGTGCCTGTTCTCTGACGGAATATGCATATTCTTGTAGGGGTAAACACTGGCACAGGTATTTAAGAAGTGTCGCACCCTTTTGTGTCCCTTGGGGTGTTGCAGCTGCACTAGCCACCACAAGGTAGGGGGGTGCTGCAACGTCTGTCGCAGACCTAGTAAAGGTGCACCACAAAATGGTTTCGTGAAACTCGTGGACAAGTGCACGACAGAGTCATGATTTCTGGAGCACCTTCTGAATGGATCTACAACCATGCAAATGAGACTGTCAGGGGTGCAAGGTTCCATAGGGTTAATGTGCTGGAGCCCATAAGGCTACGTTTGTTCTTCGGCCTGGGCCTCCCGTATGTGCTGGCCCTGAAGCCGGCACACGTGATCTGATGACATCATCATGTGCGCCGGATTCAGAGCTGTCACATACCATGCGGAGCGCTGCTTCGTGGGAACCAGGACAGGTGAGTTTTGGATTCTGCAATGCTGCACTCCAGACGAGCGCAGCATAGAAGCAGAAAAGTAATCGATCCGGATGGTGATCAATTGTACCCGTGTCCTATACCGACACTGGTACTATTGATCCGGGGGCTGGAGTGGGCCCCTCCAGTTCCCCGGGGCCTCGGCACTTTCCCGGGTTGGCCTGGTGCTGGCGCTGGGCCTGCTAATGAGCCTAAAGGGGTCCAGGCTCCATTGACATCTATAAAGCCGGAGCCATTCAGGTTAATTTGCATAGTTTTTTAAACCTTTTTTTTTGTAAAAACAAGGTCCTAGGAAGTAGAAGCAGATCCTGCCAGAGGGGGCACATACCAGTATGTCAGTGTGCTTGGTTTACAATCCTTATCCTGGTGGTAGATGTTAAACTTTGTAGACCTTTTAAAACAGCCTCTCGGCTTCCTCTGCTTTTACTTTATTCAAGCCTCCTCAGCCTGAGACCCTCCTGCTGTTTTACAAAGTTGATATTAAAGATGCCAAAAAACTTGTAAAAAACAGTCCCCCCCCATCCCCTAGACGGAAAGAGCAGTCTAATTAGAGACTCTATAACCATAATCTGGTGGTAGCTGTCCTTTAAAGAAACCTACCACTTGAAGTGGCAGGTATAAGAGGAACACTACCGAGCACCAGCTCAGGGTGAGCTGGTGCCGAGCTTAGTTTTTGGTTAGTGTTTAAACCGCAGATCGCGGTTTTAAACACACTTTTTAAACTTTATGGCTAAGCTGCTTCGGCGGCAGGGAGGTAAGGGCGCGGCGCACCATGCGCGTGACCGTGCACGGCTAATAGGAAGTGAATGAGACCGCGGGCACGGTCGCCGCGCATGGTGCGCCGGAGCGCGAATACTCCCTGACGCCGAAGCACTTCGAGCCAGTAAAGTTTAAGTTTTGAAACCGCGATACAGCGGTTTAAAACAGTAACAAAAATAAGCTCCGGCACCAGCTCACCCTCAGCTGGTGCTCGGTAGTTCCCCCTTATACCTGCCACTTCAAGTGGTAGGTTTCCTTTAATTACCATCTTATCACAGTATTTGGTTTCTGGAGGGGTAATTAGTGCTGCACTGTGGTATTTATTATTTCTTGGGTGACACTTGTGCTGTACTGTGGTAGTTGGTTCTTCTGGGGTGCTGGTTATAAGTGCGGCCCTTTGAAATAAAATGGTATGATAATGCAGCTCTTGGACCAATAAAGGTTGTGTAACTCTGATACATGTGGTCTCTTGTACTTTTGGAAACAGCCAAGTTCTGGGTTTTTTGGTGTACGGAGCTGTGAGTGGTGTCATTTTTTGCGACTTTGGCGTTTTCATTGCTATTATTTTATGACTGTGCGACCTTTTGATCACTTTTTATTGATTTTTTTTAGTATTTTTCAAAATGGCAAAAAAAGTGCCATTTTCGACTTTAACCGTTATTATATTTTGATAGATCGGGCATTTTCTGACTTTTTACTGTTTATTAATATTTATATCAGTTCTAGGGAAAGGGGGGTGATTTGAATTTTTCAGGTTTTTTATTATATATATTTTTTTATTTTTACTTTTTTTTATTTTTACTTTTACTATTTTCATAGTCCCTAGGATACTTTAACCCTAGGTTGTCTGATCGATCCTATCATATACTGCCATACTACAGTATGGCAGTATATGGGGATTTTCCTCCTCATGCATTACAATGTGCTGATAGCACATTGTAATGAATGGGTTAAAACGAGACTTCGGAAGACCCAAGGCTGTCATGGCGACGGATCGCCTCTCCCCGATGATTTCTGTGGCAAGATGGCGGTGCATATACAGGCAGTCCCCGGGTTACATACAAGATAGGGACTGTAGGTTTGTTCTTAAGTTGAATTTGTATGTAAGTCGGAACTGTATATTTTATCATTGTAATCCCAGCCAGAACTTTTTTGGTCTCTGTGACAATTAGATTTTAAAAATGTTGGGTTGTCATAAGAATCAATATTAACACTAAAGCGTCATTACAGATACATTTGATAACTGTTACAGCTGATTATTGTAGCCTAGGACTAAAGTACAATAAATTACCAATATCCAGAGGTAACTAGGGGTCGTATGTAAGTCGAGTGTTCTTAAGTAGGGGACTGCCTGTATATAGATACTACATTATGCAACAAAGACTTACCAGCTATGGAGAGGGCTCGGACTGTGAGCCCTCTCCATGCACCGGGACCCGGCTTGCACCGTACTAGTACCCCACCTTGACCTCCATGCTTACGAGTCTCCACCTCATTGCTTACACAAAGTACCTTTCACTTTAGAGTTCATTTTCCGGATAATGCCATCACCAAGGTCCATGAAAGACACAAAAGCTGGCAGAAGGTGGCACAGTACTTGGCAATATACTGGAGTGGTTTTAGAGGCCAGTGCTGATGACAGGTTCTGAGAAGGGTTGGTCTGAAGAAAGGCAATCTCTATAAGAGAAGGAGTCCCTTCCTGGCCCATTACTATGGACTTATTCTTTCAAACTAGCTACCCTACTGTACTGACAAGTGTAACCTATATATATATATATATATATATATTATATACTCTATAAGTAAATGCTTTCTGTAAGTTTACCCGTTGTAAACATTCATGCATTTCTTTTCTGGAGATTAAACATTTTTGTCCTTTATTGAATATATCTGGCAGCAATGAATATAATCTTTAATCCAATTTATGTAATCACTACAGCAGCCGAGATCCTGCTACAGAGGTACTTTTCAGACTGTGTCACAGACTTGCGGCTGGTTAGCTAACATAGGTAATATCAGCATGTCTGATAGCATAAAATCATGCCCTAAGATATTTTAACTAATAGTACACATAGCTGCCATATTTTTCTGGGATTTTTTAGTAAAATCCCAGGAGTTTTAAAGTAATAACCTTTAATTGTTTGTGAGTATGTGAGCAAGTTGTCACCACTCTTGGACATTTGTTTGAAGCAGATTGCAGGGATCCACAACCTGCGGCCCACAGGCACCTACTGCAAGGCACAACCACGAGTGACGCATGACAATCGAATAGCTCTATAATTTCTTTACTTTTAAATAAAAGTTATTGAACAGATTTTTTTATGTTTTACACCTTTTCTGTTTTTACCCATCTAACAGAGCTCACCCCCTTATCCCAATTCCCTCCCCTACCCTTCCATAAGAAACCTACTACTCCTTTAAGATTATCGACTACCCCAATTCCCAACTCCAGGCGAGTACATTATGATTTCTCTCCCTGTGGGGTTGTCTACTATTATTGTCTGCTCCAGGGTCGGGATGTCCATGATTATTATTATTGTCTGCTCGGGGTTTCCCATACTATAATATCATTATTTCCTGTCTAGGGTCTCATATTATTATTCACTGTTCTGGTAGTCTCCATTATTCTTTTCTGCACTGGGATTTTCTCCATTTTATATGCTTGCGGTCTCCATATTATGCTCTGTGGTCTCCATTATATTGTCTTTTGTGAGGTTCTCCATTGTTATTTGTCTGGGTCTCCATTTGTTTCGTCTGCTCTGGGGTCTACATAAAAAGGACATCTGCCAACAGATTACTGGTGGTAGAGTGTGCTAATTGAATATCGTTCTGGTAGGGGATGGATGGCTGTTTTTTTACAAGTTTTCTGGCATCTTTAAAGGACATCTACATCAGGTTGAAGGAGTGTAAACCATACTGACAGACTGGTGTTTTTTTCTCCTTCTGGCAGGACCAATCTTATTGTGAGCTTCTTATGCCCTTGTCTTTTAAACCTTAGAAAGGTTTAAAAATGATTGCCAATGAGCAGGGCTGCTCCAGGTTTAGTGGGCCCCTGGGTGACAGACCTTATGTGGCCTCTTCGTGGGCCGACCTCCAGTGGCCACTGTCCCCCCTACCCTGCGGACACGCTGCCCCCCTCCCCTGCGGAATACACTGACCTCCCTCCCCCTATGGAATACACTGACCCCCCTCCCCCTGTGGAATAACTGCCCACCCACTCCCCCTGTGGAATACACTGCCCCCCTCCCCCTGTGGAATACACCTGCCCCCCCTCCCCCTTGTATACCCCCTCCAAAAAGAAAAAAAATCTCACCTTTCCTAGTTCCCTCGAGCAGTGCACGAACACCCCATCTTTCTCGCCTGGGCCTCCCGTATGTGCTTGCCCGAAGCCGGCACACTGATCTGATGACATCATCATGTGCGCCGGAATTCAGAGCTGTCACATACCATGCGGAGCGCTGCTTCGTGGGAACCGCCAGGTGAGTTTTTGGATTCGCAATTCTGCACTCCAGACGACGCAGCAGTAGAACAGAAAAGTAATCGATCCGGATGGTGATCAATTGTACCGTGTCCTATACCGACACCTGGTACTATTGATCCGCGGGGCTGGATGGGCCCCTCCAGTTCCCCGGGCCTCGGCACTTTTCCCGGGTTGCCTGGTGCTGGCGCTGGGCCTGCTATGAGCCTAAAGGGTCAGCTCCATTGACATCTATAAGCCGGAGCCATTCAGGTTATTTCATAGTTTTTTAAACCTTTTTTTTGTAAAAACAAGGTCCTAGGAAGTAAAGCAGATCCTGCCAGAGGGGGCACATACCAGTATGTCAGTGTGCTTGGTTTACAATCCTTATCCTGGTGGGATGTTAAACTTTGTAACCTTTTAAAACAGCCTCTCGGCTTCCTCTGCTTTTACTTTTGCAAGCCCCTCAGCCTGAGACCCTCCTGCTGTTTACAAGTGTGATATTAAGATGCCAAAAAACTTGTAAAAAACAGTCCCCCCCCATCCCCTAGACGGAAAGAGCAGTCTATTAGAGACTCTATAACCATTTAATCTGGTGGTAGCTGTCCTTTAAAGAAACCTACCTACTTAAGTGCAGGTATAAGAGGAACACTACCGAGCACCAGCTCAGGGTTGAGCTGGTGCCGAGCTTAGTTTTTGTTGTGTTTAACCGCAGCATCGCGGTTTAAAACCTTTTTAAACTTTATGGCTCAAGCTGCTTCGGCGCAGGGAGGTAGGGCGCGGCGCACCATGCGGCGTGACCGTGCACGCGGCTTACATAGGAGTGAATGAGACCGCGGGCACGGTCGCGCGCATGGTGCGCCGAGCGCGTACTCCCTGCGCCGAAGAGCTTCGGCCATAAAGTTTAAAAAGTGTTTAAAACCGCGATACAGCGTTTAAACAGTAACAAAAATAAGCTCCGGCACCAGCTCACCCTCAGCTGGTGCTGTGTTCCCCTTATACTGCACTTCAAGTGGTAGGTTTCCTTTATTACCATCTATCACAGTATTTGGTTTCTGGAGGGGTAATTAGTGCTGCACTGTGTATTTATATTTCTGGGTGACACTTGTGCTGTATCGTGGTAGTTGGTTCTTCTGGGGTTCTGGTTATAAGTGCGGCCCTTGAAATAAAATGGTATGATAATGCAGCTCTTGGACCAATAAAGGTTGTTAACTCTGATACATTGGCTCTTGTACTTTTGGAAACAGCCACAGTTCTGGGTTGTTTGTGTACGGAGCTGTGAGCTGGTGTCATTTTTTTGCGACTTTGGCGTTTTCATTGCTATTATTTATGACTGTGCGACCTTTTGATCACTTTTATTGATTTTTTTGTATTTTGTCAAAATGGCAAAAAAGTGCCCATTGTTCGACTTTAACCGTTATTATATTTTGATAGACGGGCATTTTTGACTTTTTACTGTTTATTAAATATTTAATCATGTTCTAGGGAAAGGGGGGTATTTGAATTTTCAGGTTTTTTATTATATATATTTTTTGATTTTACTTTTTTTTATTTTTACTTTTACTATTTTCATAGTCCCTAGATACTTTAACCCTAGGTTGTCTGATCGATCCTCATATACTGCCATACTACGTATGTGAGTATATGGGGATTTTCCTCCTACATGCATTACAATGTGCTGGATAGCACATTGTAATGAATGGGGTAAACAGACTTCGGAAGACCCAAGGCTGTCATGGCACGATCGCCTCTCCCCGATGGATTTCTGTGGCAAGATGGCGGTGCATATACAGGCAGTCCCCGGGTTACATACAAGATAGGGATGTAGGTTTGTTCTTACGTTGAATTTGTATGTAAGTCGGAAACTGTATATTTTATCATTGTAATCCCAGCCAGAACTTTTTGGTCTCTGTGACAATAGATTTAAAAATGTGGGTTGTCATAAACAATATTAACATATAATGAAATCAAAGCGTCATTACAGATACTTTGATAACTGTTACAGCTGATTATTGTAGCCTAGGACTAAAGTACAATATTACCAATATCCAGAGGTAACTAGGGGTCGTATGTAAGTCGAGTGTTCTTAAGTAGGGGACTGCCTGTATATAGATACTACATTATGCAACAAAGACTTACAGCTATGAGAGGGCTTCGGAATATTTTTGGTTATTCCATTGACACATATATAAGGCTTGTAAATATGCCAGCTTTTTAGTCCTATTCACTACAATTTTATGTGCAATTTATGTGTATTGGGATAGATAAAACATAAATACATTAATAATTAAATTCACTTTTCGTTGCTGTGAAATTGTCTTTAGCCTACTGTGATGATGCAGATTCAGGCTCGAAGCCCAGACACAGATAAACTGGCTGGATTTCTACCGCAACTGGATACACAGTGGAATGATCACTTACATTGAAACCTAACAATGACCGACTTTATCACACCGTGTATGTACCAGTTATCACACAATTGCATGTACAAATTCTCTTTTTGTTATGTCTTTTCGCGCTGGCGTTGTTTCACTGAGCTATTGATTTCTACGGGTGTTTTCACATTGTTTTTTTTTCACTGCTCTGTTGTCCATGGAAAAAATTTGGAAACCAGTCTGTTATTTTTCACTGATGTGGATCATGTACGAGGGCGGTTCAACAAGTACCCATGTTAGAAATGAAGACACCATTTAAAAAAAACATTTTTTTTTTTCAACATGGTCCCATTTTAGAAATATACACTTCTCCCAATGTTCCTGCCATTTTTTTAACTCCTCCAAAAAATAGGATTTGTCGAACTCTCCAAAATACGCCTCTGTCTTGGCGATGACTTCCTCGTTTGAGCAAATTTTTTTCCCGTGAGCCATTTTATCATGTTAGGGAACAAGAAAAAGTCGCAGGGAGACAGATCGGGTGAATACGGGGGTGCGGCAGCAATTCATAACGCAATTTATGCAGTTTGGCGGCGACAACTCCGGATGAATGTGCTGGTGCGTTATCGTGTTGAAACCTTCATTTTTTTGACGAAGCAGTCCAATAACTCACTGTAGTAATGTCCAGTGATCGTTCTTCCTTTTTCTAAAAAACCCCATAAGGATGATGCCGTTCGCATCCCATAAAAATCGTCGCCATGACATTTCTGCCCGATGAGACGGTCTTCGCCTTCATTGGAGCAGATTCTTTGGAGCAATGGAGAAATCCATTGTTTTGATTGTTGCCTAGTTTCTGGTGTGTAATGATGAATCCAGGTTTCATCAACGGTGACAACTTTGGATCTCGCTTAAATTGCTCCAAACACTGCTTCAAAGTTCGCTTGTTGTCCATCGTGAGCAATCCCGGCACCCATCGGGCCAACAATTTTTTTCATCGCCAACTTATCATGTAAAATATGAATTGCCGTTCCTGTCGACACACCTACAACCTACTTCGTGCACTTTCGCTTGTCGATCATTGAGTATCATATCATGGACTTTTTGAATGATTTCTTCGGTACCTGCGTCAGCCGGGCGTCCAGGTCACTCCTCATCAAAAGCGAATGTTCGCCCACGTTTAAATTTGTATCTAACTGTGGTCATAGATGGCGAAGTGTCCCCATAAACAGCATCCAACTTTGCTTTTATCTCCTCTCATTTTTTCCCATCCAAAAACAAAAAGTGAATTACCGAAAGATACTGCTCTTTTTCCATCTAGCGAAAACACAAAACACGTCTTACTCAAATGGCTGCCAAATCCAAACTAACCTATCCATCAGTCTGAATTTGTTTTCCGTTGTTTATAGATGCACACACATGAACACCAACTTCCCCAGGAACGCCCTCTGTCGTCAAACACGGGTAACTTATTGAACCGCTCATAGGCATAGAGTCTATGGGACCACAAAAAGACTATTGATAGTTCTTTTTTTTTTCTGATGAGCAGGGGGACCAGGTGTTTGTTTTCAAAGCAATGTTAGACCTTCAGGGGGTTGTTTGCATACGCAGAGATAAAAAGCAACAGATGCAAAATACACGCCAAATATTCAAAACTTTTCCAAACATTATTAAAAAAATAAACATAATTGCATTACAAAATATGTAGAATCAAGAACTAGTAAAATATTGTATTATTTACCCACATGATGAATGTATTAAAAAAAAG
Source organism: Engystomops pustulosus (assembly GCA_019512145.1). NCBI lineage: Eukaryota > Metazoa > Chordata > Amphibia > Anura > Leptodactylidae > Engystomops > Engystomops pustulosus. The sequence goes on along the minus strand of CM033647.1, from coordinate 35,913,217 downwards.
AACATATACAATGGCTCACATTTACTGGTTGCACATGTACTTATAGAGTTTTTGCACCAGTATTGTGTCGCGGGTGCCCTGTGTCCACTGTGACACAAAACTGTGCACCTAAAGGGGCGTTCTGGTGTGTATTTGCATTGGCTGCCGCATTTGTGTCAGAAGTCTGACAGAATTGTGGCGCACACCCTTTAAAATGAGTGTATCAGAAAAAAACGTGTAGGTTGTGCCAGATTCATGAAGACCTGCGCTGGTCTTGCAGTTTGCCTCACTGCTAATAAACGTGGGCCATTGCGAATCTACCTGTTCTTTTTATTATCTCACTGCTCAATTAAAGTAATAAAAAGTGATCAAAAAGTTATTTGTCAAAGAAAAACATCTTACAAAAAAAGATTAACTGTAAATAAAAATATCAATAAACAACATAAGTATTTAACCCCTTAAGGACGCAGCCATTTTGTAGCTTAAGGCTCAGCCCGATTTTTTGGATTCTGACATTGCGTCGCTTTATAATTTAACTTTTGAACACTGTTACTTATCTAAGCGATTGAGATTTTTTTTTTTTCCCCACAGGTTGTAACTTCATTTTAGTGGTAAATTTTGGCTGATAAATTGGCGTTTATTTACAAAAAAAGAAATATATGAATTTTTAAAAAACAATTGCCATTATCGAAATTCAAATACAGTTGCGTTTTCAGGGTGTCCACTGTGACACAAAACTGTGCACCTAAAGGGGCGTTCTGGTGCGTATTTGCATTGGCTGCCGCATTTGTGTCAGAAGTCTGACAGAATTGTGGCGCACACCTTTTAAAATGAGTGTAAGAAAAAAAGAAAAAATGTTTTTTTCAGCTCACCAATATATTCAGATATGAAGGACAAATCGTGGCTGCACGGACACCTGGGCTGGGGAGCCAGAAGGAAACAGCAAACAAGAGAAGTGTAGTCCAGCTTCCAACGATAGGCAAAAATAGGTATAAAAATCCACTTTATTTAGAAATATATCATACTAAAAACATCAATGGACGTCCATGAAAAGAGAAAAACTGACGCGTTTCGAGCGAAAAAACGCCCTTAGTCGTAGCCTGACACATGGATAATGAAACAACTATTTAAGTGTATGTGAAGAGTCACATGGTACAACTAGGCGGAGCCTGTAGGAATGCACTCACGGAGTATGATAAAAGGAAAAAAAAACAGACAAAAATGAATAAATTAGAGGAAAACCACAGATTAAAGAGATTAATAAAGATACATAAGGTCATTCTTATAATTTAAACCCTGTGGGAACCTTGTTTGGAGGGAGAGGATCCAGAAAGCCTCGCGTGACCGTAGTTGTCTGGTCCAGTCTCCACCTCTTCGGGGGCGTGGTAAACGTTCAATGGGAATGACGGACATAGTGGAGACATCACCACTGTGGGTTTCCAGAAAGTGTCTGGACAATCCTGATAAGCCTGAAGAAAGGGTAAGTTGATGTTTAGTAGCACCGCTGATATGTTCAGCGATGCGTTTTTTAAGCGGTCTGATAGTACAGCCCACATACTGCACATTACATACAGAGCAAGAAGCTAAATAAACAACATGATCGCTCATGCAATTAAGGTGAGTATGGATAGGGAAAGATTTTTTGGTGACACAAGATGAGAAAATAGAGGTTTTGGTGATGTATTTGCATATACTGCAACGGAGATGACCACATGTGGTACTACCTTTGTAAGAAAGCCAAGTAGGTTTGGGTTGGGAAAGAATAAACATGTTGTGGATTTTGGCTGTAGTTTGGGCACTCGTCTCCAAAAGGTTCGCCATCACTGCTCTATTGATTGAGATCTGGTGACTGTGGAGGCCATTTGAGTCCAGTGACTCATTGTCATGTTCAAGAAACCAGTCTGAGATGATTCCAGCTTTATGACATGGTGCATTATCCTGCTGAAATAGCCATCATATGTTGGGTACATGGTGTGGTCATAAGGATGATGGACATGGTCATCAACAATACTCAGGTAGGCTGTGGTCGTGCAACGATGCTCAATTGGTACCAAGGGCCCAAAGAGTACCAAGAAATATTCCCCACTCCCATGACACCACCACCACAGCCTGACACCGTGTATACAAGGCAGGGATACCATGCTTTCATGTTGTTGATGCCAACATTCTGACCCTACCATCCGAATGTCACAGCAGAAATCGAGACTATCAGACCAGGCAAACGTTTCTTTCCCAATCTTCTACTTGTCCAATTTCGATGAGCTTGTGCAAATTTCTTTAGCCTCAGTTTCCTGTTCTTAGCTGAAAGGAGTGGCACCTCGGTGGATCTTCTGCTGCTGTAGCCCATCTGCCTCAAAGTTCGACGTACTGTGATTTCGAGAGTCTCTTCTTTCTGCCTACTTGGTTTTGTAACGGGTGGCCGATTTGAGTCACTGTGCCTTTCTATCACGCTCGAACCAGTCTGCCCATTCTCCTCGACCTGTGCATCAACAAGGCATTTCCGCCCACAGAACTGCCGCTCACTGGATGTTTTTTCTTTTTCGGACCATTCTCTGTTAAACCCTAGAGATGGTTGTGCGTGGAAATCCCAGTAGATCAGCAGTTTCTGAAATTCCAGACCAGCCCTTCTGGCACCACACAACCATGCCACGTTTCAAAGGCACTCAAATCACCTTTCTTCCCCATACTGAGCTGTGTGGTTTGAACTGCAGGAGATTGTCTTGACCAGTTCCTACATGCCTAATGCACTGAGTTGCCGCAGGTGATTGGCTGATTAGAAATTAAGTGTAAACGAGGTTAGTTTGACAGGTGTACTAATAAAGTGGGACTGGAAAATGTATTTTGCTTGCCCATTTCATCTATTGCCTCCTTTTCTTATTCTCCTCCGCGTTTCTTCTCTTTCCCGTACCGCTTCTTTTTCTTTCGATACCTTTCCCTTTTCTTTTGTCCCCTTCCTCCTTTTCCATGTCCCTCCCCGCGTTTTTTTTCCTTTTATTACTCCTCCTCGTCTTTTGTGCTTCGTGCTCCGGTGGTGATTCTCCCACTTCTCTTCTATCTACTCTTTGACCTTTCTTCTTTCGCTCTTCTGCTTCTCTTGTCTCTGTTCCTGCCCTACTCCCTTATTTTAATACCATTGGTTCTCCCTCTTCTACCCCCTTTTCCATTCTTTTCCCCCGTTCCGGTTTCTGTCTCCCCTAAGTAAGTAATTTAATGCGTGTTTCTTCTTTCCCCTCTTACTTCCTCACCACTTTTGACTATTTCTTCCATTTTTTTTCTTTTCTTCTCTTTTTTCTCTTTTCTAGTCCACGAATTTTCTTTCTTCCTTCTTTTTCTTGTTTCCTTTCTTTTTCCTTTTTTTTCTTCCTTCTTTTCTTTTTTTCTAGGTTGTTAGTGTATCCTGCCTAGTAATTTTTTTTAAGAAAACTTCGTGTCCTCTTAGGACCAGGCTTATGATCAAATCTTTTTGTTTTCTTTTTGTTTGTTTTGATTCGTGACTTGATTTACTGCATACTGTTGCTTTGACCATGACTTTTGATCTTTTTGATGATTTTCTTATAATATTTTCATACGGGCTGTTTTCTCAAAACTGTATGATCCCAGCTCTTGCACATTGTATTTTATCTTGTGTTTACGATCCTACCTTCAGTTAGTATGGGTCTGCCAGTTCTGGACACAGGAGAACCAAATATTGTTGTTATTGTTATGTTTTTTACTTATTGTTTAGTTTTCAATGTTTTTTTTGTAACATCTCTGTTAAGGCTTATATGAATTATAAGGCTTGTGATAGTGTCAGCGGGCAATCTGACAATCCAATCAACCTGTCCTATGCCATTCGGGTGGGGATGGAAGTTGGCGGATTGTTTAGGTGAAATTGCTCATTACCCTGTCATTTTTTTGGTTGCTGCATATAGGTGTTCATCTTTAATGTTTCTTTAACATTTAATTAGGTATAAAAACCTTTACTTCGAGAGAGCAAGCACCAATTAAGGTGTTTAGAGTTGTGGTGTCTGCTGGATAACACCACCATGTAAGTCGAGGGATCAGCTCTCTGACCCCTGGTGACCCCTTATTACGCACTCTTACAAACAAATGGTCAGCTCGTAAGATTATAACATTCATCTACCACTTTCATGGGTAGAGCTTTTGACTTCTTTTCTTAAACTTTTATTGGAACACTTTCAGGTGGCCTTGTTTGCGAGTTATTCGGAAAAAAGATCTTTCAAAACGTTTTGGTTTAGGTATCCTTTTGAAACACCTTTCTATAAGGTTAGAAACTCAGCGAGTTTCTAGTTATATAAATTATGCTAATCAGCTCAGCAGTTGGCTCTCTGTGGATCTTTGTTCCACACAGAGTCCCATTATTGCTTCCTTCAATTCCTATATTTATGTCATTGTCCTTACAGAGTGGCTTTATTTTACACATACACCTTACTTCTTTTTCCTGCTTGCTCCACCCGAGAGCCGGGGTTGACATCACCTGGCTTCTTCAGCTAAAAAGTACGGCTCCACATGGCACGGGACTTCTGAGCTTTGATTTGTTTTTCGTTGTGACGCATGTTCCTCTTTACGCTTTAGTCAAGTGGGAAGGACGTGCTATTCTTTTTTGGTCTTATGATTCTGTTTTCTTTTATGAGCTGATGTATAGTTTCATTGTCCGTTCAGTATTAAACCCGTCCAAGAGATGTCAGTTTAAACAAAAATTATTTCAATGCTTGAAATGCTTTGGCCACAATCTGCATTACCACATTATTACCTTTTCATTGTAGTACCAAATTTACATTTTGGTTGCCTTCATGTTGATGCCACGTCCTGGATTGAAGATTGAGATAACGCCATTCCGTCTAGTCCTGGTGCATCAGAATCTTATTTTTGGTTTATTTTAAAGCAACATTTCATTGCCTGTTTGGAACTGCGGGAAAATTCGTCTGAATTTGCCCCCTTCTTTCAACTGTATTGGTGGCCTCAGGGGGCCGATACAATTGAAAGATGAGGAAGGAACAGGTAGTTACTGCTAAAAATGCCCTGTTGGCACTTCATGGTAAATAAGTGGATTTTGGCTGTAGTTTGGGCACTCTGTCTCCAAAAGGTTCGCCATCACTGTGATATGAGATGGATAGATAGATAGATAGATCGATAGACAATCAAAAAATATATTCAGCTGCACCAGTTATCTGCATACGTCCTTCATATATAAAGTGCAAAAAATAGCCACACACCAAAAATAATGGGAGAAAGACCCCCCAGAGACATGTTAGATGCTGCGGTAGCGCTGACCGCGGCATTTAACGGGTTAAGCACCCGTGATCGGAGACCACTCCGATCGCGGGTGCTACACTGGGGTGCCGGCTATCAGTTACAGCCGGCACTCCGTGTTTCCCGATGCCGGTTCGGCTCAGATCTTGAGCTAAACCGGCATCGGCTCAGCGTCTGATATATCGGACGCTGAGTGTTAATCGGTTAATGTATAAATTTGGTACTTAAATAATTGCTAAAAATCATAATGACCCACAAAGAAGTTTACTATGTTATTTATCTAAACAGTTAGGCCAGTTCCATGGGTTAAGGTCTTAAATATGTGTAGTTGTAAGGGGTTATTTATTCTATTCTTCACTGTTCTTCATTGTGTTTTTTTAATTAAATGCTCGATCGCGAGCAGGGGAAATAATGTTATTCTGGTCACCTAGCAACCCTTACGTTTAAAACGCATTGCACTCGCATTGCAATTGCAATGATTGCGAGTGCAATGCGTTCTTGATGCATCTCCATAGACTTGAATGGGGCGTGAAAAACGCGAAAACTAACGCAAGCACGCGCGTTAAAAGCAACGCTAATGGAGAAAGACCCATTGAATACAACGGGACAGAGTGCAATGCGAGTTCTGCGCGTCAAATGCACGCGCAGAACTCGCGCGTGAAAAACGCCAGTTTAGAAGGGGCTTAAGTGGCACATATGCAGTGCACAAACAAATCAGTTTTTATAGTAAAACAACCTGTAACCTCAGTTGACCTGTGACCCCCAAAGCCACCCTCCCCGGTCCAGCCACTGCCGAGCTCATTTGCATAAGCATTACATGTTCTCTGAAATGAAAGGTAATTGGGTAACAGGTAATATATGTCTGTAAGGCTCTCTGCGCATGAACATGTACTGCTCTCGGGCTGCAAACAACAGATCCATGGTCCATTTTTGCCGTCTGTGTCTCATCAGTGTGTAATCTGCGGCCAAGCCATAAGACCACAAAAACAGTTTGGGGCAGATTTATCAAGCTGTCTGAAAGTCAAAATATTTCTAGTTGCCCATGGCAACCAATCACAGCTCAGCTTTCATGAAAAAGAAAAAACATCCAATGAGCGGCAGTTTCTGAAATACTCAGACCAGCCCTTCTGGCACCAACAACCATGCCACGTTCAAAGGCACTCAAATCACCTTTCTTCCCCATACTGATGCTCGGTTTGAACTGCAGGAGATTGTCTTGACCATGTCTACATGTCTAAATGCACTGAGTTGTCGAAATGTGATTGGCTGATTAGAAATTAAGTGTTAACGAGCAGTTGGACAGGTGTACCTAATAAAGTGGCCGGTGAGTGTAGATACAGCACCAGAACCAGTCTCAATACATAGATATAGTAACAGAAACAAGCTAACTACACAGATTGGGTCCAAAAACCAGGACCAGGACCCTTTTAGTTTTTTCACTTCCAAATTCTCATAAATTTGCAGTCCCAAAACCTATTTTTCTATTTATAGAGCCAAAAAGGGATTGTTTTCTTCAGGACAAACTGTACTTTTAAGCAGCACTGTTTAGTATTTTATCCCCTGGAAAAAAATTAAATGCAGTGAGACTGACAACATTTTTTATTTTCTTACCGTCTGTCAAAAACATCTGAATGGACTCCAAGCTAACGGTCAAGTCAGTCTGCAGGTGGGGTCAGCATCCAGGTGCTGGATAAATTCCCTGGACTCAGTTCAGACTCAGTGTACCTCAGCCTCTTCTGGTACTTGTTTGACCTGTAGTACTACTGCCTATTTGTGTTTTGCTGAACCTGAAACCCAGTCTAAACTTGAACCTGTGTCTGAGCCAGCATACAGCCTGAGCCAGTACCCTGAATCCTAATCTGACCAGTATCCTCTACCCAAACCTATATCCAGCCTGTTCTTGTGCCCAGAAGCCAACTGTGAACTGTTACCTATACTTACACAAAGCCAGTTAGTCATAACATGCCCATAAGATGTTCATTATTTTGTTTATTTTTTATCTATTTATGTACCTACTGTATATACTCATGTATAAGCCGAGTTTTTCAGCACAAAAAATGTGCTTATACACGAGTCAATGCAGCCATCGCACACTATGATGCAGCGGTGTCGCCGCTGATGACGTCATCAGCGGCGACAGCGTTGCATCGTAGTGTGCGACATCCGGCAGATCGCATGGACGCGAGAGAAGAGATAAGATAGAAGAGAGAAGAAGCCGCCGGGAGCTGCAACGGGGATCGGGAGCCGCCGGGAGCCGCGACGAACATCAGGGACACTGGAGGGTGAGTATTATGTTAATTTTTTAAATCTGTATATTACATGGGGGCAGGCTGTATTCTGCATGCGGGCAGGCTGTATGCTACACGGGGGCAGGCTGTATGCTACACAGGGGCAGGCTGTATGCTACACGGGGGGAAATTGTGCACCAGGCCTTAAACCGTGTGACCGGATTCCGGGCGAGGAGGATGAGGGGAGAGATTAGTTCTCTTCAATCCTCCTCCCGCCATAGGAAGATGAGCAGCTGTAATGCAAGTCCGGCAGATAATAGAGGATGTGTTTACCGCATCGTGACCGGGAGGCATAGAGATGTATGGGGGTCATGATCTGGCCGCAAATTATGCAACCAAATCACTGCCCCATTAATGGCCATGTGAATGAGCCCTAATATGTATTGACGTTTACTGCACTTATGGATTTGCCATATTTATGCATAGTATATTTGTCACTTTTTCTTATTGCAACAAATTCTCTATTTTAAATCACATTAAATTATAGCATTAAAATTTTTTTTGTTGGATAACCTACTAAACCAGGTAGACAATGTAGAGTATGGTAACTGGGCCAGCCTGGTGCTAGTTTATTAGTAGTTGGATGAGCCTCTGGGCAGTCATTCCTTCTTGTCTGAAACAAACAACCACAAATATGGCCTTTGTGTTCTCTCTGCACTGAATGCCGTAACATTATAGACACTCGCTGCTTCTACGATCACTGTAGTCCATGTGTACACAAATGCTACATTTAACCTGTCACCAGATTTTGACCCCCCTGACTAACAATGTCTACTGATAAAGGGTTACAAATCCTCCCCATATCACCTAAAATTAGCTGCCAATGGGGTTCTGTACCTTAATTACAGACAGTTTTCTGATATGCAAATTAGCTTTCCTGACTCATGTCTGGTATCTGTGACTCTTCTCTTTCTCAGGCTGACAGTGAACCACACCCCCTTATTGTGACTGACAGCTCTGTGTCTCTTCAAATCACTGCTCTGCCTCCTTGTACTTAGGGACCCTCTGCTATTCAACTACAGACATATAAAGCTCTATGTACAGATGGGAAATATTGGGGCACATTTACTTACCCGGTCCTGTCGCGATCCCCGAGGTGTGTTGTAGGATGAAGTGTGTGTTGGATGAAGTCTGGCGTGATTCACTAAAATCGTGCGCCGATATCCTGCATGTGTTCACCTTCTTCTTCCCGGTGTATGTGAGTGCATGTCTTGCGACACAATTTGAATTTTAAATCCCGCACTTAGTCCGAATCAGTCGTGTTGTCCGACGGCCACTCCCCCTGATTTGTGTCCAATGAAAGTCAAAATCTGAACGTGTGTGCCAAAAACCTCCTGTTAAATGCAGCGCAAATAGTCGGAAAACCCGACGGAAATGCGGCCGCGGGACCCTTAGTAAATAAGCCCCATTGTGTCAATTTATTTACACGGTGCCTTGTATTACATTTATGACATGCGATCAGTCACACAGTCGCAGGTCCTTTAGCCTTCTAGCAAACTATACACCTTGTAAATGAATACATGAAATCACAGCAGCCTCAATGGAGTATAAGGAGGAGTAGACGTCCATGGAGGCAGCTGGGACTTCATGTGGGTCAATATATGCATGGGGTAAAGTTTACTATTGACGAGAGGCTAAAGGATCTGATATGATATCACTCTGGTCATATGACATGAACTGTGACCAGTAAGGAAGCATAAGGCATGTGGAGTATTAGATGGCATACTGACATACTGGTGTGTGCTCCCCTCTGCCAGGATCTGCTCTTCTAATCTTCTTATGCCCTTGTTTTTTGAAAAAAGACTTTAACAATTATGCAAATTAGCTCGGAGGGCTCCAGCCTCCATTAACACCTATGGAGCCCAGAGCCCCTCAGGTTAATTTGTATTATTTTTAAAATGCTTTAAAAAATACAGGGAAAAAGAAGCTAAAATAAGGGAAGATCCTGCCAGAGGGGACACACACCAGTATGTCAGTGTGCTTGGTGTTCAATCCTTGTTCCTGGTGATTGATGTTCTTTAAGTAGATTATTTATGAATTGGTAGATTGGACTTTCCAGTTGAAACAGAATAACAATATATTGTCACCATTACAAATAGAATCAGCATCAGTAACTATGACCAGTGCAAATGTGCAGGAGCAGGCAGCATATGCTGGACGTAATCTGTATTTTTTTATGCAACATGGCTGTCCTACCAGCCTGTATATACCCTTCTATATTGCTTTTTGAAAGCAGTTGCATGAGCCATACCTCGATGAGAATCAGTATTGTATCTGTATAATGCATTACAGTAGATAGAGGTCCATAGGGGCCGTGATCTGACCCCATCAAGTTTTTTAAAATTGGTTTACTACATCGACATTTCAGATCTCAGGTTCATAATAATTTTACAACGTGTATTATTTAACCTCAAGACATTTTTTTAACACTTCTCTTTGGACTCCTGGTCAGTTGCGGACAATATTTTGTCTTGTACCAAGAATCTAATGGTTAAAAAGCCCTAAAGTAATGTTCCTGCTACATTGTAACTGGAAGACACTTTAAGGTCAATTAGATAAACAGGATGCAAGGGCTGCTAGAAGCCCAGGCCGCTGTAATAGCCAAATGATTTGCTGTTTAGAAGTTCTTGATTAAAAACTGAGCAGTCAAAAAGTAGCGGAGCCCTTGAAGGTGATTTTGAAGATGGAGGAGGATCTGGGCAGCACAAACAGCAATCAAAGACAATTAGGAGAACTGGGGCAAGTGGCTCGTTCTGTTGTGAGTCTGCATGGAAATTGCTCTTCAGATTTCAGGCTTGTTACATTTAAAGCAAGGCCCCCCAGCTAAGTCATTTTAAAAGTCCAACTCCAATCAGAAGATATTGCTGGAAATCTTCCTATTATGGCTGAAGTGAAAGGATTGATTGTCTATGCTGATGAGTCCTGAGATTGGCATATAAAAAAAATGGTAATTTTGTCTTGAAGCTCTATTATCATGTTGTTTCAATTGCTAAGAAAAACACCGGGCACAAGTCCGAAAACTAGATCGGAAATTATTTTTATTTAATTTTTTTTTTTTTTGTGATGACTTTCAAGATAGGTTGTATAAGGGGAAAGAGGACAAGAATATAAATGTGGCTCATAATTATATAAATCATTTGTTGTTATTGTGATTGATCATCGAGGGAATTATGGTTTGTTTATAGACATTAAATACTTTCATATGCATTTCCATGTTATTGGAGGTATTAGTTCTACTTTAACCCATTACTATGTAGCCTATTAAGAATCAGGGGATTTTTCTATTCTTTTCTCTTTTTCTATTGAGCCAATACAGATAGATATTACGTATAGCATGTATTTACTGTTCCTAGTAAGGTGATATGGACTTGAAAGGTCCCTTTTATATGGGAATTGTGTTATGCTTTATGACAACTTTGGGGACACTCCCAATAAATTGAAAGACTTTGTTGAGAGCTACTAAATATTCACACTTATTTCTAGAGGGAAGGGATTGTCTATATAGGACAGTGGTGGCGAACCCAAGGCACGGGTGCCAGAGGTGGCACTCGGAGCCCTCTCTTTGAGCACCTAGGCCGTCACCCAGCACAAAGGTCTCAATTCAGGACTTAAGACCTGAATCAAGTAGGTGTGGACAGAGCTTGATTATCATTGTAGCCCCTTCTCTGGACCTGTGATTCATCCTGTTAATGGGACTTTAGAGGGAAACTACAATAATAATACAAATGTCTCCTTCTTTCTCTTGTATTGGTGTCCTCAGGGCCCCAATACGTTTGAAACCTGTTACTTTAAATTGGCATTTGGCCCTTTGTGAGGCTTTTGCTTGTAGTTTCGGCACTCGGTCCCTAAAAGGTTCGCCATCACTGATATAGGACATGCATCCCTTATACTCCTTGTCATCCCATAGCTCAGTTGATTTTAGACTAAAAATAATATCGTAATATGTAGGCAATTATTTTTATGTTGTTGTAAAGCAAAATTACCCTGTTTTTTGGAAGATATAGAGTGCCCGTAAGACAACATGCGGATAAAGGTTAAGGGCCGTGGAAGGATCTGCAGAGTTTTGTGCATTATCGTAAGATACTGTTTATCACAACATGATTACAGTCTATCACTTCAACATGCCGCCACTACCAGTTGGAAACCCGTCAGTAGCTGTTGGCGTAATCAGCTGAAGAGGACTACAATCTTCTTCCAGGGCCCCGCACTTCTAAATCAGATGGTGGGAGACATGTTCCTACGATGCATAGATAGGAGTCTAGATGATATACGCTCTTCCATATCCTTTTTAATGCAAACCGGCATCCTATTCATCAAATACTATAATAGTCATATTTTGTATGTTTATACAGTAGCACAAACTTTTCTTATCTTTCACCATTTTCAGCAATGCAAGAAAAATTACTACTGCTCAGACCCAGCTAAAAAATACAGAAAGTGAGTGGAAGGTCTTCAGTTCACTTTCCGTTCCCCTTAGTGTTGATTGTATAGAAGAGTAGTTTTTGTTATTTTAGCGCAAATATAATAGTGGGGTGCTGGGCTTGTTTCCACTATACAGTAAATAAGGGAAAAGCATAATGGAACGTGGAGAACACAGATGGAAACTTAGCCTAACGATCCTCAGAAGGACTGTCTGGAAGAGTTGCATGACCTGCTAGTGGGACCAGTAGTGGATTATAATGTAGGTAATTTAGGCAAGCCTTCTAGGGGGCCCATGGCCACCCAAACCACCCACCAAAATTTAATACTGAAAGGACCTTCACTCATAAAATCCACAGACATCAGTTCCTATTCACAATACACAAGTACACATGAGCTATTTCCGCAACTTTGTAGGTCCCCAAAGGTTCTGAAACCACAGACTGAAAGTGGGAAGAAGGGGCACATCCAGGGGTGTAACAACAGTCGTAGCAGCCATAGCGGCTGCTACAGGGCCCGTGGTACACAGGGCCCTGGGATGGATGGTGAAACCAAATCAATGCCCTCCCCTCAGGCCCGCCTGTTGGCACAGCCGAACACACTCCCACCCACCCGCACAGTCGAAAGCCTGCCCTACCTCCATCTAATGGAACAGATGACCACCCCCCCTACTCCGCCCAATTGCACAGTTCACTGCCCCACCCCCGCGAGTGACGGTGCAGCTGCCCGAAGGCACAACCACACACGCCAACCCCCTAAGATGTCACAACCGCCCGCCCCTCCTCCATGCCCAACAGCACAGTCGACAGCTGCCTTCCCAGCCCGCCAACACAGCTGACTTAATTCCCTAAAATACACTTGCTGACACAGCCACTGGCCGATGCTGCCACCCAAACACCCGGTTGCCTGCAGACACAGTCCCCCAAACACCGACATCAGGGCAGCACCCTGCCCGCCCAGACACCAAAAAGGCAAGTATCTTTATGTATTTATATATATATATCTATTTATGCATGTATATATGTTTGTTTGTATGTAAAGTATACACACAGTAGCCAATGGTCATGGGGCCTGCCACCACAGCAGCCTACAGTCACATTGCCTGCCCCCCCCACCCCAAATAGTGAATCTGCTTAGCGAATATACAACAATGTGTGTACAGCCAAGTGCTGTTATTGATTAGTATTGTTCTAGTGAGTTTAAGCCAAACACTTTGATGCAACAGGTATGAAAACTATTATTTAATTGATATTTTTAATTTGTAATGTACTTTTCTGGGTATTGTAGCTGTATTCAATTCACAGTTACCCTAAAAAGCAGTCAAAACCTTCACAAGATCTTTCTATTGCCTATTGATAGCATAATAGCATAAAACCATCTAAAAGCTTTCTAGCATTGACATTCCCATTTTTGTTCTAATAAAAAGCAGCAACATGAGTGTAAAAAAAAATGATATTCTGTATATACCCGAGTATAAGACGACCAACCTATAAGCCGAGACCCCTAATTTTAACACAAAAAAACTAGAAAAACCTATTGACTCGAGAATAAGCAGAGGGTGGGAAATGCATTGGTCACAGCTCCCCAGTATATAGCCAGCAAGCCCCCTTTAGTATATAGCCAGCAAGTCCCCTCTAGTATAAAGCCTGCCAGCCCCCTCTAGTATATAGCCAGCCCCTCTAGTGTATAGCCTGCCAGCCCCTGCAGTATATAGCCAGCCAGCCCCCTGTAGTATAAAGCCTGCCAGCCCCCTGTAGTGTATAGCCTGCCAGCCCCTGCAGTATATAGCCTGCCAGCCCCCTGTAGTATATAGCCTGCCAGCCCCCTGTAGTATATAGCCTGCCAGCCCCCTGTAGTGTATAGCCTGCCAGCCCTCTGTAGTGTATAGCCTGACAGTCCCTGTAGTATATAGCTAGACAGCCCCTGTAGTATATAGCCTACCAGCCTCTGTAGTATATAGCCTGCCTGTCCCTGTAGTATATAGCCTGCCAGCCCCCTGTAATATATAGCCTGCCAGTCCGCTGTAGTATATAGCCTGCCAGCCCCCTGTAGTTTGTAGTTTATAGCCTGCCAGCCCCCTGTAGTGTATAGCCTGCCAACCCTCTGCAGTGTATAGCCTGCCAACCCTCTGCAGTGTATAGCCTGCCAGCCCCTGTAATATAGAGCCTGCCTGTCCCTGTAGTATATAGCCTGCCAGCCCCCTGTAGTATATAGCCTGCCAGTCCCCTGTAGTATATAGCCTGCCAGCCCCCTGTAGTATATAGCTAGCCAGCCCCTGTAGTATAAAGCCTGCTTGTCCCTGTAGTATATAGCCTGCTTGTCCCTGTAGTATATAGCCTGCCAGCCCCCTATCATATATAGCCTGCCAGCCCCTGTAGTATATAGCCTGCCAACATTATGCAGCCAAAACCCACTGCTGACACATGCAACAGCTGCTGGCACTGATTGCAGGTGTTAACCATTCAGCTGCCAGCAGTGGTGCATGGATTAGATTGTTGGGGAGCGATGATCTGTTCCCATAGCAGCCTGTAGTCTGTTCAAGACTCCAGGACCTGTCATTGGGCAGGACCTCTAACAAAGAGCACTTTTGTCTTTTTGCAACACATAAACATTTTTAAAAAGTGATTGAAAGGTTGCACAATCCCGAAAATGGTAGCAATGAAAACATCCTCATGCCCCGCAAAAAAATTACACCTTGTACAGCTCCATACACTGAAGTATAAAAGTCATTAGTGTCAGTGTAGGGGAAAATGAAGAGAAATTTGTTTGTACAAAAGGGTTTTAAATTAAAATAAAATCTATTTAAACCTAAATCGTGGTCAGTAGACGTGCCATTTGGGGAGCACAGTGAAAGCCGTAAACATTGTGTCCACAAGAAAATGGCGCAAATGCGTTTTTCCTACATTTTGAATATTTTTTCAGCTTCCCTGTACACGACATGAAATATGATATGCTGTCACTAGGATGTAAAATCTGGTACGCAGAAAAAAAGATGGATTTTAAAAAACGGGAAGTGAAAAATGAAAACACAAAAAACTAAAATGGCCTGGTCCTTAAAGGTTTAAGATGACCAGTAAGTTCCGAAATGTGAAGGCATGGTTTTCTCCAACTCGCGCAACATGGATTCTCGTTGGCATTGCAAAAAAATTGTAGCAAACAATAGACTTTATTATTTAAATTAGTTAGTTTATTCCTCAAGAGTGAGAAAAAGGGATATGTTTGGCCAAGACAGAATCTACTATCCGGCCAACCATGGATCACAGTTCTGCAACAACTGGACCGACCACCATATATACAAGTGATTACTTAGGGAGGTGCAACCTCAAAAGCATAGATCCGATACAGAGGGAAAGAACAAATGCAGCTTAGATGGAACCTGATAAGTGTGGTATATTAATTTAAGGGAAGTTTATGTTAAAGGGGTTGGCCACTTTACCTCATGTTTTTTGTAATGTGTATGTAAGTGTGGGGGCAGGAAATTAGGTAATTTACCAATATACAACTATTAATAGATCTGCTCCGCTTTCTTGATATGTAAAGTGAAGCCTCCTGTCTTTTACCTCATCAGCCAGACATTCCTGACCATAAAATGGCCGCAGATGGAGGGTCATGTGATCTCTAACTGACCATGAGCAAACATTCTGTCAGGACCTCAATCTTATATTCATTAACACTATCAGAAGGTCCCGGCAGGGCAAAAGTATCACAACAATGTTGACCTCTAACATCTGGGGGGGGGGGGGGGGGGGTTAGGAGCATTGAACAAAGAATAAATATAAGATATAGTGCCCCTACCAAAGCATTTCATGTAATTACAGGCGGTCCCCTACTTAAGAACACCCGACTTACAGATGACCTCTAATTACAATCGGACCTCTGGATGTTGGTAATTTACTGTACTTTAGCCTTAGGCCACAATAAACAGCTGTAACAGTTATCACAGGTGTCTGTAATGAAGCTTTATTGTTAATCCTGGTTCTGATGACAACCCAACATTGCCACAGAGACCAAAAAAAATCTGTCTGGGGTTACAATAATAAAATATACAGTTCTGACTTACATACAAATTCAACTTAAGAACAAACCTGCAGAACCTATATTGTACGTAACCGAGGGACTTCCTGTATTCTCTTTTAGGCTTTTATCAAGTTGTCTCAAAAGTCAATTCAAATTTATAACCAAAACCATAGAAAACAGCATCAAAAGACCACCTGTGTTTTGACTTGTTGAGTCAGAGTGAAAAGAAAATCAACCGAAGAACGAAAAAACAGCAGTAGGCAGGATTATATGTTTTCTTGAGTAACTTAACTAGGGAGAAGTCATTATTCACATTTTTGGCTTTGTGTTCAGCGCAGAAACCAAGGCCAATCTCTGTATGTGTTGGGGAGAATAAAGGTTACTGGCAGTAAAACTCCACATGGTCACTGCTGACAATGAGCCTTCAGGAGCAGGAACCAGACACAGACCAACTTTACACAGATGAAAAGTACATACAATAACTAGCGACTAACTTGTTGCTCAAAAATATATTGATACTTCTTAAAGGGGTATTCACACAAAGACAAGATTCTTAAATATACTCAGGATAACAAAATAACACACACTCTCTAATTCACTGACCAGCTCAGGCACAGGCACTTCCTGTTGGCAAGCAGCAGTGTGCAGAAACTTACTCTACAAAACTACAGAAAGATAAGGTCTTTATAGCAGAGCTGACTGTGTGCGTTGTAGGTGATTTAGCAGAGCCGACTGTCATTGTGTTTTATATCTCACGGATCTCATCTTTCTATGTGTCGGATACTAGTAGAATGTTCAGAAACTAAATAAAAGTGTAGATAAACCCTGGACCCTGATAATCTAAGCACATTGTCAGCACACAGAATCTCATAGCACAGAGGGATCATGAAGTGTGTTCTTAGAGAGTCCCCACCCACATTCTGGAATCTTACACTGACCATCACTGAGTGAAAGGAGCTAAATCCGCAATAAAAATGAATAAAGCAGTAAAGTAAGGTGTTAAAAATTATCTTTATTGTGTCACCACCACTAGGGGATTCAAATTTGAGAACGGTCTTTCATAGGCAAACCCCTTTAAGGATAGTGGGGGGGGGGGGGGGTAAATGATTCAATATTTAGCTACCAGCAGGACAAAAAACCAAAACAACACAATTTTATCTTTTGAAACTCCAGAACCAAAGCTCAGGTGGTGACATGTCACACATGAGAGTGACAGCCAGCAGTAATATTAGCATGTATGGTACACGACCGCTGAGGCTAGTGATTACTTGTAGTGTATATGTAGATTTAACGCACATTGATTTCTTTTTTTTATTCTGAAAGCTTCTTTAAAAGGACCCCGTCACCAGATTTTAGCCATTAAATTACTATGCCCTCAGTAGGATATGAAATGTCCTTTTTAAATTCCAGCTTTTCTGTGAAATCTTGACTGTTTACCTCTAAAAAAAAATCTCTTATTTTGCCTGAGATGAGTCAAGTTTAGAGGTTTCAGGTGGAGCATCATTTCAGATACTATTATATTTAGTTCTATGATACATAGAAACATGCATATAATGTTTTATTAAAGTAACAAATATTTCAATCAGTCCAAATCCTGGCTTTTTAAATTGTCTATATCTCCAGCTCATTTGAGAGATGAGATTCTTATCTTTAATATGACACCAAATGCATGTTTCTAGATGCTATAGATCCTGAGATAGAAGCATATAAACTTAAAGAGGACCTGTCACCTGTAAAAACAGCACTAGGAGCTGCTTACATAAGAAAGCAGCTCCTAGTGCTACAACAGATGCAGCAGTGTTACACTACTAGCGTTATCAGAAACCTCCGATAACGCTAGCAGATGCTGCCGCGCTGTACAATAGAATCGCCGGACCAAGGTTTCCAATAACGTTAGTAGTGTAATACTTTTGCGTCTGTTGTAGCACCAGGAGCTGCTTACTTTAGTAACATCTACTTGTGCCATTTTTACAGGTGACAGGTCCTCTTTAAGCTCCATGCAGCCACTAAACAAGACTCATGTCAGGGAAAATATGACTCTTCTCTACTCATGAATTTGAAGGAGATTTTTTTTATAGGTAAACGGGTTAGATCTCACGTAAAAGAGGTCATTCTAGAGGGATATTCAATAACCTAACTGAAGGCGCTGGTAGTGTACTGGTGTAAAGCTGATAGCTGACAGCTAACATCTAGGTGACCAGAAATATTTTGCCTTCTTCTATAGTCACAAGATACAAAGAACTGTCCCTATTTTTTACCCAATTACATTGCCAGATCTATTAGTGGAAAAGGACAACGAATGCTATTCCACAGATACAGCTGATCACTTTACAATCCTGTAAGAGAAAGTTCTGAGTTTAAAGAGGACCTGTCACCCATAAATCGGGCACTAGGAGCTGCTTACTGAAGCCATATATACATACGGCAGTGTGAATGTAGCCTTAGAGTGACAGCATTACCGGAAACCTCCGGTAACACTATCTAACACTGCGGCAGAGTACAATGTAATCGTCGGACTGCTTGCAAAGCTGTCCGACGTATTAATGAGGGGGCGTTCCGAGGTGCTGCCTCTTCCCCGGACCGCCTCGCTTGCTCCATAGGTCGGCGGTGACTGCCGCGCATCACTGCCCCTAACCACCCCCCAACCCCGCCCCCTCATGAATACATCGGACCGCTTGGCGAGCGGTCCAACGTTTACATTGTACTTCGCCGCAGTAGTTTAAGTGCTACTTTAGTAAGCAGCTCCTATTGCCTGATTTATGGGTGACAGGTCCTCTTTAATATCTGTACTGGGAGGCTAAGGGTCAAAACCAGAGACCACTAAGACAGAATTTCAATGTGAACCCCAGAGTGGAATATCAAAATAAAACTGAATGATGCTGAGCTGCAATACCAGGCACAACCCATGTACAAGTATGGCGCTGTTTCCAGAGACGAAAACAAACCTTTTAATGTTCATATACATTTATATAGTGTTGCATATACCGGTATACGGAATGAAGTACCGTAGTAAATAAACTAGTAGGGGGATACCAGAATCTTTGCATCTTCATTCACCCTTTGTCCAGGATTTCATTCAAGGATAAATGAGCAAGCAAGGGAAAAAAATTGTGCTGGTGGTGGCAACATGGCGCTATAATTCTGAAATCAGAGGTCACCATTGGGCGAGATGACCTACACTCCTATTGGAATTCTAATTACCTAGACAAAAAAAGAAAAAATAGTGAAAAACAACAGGCTACCTTCTGCGAGGGGTTGTCCTCTTTCTGACATCCCCTTCTCAAATGCCCTCCAACCTGATTAGCTCTAATTGAGAGCCTCTTCTGCATTGGCCAAGTGAAAGCGCTTAAATCCTGTCTGTAGGAAACAATACAACTCCACGGAGCTCTGCTGATTGACCATGAATGCAGCGCTTTACCTTGTCTTTCCTTAATGGGCGCAGCACATACAAGTGATTGCAGAGTGGGGGGTGCTGGCGAGGGGCCACTGAGAGAAGAAAATGTTAGATTGAAAAATCTGAAGCAGTCGTGCCTATGCTGAGACAGATCTGTGATACAAGATAACCTTCAGATCAGATAGGAAGACTGTATTGCAGGTTCCTTACTGGGGTGCAGGGTTCCTGGCACACAGCAGATCTCCCAGCACCCGCAGACACCCTTACCGTCCCATAGACAATGCATTTCTACTCCCTACTGCAGAAGTGGCAAATTTTGGAGATTCCTTTTAAGACAAGATAGACTGCTACATGCAGAGCATTTTAGTGGACAAATATTTTATCCACCTTGGGCTTATTCACATACCAGTTTTTTTTCTCAGTATAGTATTGGTGAATTTCCTAGGATAGCATACAAACTGGTTTTAGTCGTTTTGTGTTGGTAGTGTATCTTCAGCCATTGTTTTCACATCCATATGGCATCCATTCATCACACCTGGAAAAAAACTGGTGGTTTACATTAATAAGAAGGCATAACACCTAATTCCCAGCATCGTCAGTGACTGAACACACATTTTGAGTGAGCAAAAATTCATCATTGGTTTTGCAGACCCATAAACTTCTACATTTAGCATTGAGAAAAATATAATTATTTCAAGAAACGGAATAATAGAAAAAAAATGTGCTCTCAAACTACACTACATATAAGCATATTGTACACATAAATTTACTGATAGACAATGGGAAAAGCACCTTTTATACCCAAAACTGTATACACTCTATACATACATACACACACGTTATTATCACATACTGTATACTGCATAAACGCCAACACCCACTAAACAAACACTCACACACCATGTATATGCATACATCCAAGACACACACATACAATGTATACATCCACACACTGTACACACATGTACAGCATATCCATAAACACACATACACCATATACATACACATACAGCACACACACATACAGGCATTCATACACTCACTGTACACTCGTACATACACACTGTACACATACTTACAGCATAGACATACACTGTACATACACATATAACATACATACACAAACTACACACAGTGTATATATTCACATTGTACACACAAATACACTGTAAGCACATACTGTACATACTGCACATACTATACACTATACATTATGTAGATATGCACACATACAACAGATGCATGATAAATCTGGCGCATGGTCCGACTGAACACCGCAATGCCCCCTAATTTGTGTCGCCTGATGCCTAGTGCAGCCGCACCACAAAAATGTTGCATGCGACACAAATGTGGTGGAGACACTTAAATACCTGTGCAAGCAGTTTGCACCTAAAAGAACGTCCAACAGAAAACTGGCGCAAAGCCCTTAGTTAATGTGCTCCACAGTGTACACATACACACTGTATAATATGTGTGTGTACATTGTGGCATTAATATGTTATATGTGTGTGTATATGCTGTATGTGCAGCCCGCGGGCTGCATAAGTTGGGGGGGGGGACGTCGGACGTCATGACAGGCCGTGCTCTTTACCTTTAAGAGCCGCAGCCCCTCCTGCTCGCCCCACCCCTAACCTGGCACCTGGCAGAGCTAGCACAGCCTCTTTGGACTGCTCAGCGTTCAAGAAACCTCCACCCGCCCTCCCTAATTTTGTATGTCCTAGTTTGTATTTTTAATTTGTATTACCTGACTTTGTATTTTGTTAGTTGTATTCTATGCAATGTGGCTGTTAGTAGTCACAACTTGGCCTGTGGTGGAATCTTTGACCCTCTCAAGTTTTAGGGCAAATCACCTGACGGAATAACTAAGACATCCCCCCGCTGAGGCGGGACCTAGCATGTGAGGTGAAGTTTAGGGAAAAGGGTCTGAGTTCCCCACAGGTCATTTAAAGTATATATAATGTTAAGAATAAAGTCGTGACCAACTTTTTTCCCAAACAATGGTTTGTGCCAGGTGTATGGCTGTTTTTTTTTGTGTGGAAATCATTAGTACGGGCAGTCTGTGTATATATACATGCAATGTGTACATATGCACACTATACACATAATGTATATACTGTATACACTGTATGTACAATGTGTACATATAATAACTGTACACAAAGTGTATGAATACGCATATAATTTCTAAATTGATATCTACACAATTGAAAAAGCACTAAATACATGTGAGACACATTGGGGCACATTTATTTACCCGGTCCCTCGGAATTCCCGAAAGTGCATTGTCTGTACGAAATTCACTTAGATCGTGTGCCCGATTTCCTGCATGTGTCGCTTCCCCGCTCAGATCCGCTGGAGTTCACCATCTTCCTCCCGGTGCATGTAAGTGCTTGGCTTGAGAGACATTTTTTAAGTTAAATTCCACGGTTTGTCTGAATCCATCGGATCGTCCAACGGCTCGCCCGCCGATTTCTGTCGCATGAAAGCCGTCGCAATTGCGTCAAAATCCAATCTCGTGCACAAAATGGAAATCGTTGGGATGTCCGACAAAAGTGCAGTCCACGGGGCCCTTAGTAAATGAGTTTCAATGGGGGGAATGCTTTAAGACTGGCATTTTAGACAGCCAGTGTTGTCATACTTTGTGCAGCGCTGCAAATCTGTGTGCGCTATATAAATAAAGGATTATTATTATAATTTCACAAATCCCAGGGCCCATGGCAATCTAAATCCACCCATGAATAAATGTGACGGCCCGGGCGTTCACACCCTCCAGCCACCCCGACATACCCAAAGTGACATGCGGGTCAGAGAAACCGGCGGGGATGTGGAGATTGGTGTATATTCTCCGCCAGAAAACGGAGCCATAATAAATCTCCCCCATTATGATATGATATAGAACAGGTTATTTCTTTACACTATAAATAAAAGAGCTACACGTTCATATAATAGCTTTTCTATTTTGCCCAATGCTGAACGATACAGAGACAATTAAAAGATTTATTCAAATGTGTTTTTTTTTTGTTAACAAGCTTAAAGGGAGATAATTGTTCTACGATTAAAAAAAATAAAATGAAATTCACATCTTAACTTTCATCTCCCTGACCTGCAGCATTCAATGTCTTTAGCTACAAATCTGACTATTCTAATGTTCTTTATCAGTGTTACAGAATCGCAGCTTGCTTTTCCCCATTCTCAGCTAGTTATACATAGATGTCTGGGCTAAGCCTATTGTTTGGATTGTATATAGTTTAAAAAGCTCTGCAGTATTTGACTCTGTCTATTGTATGCGGCTTCCCTGAGTGCTCGGCTTGCTGCATTTTACTTGTGCACTGTGTTTTCCAGGCCCATTTACGTCTATTCTCTTTGTACACACTTGTTCATCGGGAAGCTTAAATTGACTTCTCGCTATTCTTTTTTCTTAACTAAAGATGCGCCATTAAGCGTGATTGAACTCTTTTCAAAAACACTTCCTAAAATGAAAGACCGCAACAAATTAGTCTACCAGTGTTTGCAAATATTGTGGGTTTTTTTTTTCTACAGTCAAATTGATGAGAAAAGGAATTGAAAACTTACCCATGCCATTGATACATGTTTATTTGTTGCCTATTTCCCTTTTCAATGCTCGTTTTGACGGAGATCAATGTGCAATGAGGATGTTTTTTTCCCCTCTTTTTCTTTATACTGAATGATTCTGTGCGGTCAATGGAGGAATCTTATAAAAATGAACAATTGTGGCATACAGGGGGGGGGACAGGGTCATATAACATATTGTGGCTACACAATGCTTTACATGTTGGTATGCCAAACGATTAGCGATTTGATAAGTATAAAGATATATTGTTACTATTCATGTTGCGCATCATAGATAAGGAGTCATAAATAATCTATTCTTGCTAGACGGTAATATATATATATATATATATATATATATATATACACACACATATACTGTATGTTGCACCAATATATTGTCATCACTTGCATCAGTCACTATCTATATTCTGGTTTCTGAGATCTACACATACTGGGACCCATTTCATAGAAGGTCAAGTACACTTACAGTTTTGGGAGTTTTCGTATTATACAGATACATCTGCATTCCCATAACATATATATGAGTAAACATGACCCACATACACATAATATATAGATATAAAGATGCACACACAGACAGATAGATATAATTATATATATATATATATATATATATATATATATATATATACACACACATACATAGATGCGCACACACAGAAAGATACACACAAATAGATAGATATACACACACAAAAAATGTATATACACATAGATACATACAGACATCCAAAAAGATAAATATATATACAGTATATATACACACATAAATAGAAACACACAGATGTATAAATACACACGTAGATATATACTGTAGATACATACACATAGATATATACAGTAGTATATATGTATATAATATATATATATATATATATATACACACATAGATATATAAACGCACACAGATAGATATACACTGAGGATATATATATATATATATATACACACACAGAGATAGATAGCCAGGCACACATGTGCAGCGTGCACCTTCTGTGTCCCACCTGCTACCTCGTTGTTAGTAAGTTTTTTTTATTTGTATATGCCCCTCCATTATATGTAAAGAGCTGCAGAATATTGTGGCGCTATGGAAAAAAAGATTTATTGGTTACGTATACGGCATTGATGTATATTGGTGCAAATTTTTTTAAGCAAAATAAAAATGTTGTACTTTGTTATAGACATTCAGAAAGTAACTTGGATGGATCAGTTCTTAGCTTGAGCTTCTTACATGTTGTGAGGTCACAGCAGTTCAGGTTGCAGTGATCCCAGGACACGTATAAAACGCTTCATCTAAAATACAAAAGAAAAAGAAAAGCTATATAAATCAAGCGTAATATGAAAGAGAATCCATGTAGGCTCCTTTTTCCTGTGGTACCTCATTTCAGTATAATTTACTATGGAGACAATTAGATGCATCGGAAAGCGGGATAATAGAAAAAACGGATTGAGAAGCAAACAAAAAGTCTATAAAATAAAACCAACAGTTTTTGGCACAAATATACCATCTTGCACTTGAGATGTTTAACGCTTTGCAACAAGGTCAGAAGTGACTGTACTATACACGCATATAAACTACCGGAAATACCGTAATCTGGGAACAGAAAAAATTAGACAAAAAAAACCAAAGAGCTTAATTTCTTATTGTTGACATAGTAAAACATTACTGTTATTTGTAATATTATTGCAAAAAATAATAAAAAATATAAGTAAGAACATTTGTTCACCATTTGTTTTCCCTATTTATGGTTTTGATTGAAATGGAGTTTTCTAGCACCAGCAAGCAGAGATATTTATTTTCATTAATTCGAAAAGTATTGCAAAATTTCTAATACATTTACTGTATGAAATATTTACAGGTTTCTGTACGGTCTTTGCTGACATGACTTGTAACAAGACCTATCGTAGTTTACGGTAATGTCACAAGCAGTGCACCTGTGTGCACACGACCAGTGACAGCAAGCAGAGATATGGAAATAAATAAGATAAGAAATGAATATGGCAGGTCTATTGTAAATTGTTTTATTTTTCTCCCTCTTAGTGCTCATTTGGCAATGGACAACATAGACAAATAGAAGGAAACAGATAAAGCTCCACCCCTTATGCACCCATAAGATTGCACAAAACAATTCTCAAAATTTTTTTCTAAAATTTCAAATAGTTGGGAAATGAAGTCTCGCTACCTTATTTATTGCCCTACACAATGCCCCGACACTTATGAAGTGATTTGGGATCTGGTAGACTTTAATTTATTCATTATATATATATATATATATATATATATATGGGGCACCTTTACTTACCCGTCCTGGTTGATCTCCGAAAGTGCATTGTTTGACCGGAATGCACACCTGCTGCAATTCACTAAGATGGTGCATGTAAGTGCATTGTCTAGAGACACAATTTGAAAGTTAACACAAATTGAATCTTGAATTCCGCGCTCAGTCTGAATCAGTTGGATCGTCCGTCGGCCCGCACCCCCCAATTTCTGTTGCATGAAAGCCGGCACAGCTGCGCCACAATTTGATTGCGTGCAACACAATCCCCAGGATTGTAGCTGTACTTTACAGGGGGGGGGGGGGGGGGGCAGTATCCTTTAACCCAAACAAAAGTCCAACAAAAGTCATTTACAGTTTAATACGGAGCGAAGGTGTAAATCTCACAGCACATCAGTGTCAGGAGACTTCTTCAGTGGGACCAGCTACAATCCTGGAATATAAATCCATTTTTTCAAAGTTCTAGATTTACTAACAACACACACTAAGGGATGGTTACACGGATCTCCACAGTCAAACCATAACATTGTCTTCAAAAATGCTACTGATCAGTATTGATCACTTCAGCACTTCATGTTTTTGATGTGCAGATCTCGCATTACACACTGTTCCATTGTATTCAATGTTTTTTTTCCTAGCTTCGTTTTTGTTGACGTTCATGTTTTTTATTTATTTTTTTTTAACGCTCCACACGAGTCTATGGAGACGCATAAAAATCACATTGGACTCTGAGACACATGCAAGTGCAATACGTTTTTAACTGATCAACTGCCATAGAAAAGATAGAGGAGCGTTTTATGTGCAATGTCTGCACCTGAAAAACGCATTGAAAACGCTAATTAATCAGATCAAAAACTGATGAAAATCGCAAGTTCCAAGTTCCACTGCGGTAGAGGAATGCCTAATGATTTCCAATATACCTTTATTATTTCTGTGCTTTGTGAAATTTGCATGATATTCCCAGTTTAATCCATATGCAAATGAGGCAGGAGTGTTCCCATGAAGTATCCTCAGCACCCGGAGCAATGGAATTCTTACCTCATTCACTTCCCTCTTATTCCAGTGTCATCACATGCTTCTCACAAGACAATCGCCCGCTGGTAATGGTCCAAGTGGGAACTCCAGTGTGCTATGGTGAGGCATGACCCTAGACAATCCCTTTCAGTTAATGTAAATCTATTTTAATTTCAGAGATTAGAGCAAACAATAATAAAACAGTAGAACTGGTACTTATTTATCCATGACCTGATTGATTAATTGATTAGGTCAAATCTGACCATTACTATATAAAACAAACATGTGAACCCTAATAAAGTGTTTTCACACTCACGTATATATATATATATACACACACATACATACATATACACACACATAAAGCTATATTACAATGTACGGGCACAGATGAAATGAAATATGGGAAAATAGACAGAAGTTTGTCTGAGCAGATATATAAGGAACACCAGAGCCATCTGGTGGAAGTCACTAGAACTGCATGGAAATAAATGAACAAGCTAAATACAATTTTCTAAAATATGTTTTATCAGTATCTTATATTTTAAATTTTTTTTGTTTTAAAGATTATAGTATATTCATTCAGATAATCAATGTTATTTAATCAAGGAAAGAGAGCTTGGGATATAAGTATACTTATTAGGTGTAAGATTTTATTAGAGAGTAAAATTTAACATAATGGGGCATATTTATCAGGACCTCTGTGCAACGCCAGTTGCTAGCTTTTGCGATTATTTGCCCCGATCCGCCACCTTCACGCCAGTGGGGTGTGAAGGGGCTTGAAGGGGGGGGGGGGGCGCGGTCCTGCCTGGCGTAGGATAAACGCTGCACTGCTGGCAGCCCTGATACATCAAGAGGCAGAAGCCTCTTGATGTATCAGGCTGCAAACTTGCAGCGGCGGGGTTATCATACGCTGGCGCATGAGCGAATGATAAATATCCCCCATTGTTTTTATCGAGAGTTCATCTTACAGATTACTGCTTGAAAGTTATGACAGGTATGTTAAAGAAGAACTCCAAGAAATATCTTTTCCTTCCCTGTGCCCCTCACCTGATTTTAATGTAATTTACAACGGCGCAAAATGGGGCTTATTCACTAAGGTTGCGTATCGCACTTTCATTGGTCTTTGCACCATTTTCGGGATTTACACGGCTTTAACAGGTGTCTGTGTTGGGATCAGATTTTGGCGCAGCTGCGCTGCCTCCATGCGACACAAATTGGGGGGCGGGCCGTCGGACGATCCGGCTGATGCGGACTGAGCGCAGGATTTAACTTTCAAATTGTGTTGCAAGACAATGCACTTACATACACCAGGAAGAAGAAGGTGAACTCCAGCGGACCTGAGCGGGGAAGCGACACATGCAGGATATCGGGCGTACAGTGCATTATCGTCAGACAATGCACTTTCTGTGAAATCCTCAGACCTGGTGAGTAAATGTAAATGAGAACTCCATACCACCATGACTGTTAGATTTCTCTATCATTATACCACGGGCAACAAGAGATAATGCTTATCTGTTACTCTACATCCTCTTCCTCCTCTCATCAGTAGCAGCTGTGGCGGGAGTTAGGGTACATTTATACGGCCGTTACGAGGGTCGTGATTTGGTCACATGATTTGCGACCAGATTACAGCCTCCATGGACTTCTGTGTCTCTTGGCGAGTGTGCGTGTTGTCTCACTGCACAGGTGGAGGGATGTAGAGCTCTCAACTCCTTCCCCTTCTCCCGGGTCTGTGCTCCGGGTGAGCCTCTGGCCATGTGAATGACCCCTTAGTGCTCCCCCCTGTGGAGAGTCTTTGTGATACACTTCAAGCTGTTGCATCAGTCATTGAGCCTGGAGCCTAAGGGTGCGGTCACATGTCACGTTTACTGCATGCGTTTAAAAACGCATTGCTACAGCTGAAGGTAGATTTGCCTAATTACACCGCTGTTAACGCATGCGTTTTGTAAACGCAAGCGTTAACAGCTGTTTAATTAGGCAAGTAAAAGCGACGTGTGACCGCACCCTAATTTGTATCAATGCTTAGTAACCTGTGTGTAAATGATTTCACAATTGAATTTACAAAATTATCACTTGTCACCAGTATTTAGGTTGTGTTAAACTTACATGATGACAGATTTAACTTTCTTCAGATGGTCAATATGCACAGTAAACCTGACAAGGACTAACCCCTCTCTGGTATTGCTAAATGAGCGTTCTCTGTTAAGATCAGTAAAATCAGTTCATAATAGGCAATAGTTCATACCAGTGTTTCTTTTTGCTTAAAAAAATGGCACCCCAAAACATTGCAGGCATGTCAGACGCCCCCGGTCTCATCCCATTACAATGTTCTCCACCGCGGACTTCCCCTCAAGATTATTTCATGTGAGTTTATGGACTAAACTATTGAGTGTTGATGTGATGCAGTATACACTCACTGGCCACTTTATTAGGTACACCATGCTAGTAACGGGTTGGACCCCCTTTTGCCTTCAGAACTGCCTCAATTCTTTGTGGCATAGATTCAACAAGGTGCTGGAAGCATTCCTCAGAGATTTTGGTCCTATTTGACATGATGCATCACACAGTTGCCGCAATTTGTCGGCTGCACATCCATGATCGAATCTCCCGTTCACCACCCCAAAGATGCTCTATTGGATGAGATCTGGTGACTGTGGAGGCCATTTGAGTACAGTGACTCATTGTCATGTTCAAGAAACCAGTCTGAGATGATTCCAGCTTTATGAACTGGCGCAGTATCCTGCTGAAAGTAGCCATCATTTGGGTACATTGTGGTCATAAAGGATGGACATGGTCAGCAACAATACTCATAGGCTGTGGCGTTGCAACGATGCTCAATTGGTACCAGGGGGCCCAAAGAGTGCCAAAAAATATTCCCCACACCATGACACCACCACCACCACGCAACCTACCTGATACAGAGGCAGTGGATCCATGCTTTCATGTTGTTCACGCCAAATTCTGACCCTACATCCGAATGTCGCAGCAGAAACGAGACTCATCAGACCAGCAACGTTTTTCCAATCTTCTACTGTCCAATTTCGATGAGCTTGTGCAAATTGTAGCCTCAGTTTTCTGTTCTTAGCTGAAAGGAGTGGCATCCGGTGTGGTCTTCTGCTGCTGTAGCCCATCTGCCTCAAAGTTCGACGTACTGTGCATTCAGAGATGCTCTTCTGCCTCCTTGGTTGTAACGGGTGGCGATTTGAGTCACTTTTGCCTTTCTATCAGCTCGAACCGTCTGCCATTCTCCTCTGACTCTGGCATCACAAGGCATTTCGCCCACAGAAACAGCCGCTCACTGGATGTTTTTTCTTTTCGGACCAGTTTCTGTAAACCCTAGAGATGGTTGTGCGCGAAAATCCCAGTAGATCAGCAGTTTCTGAAATACTCAGACCAGCCCTTCTGGCACCAACAACCATGCCACGTTCAAAGGCATCAAATCACCTTTCTTCCCCATACTGATGCTCGGTTTGAACTGCAGGAGATTGTCTTGATCATTGTCTACATGCCTAAGCACTGAGTTGCCACCATGTGATTGGCTGATTAGAAATTAAGTGTTAACGAGCAGTTGGACAGGTGTACCTAATAAAGTGGCCGGTGAGTATATAAACTTTCACTGGGCTCCAACAATGGAAACCTAAAAATGTTATAGACATTGAAATGTGGTGATATAAAAATCTTACTTTATGTGTTTTTACTGTACATGTGTAATAAAACATGGATTATATACTGAGCCTGAAAAAAAGTTTTCTTTTCTTTATACAGTATGAACAAAACCCAAAGAAGTTATACAGTAAATCATATTTATCGGATTTTATGGACTATAAGGAGCACAAAAAATCCTTAGATTTTCTCAGAAATCAAAAGTGCGCCTTATATATGAACCGTACGTATAGAGAACAGCTTCCTTGAACTGTGCACAGGTCTGACACCTGCTGGTCATTTACCCTTATAATCAGGTGCACTTTATAGTCCAGTGCGCCTTATATATGAACCTAGATGTTTTAGCAGGCATTTATTGATGGTGTGCCTTATAATTCGGTGCGCCTTCTAGTCCAAAAAATACTGTACCCCAAAATGTTTCTCCCATTTGTTAAACATATGTTTCTCTTTATTGCAGATGGCAGCTCCCCCCCTGCCTTTGCCCTGATCTGTAATGTAGTAATCCTGGAACCTAAGGCAACGTGTTAAAAACTTTATTTTAGTCATATGCAAATTAACTGCAGAGGCTACTGGGGCGTGTACCAGCCTTAGCTCCCAGTGCCCGGCTAGTACACGCCCCAGGAGCCTCTGCTGTTTGCAGTTAAAAACTTTATTTTAGAAATATGTAAATTAACAAGTCAGTTTAGGTTCCAGGATTATTATATAACAGATTAGGGCAGAGACAGGCAGGACAGGCATTTCCTTTAAATGTTACAAAATAAAAACAAGCATAAAAACACTATGAGAAAACTTTTTGGAAATGCTGCAAAACAGATTGAGAGAGGCCAACCATAAGTTACAATAATTACAGTTTTAGTTACACTCCACTAGATTTTCCCTAAAAATATAAAATACCATAAATATTTTTCCATTCACCCGTTATCTATGACTACTAGAGCTCCTTCCCTGCAATTTTCTATGTTCTTACTGAAGAAGACAAGTCCAGAAGATTACTGCTTTGACAATAACCCATTTTCATGGCTGAGGAAACAAACTATAACCAGAGTCGTTGTTGGCAAATAGAATGATGATAGAGGACGTGACCGATGTCTATGATTTGGTCTCTTCACTCCATAAGTGTGGCGGCCTTAACCACAACACCCTGTATTCTTTATATTGGTTTAAAAGGAAGAAGATTTCTTTAAAATGACTAGCTGTCAAGAAAACCGCCACTGTCAAATAACATGCTCAGGGGAAATTACTGCCTAAGAGCCGAGCCTCTGCAAATGATGGTAATAATGGAGTGCGAGCAGCACCGGGGAGTGGAATAAAGCACAAAGACAACAAAGATTGTGCTTTGTCCTGCTGTACAGGACTGTATATATATTATATTCATACATATATACAAACATTTAAATATTTCTATACTATATATATGCATGTGTGTGAGTGTGGGTGTTACCAGTAGTACAATATTAACATTGTTGAAGGAAACCTGTTCCGTGTACTTAGGTTTTGGTCCTTTCAGATAAGTCATGAACTGACTGAACACCCACAAACCTTGTAGGGATGCTGAGCTCCTGAAGCTTACATGGGTTCTCCGATACATTCATATGATTCTAGTAACTGTGTGCAGAGGGCTCGGGTGCACAAAGCTCATTCCTCCTCCTCTCCAGCCTGCGCCCCGCATGCCCGCCCAGCCGTAGACACACGTTCATGTGCATGTAGCCTTATTTGTATCTTTTACCTGACAAATCACAATCTCATCCAGGTTACATTCTACATCAATGTTATTTGACCTCTACCTGAGAGTTTAGAAGGTCTGTGTTCTCACTCCAACTTCTGACACATGATATGGGACTGGCAAGTGATTGTGTTTTTGGAAGGAAGTCACAGATCTTCTATTGAGGTCATTGTCATTTGTTTCCTAAAGTGTCTCTTTTTCGTATATTTTAAATATAACAAAATATATATTTCTTTGTGAATGACTCCTTCCCATTATAGTATGATATGGTAAGGGATATGTAATGTGCCATCCTATTAACTGTATGGTGCCAATCTGAAAATATGTCCGAATCAGGCGGCCAAACCCGAACTCCAAACCTTGTCATCGGGTCTGCTTATCTCTACTCAGGACTTATCTCCAACCTGAAGCCCTGAGTTGGCTACATGACCCATGGCCAACAGAAATATTTAAAAGCCATGTTCACATACACTGAAACAATTCCAGTCAGAATTTTGGCACTGTTGAAGATAAGCCCCATTCAGGGACACTGAGACCAGAACAAGGCTGACACACAGCCAAGGTCTGAAGCGGCGGATACCGCTTCTATCTTCCAGGCTTAGGATCGCTATACAGTACAATCCGCATCTGAGGAAGGTCTTTTTGACCGAAACGTCATGTATATGTATTAAAGTGGATTGGTACAAGAATAAAAGCATTTATTTTCAAAATTGGATTGCGTGCCATCTTCCATATCCTTACTGACAGCACATCTGTAGAAAGTGAGAAATCTTCCAGTTCCCTTATATAATAGTCATATAATTCTATGCACCTTGGCGCAATGCTGATATGGAGACATAAGATGCCATATTAGGAGATATAGTTCTGAGCTGCAGGATATTTTACTTTGTCACTTTCAGCTTTTGTCTAGGACTGTAGTCATGGCTTATTCCAAAAGCAGCTCTTCAACAGATTTATTAATTGTGCAAATGGAGCATTTTTAATTTTAATTATAAAAAAATTTGCAGACTTGTGCAAACATTCAGCGCAAAAATTCATAAATAGCCAGGTATCTGTTTGATTGCAAATTATGACCCCAATA
Source organism: Engystomops pustulosus (assembly GCA_019512145.1). NCBI lineage: Eukaryota > Metazoa > Chordata > Amphibia > Anura > Leptodactylidae > Engystomops > Engystomops pustulosus. The sequence continues at coordinate 35,880,513 of CM033647.1, read as the reverse complement.
CATTTTTACTTGACATTTTTGACCCCACTACAAATGTTTTTTTTTTTTTTTTTAAGCAAGTTGTTTTAAGCTTGCTATAGCCTGACAGCTATATTTCCAAAAACAGGGTTCCCACTGGGTCTACCTACCATCGGCTATTTATTCATTATTGTGGTAGAGTATCAATTGATCATATTTGCGTGGTTTATTCTCTAAGACAGACTTGTGTTGTGTTACTAATAATTTATTAGTATTTACTATATGAATAACACATGGAGTAAAGACACATTTGATTTAAAGGGAACCTGTCAGCAGAAATTGACCTAATAATCCAATACCAATATGTTGTCAAGCAGCCGTATACCTTCCAGATTGTGTTTCTTTCATGATCCAGTGTGGTGGCATCATCTGGAGATCTACTTTGAAGTGAGATGTAAACTGGTTGTATAAAGTCAAGGAGACGGAGATTATAACATTGAAGTCAAGCTCTCTCTTTCTCAGAAAGCTCCTTTACTGTAATTGATGGTCCTGCATTCAAAAACATCACTAACCAGATCTCCTAAAGTCCAATGCATAATGTCAATCACAGAGGAGGCGGCGTTCAGAGCTCCCTACCCTGACTTCAGTGTTAAAATCTCAGTCTCCTTGACTTTATACAACTAATTTACATCTCACTTCATAGTTGATTTTATAGATAAGGGTATAACACTGGACCATAAAAGAAACAAAAACTATACAGTATTACGCTGTTTGACAATATACTGGTAGTGTTTTATGAGGCCAATTGCTGATGATAGGTTCCCTTTAACATAAGGCTATCACCATTACAGATAGAAAATTATATTGCATAAAATGATATAGGATTTCAAGGAGTCGCTCTGGTGATCCTTGTGTATATACAGCCAATCACTGTTTTTTCTTCAAGTTATATTTCCATTCATCTTCAGTAATTTCTAAAACTGTTGAACAACCTTTTTAACATTAACACAAATATCCAGTGAAAGGCCATGACTCTGTGTCTTATGCATAATATGTTGTAGAAGTAGTTCAGGAGGGACTTTCTCACCAAAGCCGCTCACTATTTTACATCCGGTTTTGACGAGCTGTTCCATTCCCAAATAATCTGTAAAATAATAATATGTGAATATTAAAAATACTAGGTAGAAAAATCCACATCACCAGACCCATATTCAATAAATACACTTGTATCTGCAATAATAATAATAATAATTTATGCAGTCATGTTCAAACAACCAGAGAAGAAGAAAGAAGATGCCGCAATCGGCCAAAAAGTAAAGTTAACACATTTTATTAGGTCTCATCAAAAAAATATAATCAGAAAATACTGGGACACACACAAAAACAAAATGAAAAACACTTAAAAAGATTGCAAAAGATGCTCACTCATCCCATGTAGGATGACAACGATCCTGATATCCCCCCTAATTCCTGACTAATGTAACAAGGTACTACAAATAGAAAGCTATAAGTGTGTAAAAAAAAAAAGCAATCACAAAAAGTCCAGGGGTGCAAGTAAATGCACTTAAACAAACCCTTACCACTACAAAGATACAATAGTAAAGTGTGGTTACATGTGACGGGCAGGTGGTAATGCGAGGACAGAGGCTGATGTGACAATACACGTGGGCTCTGCCTCTGTCCTTGGATTACCGCTTGCTCATCTACTACACTTTGGTATTGTATTTTTAAGGTGGTTATGGTTTATGGCTATGTGCTACTGCATTGACTTGCACTCTTGGACTTTTGTGATTGATTTTCTATTTACCAGATAAACAGGAAATAGAAATGCTGGATATTGATTTAACCCCTTAACGACCAGGTCCTTTTTCGTTTTTACATTTTCATTTTTCACTCCCCACCTTCAAAAATCTATAACTTTTTTTATTTTTCCATGTAAAGAGCTGTGTTTGGGCTTGTTTTCTGCGTAACAAATTGCACTTCATAGTGACGGTATTTTTTTTATTCCAAGCGGGAAAAAAATTCTGAATGCAGTGAAAATGATGAAAAAACGCATTTGCGCCCTATTCTTGTGGGCTTAAATTTTACAGCTTTCACTGAGCATCCCAAATGACATGTTTTATTCTATTCTTTGGGTTGGTATGATCACTGGGATAACCAAAATATAAATATAGGTTTTATAATGTTTTCATACATTTACAAAAATTAAAACCTCCGGTACAAAAAAAAATCTTCATTTGCCATCTTCTGGCACTAATAACTTTGTCATATTTGCGACATTTTAATGCTACCATTTTGAGGATAGTGTGGCCTTTGATCACTTTTTATAGCATTTTTTATATTTTCAAAATGGCAAAAAAACTACACTTTCGACTTTGGGCGCCAGTTGTGTTACTGGGTTAAACGGCAGGGAAAAAATCGTATTATATTTTGATTTTAGACCGGACATTTTGGGACGTGATGATACCAAACATGTTTATGATTCTTACTGTTTATTTGGTTTTATACGCAATTTAAACTTTTACTTTTAAAAAAAAAAATGTTATCATTATTTCAGACCCTCCAGGGTCCGATTGCTAATACTTTATACTGCAATACTACTGTATTGCAGTATATAGCATTTTTACTAATGATTTGTAATAGCCTGCCATCTGCTGGCTATTACAGATCATTGCACATGGCAAGCCTACGAGTCTCAATGATCGCCACCATCCGATGAGGTCACAGGTGGCGGCGATCGGCCATCCAAGACGGCAGCGACCATGTAAAGGTAAGTTAGGTGCCGCAGTCGGGTTCAACTGCAGCACGGACCGTGGCAGTAACAGGAAGGCGGCAGCTGTATTATACAGCTGACACCCGCTGTGTATGGAGAGAGCTCAGCTTGTGAGTTTTATCCATACACCCTTCGCAGCACGAGGATGATATAGTTCGTCCTGGGTCGCCAAGGTGTCCCAGATCATGACTGGTAAGTGGTCTGCTTTACAAGGCAGCAAAAGAGGCATGTTTATCCTTGTCCCATCCAGGAAAACTTATTTGCATGTTTACCAGAATCCCCTAGTGAAGCAGCAATGGTTATAAGTCTCCACATAGCTGCAAGGCGGCCTTAATTGGCAAAGTCTGCGTATAGAGAACTCTTACTCCCTGACCCTAGTCAATAGCCTCGTGAAGGACGCTGGTAGTGTATCTGGTGTAAAGCTGATAGTGACGCTAACATCTAGGTGACCAGAAATATTTTGCATTCTTCTATGTCACAGATACAAAGAACTGTCCCTATTTTTACCCAATTACATTGCCAGATCTATTAGTGGAAAAGGACAACGAATGCTATTTCCACAGATACAGCTGATACTTTAAATCTGTAAGAGAAAAGTCTGAGTTTAAAGAGGACCTGTCACCCATAAACGCGGCACTAGGAGCTGCTTACTGAAGCATATATACATACGGCAGTGTGAATTGTAGCCTTAGAGTGCAGCATTACCGGAAAACTCCGGTAACACTATCTAACACTGCGGCAGAGTACAATGTAATCGACGGACTGCTTGCAAAGCTGTCCGACGTATAATGAGGGGGGTTCCGAGGTGCTGCCTCTCCCCGGACGCCTCGCCGCTCCATAGGTCGGCGGTGACTGCCGCGCATCAATGCCCTAACCACCCCCACACCCGCCCTCATGAATACATCGGAGACCGCTTGGCGAGCAGTCCAAGTTTACATTGTACTTCGCCGCAGTAGTTTAAGTGCTACTTTAGTAAGCAGCTCCTATTGCCTGATTTATGGGTGACAGGTCCTCTTTAATATCTGTAATGGGAGGCTAAGGGTCAAAACCAGAGACACTAAGACAGAATTCAATGTGAACCCCAGAGTGGAATATCAAAATAAAAGGAATGATGGTGAGCTGCAATTACAGGCAAAACCCATGTACAAGTATGGCGCTGTTCCAGAGACGAAAAACAAACCTTTTAATGTTCATATACATTATATAGGTGGCATAACCGGTATACGGAATGAAGTACCGTGTAATAAACTAGTAGGGGGATACAGAATCTTTGCATTTCATCACTTTGTCCAGGATTTCATTCAGGATAATGAGCAAGCAAGGGAAAAAAATTTGCTGGTGGTGGCAACATGGCGCTATAATTCTGAAATCAGAGGTCACCATGGGCGAGATGACCTACACTCTATTGGGAATTCTAATTACTAGACAAAAAAAGAAAAATAGTGAAAAAACAACAGGCTACCTTGCGAGGGGTTGTCCTCTTTCTGACATCCCTTCTCAAATGCCCTCCAACCTGATTAGCTCTAATTGAGAGCCTCTTCGCTTGGCCAAGTGAAAGCGCTTAAATCCTGTTGTAGGAAACAATAACACTCCACGGAGGCTCTGCTGATTGAGCCATGAATGCAGCGCTTTCCCTTGTCTTTCCTTAAGGGCGCAGCACATACAAGTGATTGCCGAGTGGAGGGGGTGCTGGCGAGGGGCCACTGAGAGAAGAAAATGTTAGATTGAAAAATCTGAAGCAGTCGTGCCTATGCTGAGACAGATCTGTGATACAAGATAAACTTCAGATCAGATAGGAAGACTGTATTGCGGTTCCTTAATGGGGTGCAGGGTTCCTGGCACACAGCAGATCTCCCAGCACCGCAGACCACCTACCGTCCCATAGACATGCATTTCTACTCCCTACTGCAGAAGTGGCAAATTTTGGAGATTCCTTTTAAGACAAGATAGACTGCTACATGCAGAGCATTTAGGTGGACAAATAGTTATCCACCTTGGGCTTATTCAATACAGTTTTTTTCTCAGTATGTTTGGTGCATTTCTAGGATAGTTACAAATGGTTTTGTCATTTGTGTTGGTTAGTGTATCAGCAGCATTGTTTTCACATCATATGGCATCCATTCATCACACCCGGAAAAAACCTGTGGTTTACATTAATAAGAAGGCATAACACCTAATTCCCGCATGTCAGTGACTGAACACACATTTTGATGAGCAAAAATTCATCATTGGTTTGCAGACCCATAAACTATACATTTAGCATTGAGAAAAATATATTATTTCAAGAAACGGAATAATAGAAAAAAAAATGTGCCTCTCAAACTACACTACATATATGCTATTGTACACATAAATACTGATAGACAAAGCACCTTTTATAACCAAAACTGTATACACTCTATACATACATACACACACGTTATTATCACATACTGTATACTGCATAAACGCCAACACCCACTAAACAACACTCACACACCGTGTATATGTCATCCAAGACACACACCACCATGTATACATCCACACACTGTACACACATGTACAGCATCCCATAAACACACATACACCATATACATACACATACAGCACACACACCTACAGGCATCATACATCACTGTAACATCGTAATCACACGTACACTATACCAGCTAGACATACACTGTACATGCACATATAACATACATACACATACTACACACAGTGTATAAATTCACATTGTACACACAAATACACTGTAAGCACATACTGTACATACTGCACATACTATACACTATACATTATGTAGATATGCACCTACAACAGGCATGATAAATTGGCGGCATGGTCCGACTGATAACACCGCAATGCCCCCTTAATGTGTGCGCCTGATGCCTAGTGCAGCCGCACCACAAAACGTTGCATGCGACACAACATGTGGTGGGGAACCTTAATACCTGTGCAAGCAGTTGCACCTAAAAGAACGTCAAACAGAAAACTGGCCGCAAGCCCTTAGGTAATGTGCTCCACAGTGTACACATACACACGTATAATATGGTGTGTGTACATGGTGCATTAATATGTTATATGTGTGTGTATATGCTGTATGTGCAGCCCGCAGGCTGATAAGTCGGGGGGGGGGGGGGGGGTCATGACAGGCCGTGCTCTTTACCTTTAAGAGCCGCAGCCCCTCCTACGCGCCCCACCCGTAACCCGGCATCACGTGACCGGGCAAAATTAGGCTAGCCACTTGATGGCAGAGCTAGCACAGCCTCTTTGGACTGCTCAGCGTTCAAGGAACCACCACCCGCCCTCCCTAATTTTGTATGGTCCTAGTTTGTATTTTTAATTTGTATTACTGACTTGTATTTTGTTAGTTGATTCTATGCAATGTGCTGTTAGTAGTCACAATGGCCTGTGGTGGAATCTTTTACCCTCTCAGGTTTGGGCAATCAGACGGAAATAATAGACATCCCCGCTGAGGCGGACCTAGCATGTGAGGTGAAGTTTAGGGAAAAGGTGTCTGATTCCCACACGGTCATTTAAAGTATATTATGTTAAGAATAAAGTCGTGAAAACTTTTTTCCAAACAATGGTTTGTGCCAGGTGTATGGCTGTTGTTTTTTTGTGTGGAAATCATTAGTACGGCCAGTCTGTGTATATATACATGGCAATGTGACATATGCACATATACACATAATGTATATACGTATACACTGTATGTACAATGTACAATAATAACTGTACAAAGGTATGAACGCATATAATTTCTAAAATTGATATCTACAATTGAAAAAGACTAAATACATGTGAGACACATTGGGGCCACATTTATTTACCCGGTCCCTCGGAATCCCGAAAGTGCATTGGTCTGGACGAAATTCACTAGATCGTGTGCCGATTTCCTGCAATGTCGCTTCCCCGTCAGATCCGCTGGAGTTCACATTTCTCCCGGTGCATGTAAGTGCTGGCTTGAGACACATTTTTAAGTTAAATTCCACGGTTTTGTCTGAATCCATCGGATCGCCAACGGCTCGCCGCCGATTCTGTCGCATGAAAGCCGTCGCAATTGCGTCAAAATCCAATCTCGTGCACAAAATGGAAATCGTTGGGATGTCCGCAAAAGTGCAGTCCACGGGGCCCTTAGTAATGAGTTTCAATGGGGGAATGCTTTAAGACTGGCATTTAGACAGCCAGGGTTGTCCTACTTTGGCAGCTGCTGCAAATCTGTGTGCGCTAATAAATAAGGATTATTATTATAATTTCACAAATCCAGGGCCCATGGCATCTAAATCCACCCATGATAAATGTGACGCCCGGCGTTTCACACCCTCAGCCACCCCGGACATACCCAAAGTGACATGCGGTCAGAGAAACCGAGACGGGGATGTGGAGATTGGTGTATTTCTCCGCCAGAAAACGGAGCCATAATAAATCTCCCCCATTATGATATGATATAGAAAAGGATATTTTTTACACTCTATAAATAAAAGAGCTACGTCATATAATACTTTTTATTTTGCCCCAATGCTGAACAGATACAGAGACATTAAAGATGTTATTCAATGGTTTTTTTTTGTTAACCAGCTTAAAGGGAGATAATTTGTCTACGATTAAAAAACATAAAATGAATTCACATCTAACTTCATCTCCCTGACCTGCAGCTTCATGTCTTTAGCTACAATCTGACTATTCTATGTTCTTTATCAGTGTTACAAGAATCGCAGCTTGCTTTTCCCCATTTCGCAGGTATAACATAGATGTCTGGGCTAAGCCTATTGTTTGGATTGTATTAAGTTAAAAAAGCTCTGCGTTTTGGACTTGTCTATTGTATCGGCTTCCCTGGTGCTCCGGCTTGCTGCATTTTACTTGTGCACACTGTGTTTTCCAGGCATTTACGTTATTTCTTTGTACAACTTGTTCATCGGGAAGCTTAAATTGACTTCTCGCTATTCTTTTTTTAACTAAAGATGCGCCATTAAGCGGTGATTGAACTCTTTTCAAAACACTTCCTAAAATGAAAGACCGCAACAAATTAGTCTACCAGTGTTTGCAAATATGTGGGTTTTTTTTCTACATCAAATTGATGAGAAAAGGAATTGAAAACTTACCCTTCCATTGTACATGTTTTATTTGTTGCCTATTTCCCTGTTCAATGCTCGTTTGACGGAGATCAATGTGGCATGAGGAGTTTTTTCCCCTCTTTTCTTTTACTGAATGATTCTGTGCGGTCAAGGAAGGAATCTTATAAAAATTGAACAATTGTGGCATACAGGGGGGGGGACAGGGTCATATAACATATTGTGGTACACAATGCGTTACATGTGGTATGCACAAACGATTCGCGATTGATAAGTATAAAGATATATTGTTCTATTCATGTTGCGCATCATAGAGAGGAGTCACAATAATCTATTCTTGCAGACGGTAAAATATATACTTATATATATATATATATATTATACACACACATATACTGTATGTTGCACCATATATTGTCATCACTTGCATCAGTCACTATCTATATTCTTGGTTTCTGAGATCTACACATACGGGACCCATTTCAAGAGTCAAGTACACTTACAGTTTTGGGAGTTTTCGTATTGACAGATACATCTGCATCTCCCATAACATATATATGAGTAACATGACACACCACACATAATATAGATATAAAGATGCACACACAGACAGATCAGATATATTATATATATATATATATTATAATATATTATATTATAATACACACACATACATAGATGCACACACAGAAAGATACACACAATAGATAGAATACACCACACAAAAAATGTATTATCACATAGATACATACAGACATCCAAAAAGATAATATATTATATATACAGTATATACACACATAATAGAAACACACAGATGTTAAATACACACGTAGATATATACTGTAGATACAACACATAGAATATACAGGTGATATAGTATATAATATATATATATATATATAAAACACATAGATATATAAACGCACACAGATAGATATACACTGAGGATATCTAATAATATATTACACACACAGAGATAGAGCCAGGCCACATGTGCAGCGTGCACTCTGTTGTCCCACCTGCCTACTCGTTGTTGTTGTAAGTTTTTTTATTTGATATGCCCTCCATTATATGTAAGAGCTGCAGAATATTGGGCGCATGATGAATAAAAAGATTTATGGTTACGTATACGGCATTGATGTATATTGGTGCAAATTTTTTAAGCAAAATAAAAATGTTGTACTCTTGTTATAGACATACAGAAGTAACTTGGATGGATCAGTTCTTAGCTTGAGCTTCTTACATGTTGTTGAGGTCACAGCAGTTCAGGTTGCAGTGATCCAGGCCACGTATAAAAAGCTTATCTAAAATACAAAGAAAAAGAAAAGCTATATAAATCAAGCGTAATATGAAAGAGAATCCATGTAGGCTCCTTTTTCCTGTGGTACCTCATTTCAGTATATGTACTATGGAGACATAGATGCATCGGAAGCGGGAAATAGAAAACGGATTGAGAAGCAAACAAAAGTCTATAAAATAAAACCAACAGTTTTTGGCACACATATACCATCTTGCACTGAGAGTTAAACGCTTGGCAACAAGGTCAGAAGTGACTGTACTATACGCATATAAACTACCGGAAATACCGTAATCTGGGAACAGAAAAAATTAGACAAAAAAAACCAAGAGCTTAATTTCTATTGTTGACATAGTAAAACATTACGTTATTTGTAATTATTGCAAAAAATAATAAAACTATAAGTAAGAACATTGTTCACCATTTGTTTTCCCTATTATGTTTGATTGAAATGGAGTTTTAGCACCACAAGCAGAGGTATATTATTTAATTCGAAAAGTATTGCAAAATTTCTAATACATTTACTGTATGAAATATTCAGGTTTCTGGACGGTCTTGCTGACCATGGACTTGTAACAGACTTAGTAGTTACGGTAATGTCACAAGCAGTGCACCTGTGTGCACACGACCAGTGACAGCAAGCAGAGATATGGAAATAAATAGATAAGAAATGAATATGGCAGGTCTATGTAAATTGGTTTATTTTTCTCCTCTTAGTGCTCATTTGGCAATGGACAATAGACACAAATAGAAGGAAACAGATTAGCTCCCACCCCTTATGCACCCATAATAAGATGCACAAAACAATTCTCAAATTTTTTTCTAAAATTTCAAATAGTTGGGAAATGAAGTCTCGCTACCTTATTTTTGCTACACATGCCCCGCAACTTATGAAGTGATTTGGGATCTGGTAGACTTTAATTTATTCATTATTATATAAATATATATATATATATATGGGGCACCTTTACTTACCCGTCCTGGTTGATCTCCGAAAGTGCATTGTTGACCGGAATGAACACCTGCTGCAATTCCATAAGATGGTGCATGTAAGTGCATTGTCTAGAGACACAATTTGAAAAGTTAACACAATTGAATCTTGAATTCCGCGCTCAGTTGAATCAGTTGGATCGTCGTCGGCCCGCACCCCCCAATTTCTGTTGCATGAAAGCCGGAGCTGCGCCACAATTGATTGCGTGCAACACAATCCCCAGGATGTAGCTGTACTTTACAGAGGGGGGGGGGGGGGGGGCAGTATCCTTTAACCCAAACAAAAGTCAAACAAAAGTCATTTACAGTTTAATACGGAGCGAAGGTTGAATCTCACAGCAATCAGTGTCAGGAGACTTCTTCAGTGGGACCAGCTACAATCTGGAATATAAATCCATTTTTCAAAGTTCTAGATTACTAACAACACACACTAAGGGATGGTTACACGGATTCCACAGTCAAACCAAACATTGTCTTCAAAAATGCTACTGATCAGTATTGATCACTTCAGCAACTTCTGTTTTATAGTGCAGATCTCGCATTACCACATGTTCCATTGTATTCAAGTTTTTTTCCTAGCTTCGGTTTGTTGACGTTCATGTTTTTATTATTTTTTTTTAACGCTCCACACGAGTCTATGGAGACGCATAAAATCACATTGGTCTTGAGACACATGCAAGTGCAATACGTTTTTAACTGATCAACTGCCATAGAAAAGATAGAGGAGCGTTTATGTGCAATGTCTGCACCTGAAAACGCATTGAAAACGCTAATTAATCGATCAAAAAACTGTGAAAATCGCAAGTTCCAAGTTCCCCTGCGGTAAGGAATGCCTATGATTTCCAATATACCTTTATTATTTCTGTGCTTTGTGAAATTTGCATGATATCCCAGTTTAACCATATGCAAATGAGGCAGGAGTGTTCCCATGAAGTATCCTCAGCACCCGGAGCATGGAATTCTTACCTCATTCACTTCTCTTTATTCCAGTGTCATCACATGCTCTCACAAGACAATCGCCCGCTGGTATGGTCCAGTGGGAACTCCAGTGTGCTATGGTGAGGCATGACCCTAGACACTCCTTTCAGTAAGTAACTATTTTAATTCAGAGATTAGAGCAAACAATAATAAAACAGTAGAACTGGTACTATTATCCATGACTGATTGATAATTGATTAGGTCAAATCTGACCATTACTATATAAAACAAACATGTGAACCTAATAAAGTGTTTCACACTCACGTATATATATATATATACCCACACATACATACATATACACACACATAAAGCTATTTAAATGTACGGGCACGATGAAATGAATATGGGAAAAATGACAGAAGTTGTCTGAGCAGATTATAAGGAACACCAGAGCCATCGGTGGATTGGAGTCACTAGAACTGCATGGAAATAAATGAACAAGCTAAATACAAATTTTTATCAGATCTTATATTTTAAATTTTTTTGTTTTAAAGATTATAGTATATTCCAGATAATCAATGATATTTAATCAAGGAAAGAGCTTGGGATAAAGTATACTTATTAGGTGTAAGATTTATTAGAGAGTAAAATTTAACATAAGGGCATATTTATCAGGACCTCTGTGCCACGCCAGTTGCTAGCTTTTGCGATTATTTGCCCCGATCCGCCACCTTCACGCCAGTGGGGTGTGAAGGGGCTTTGAAGGGGGGGGGGGGGGGGGCGCGGTCCTGCCTGGGTGTAGGTAAAACGCTGCACTGCTGGCAGCCTGATACATCAAGGGCAGAAGCCTTGATGTACAGGCTGCAAACTTGCACGCGGCGGGGTTCAACGCTGGCGCAGAGCGAATGATAAATATCCCCCATTGTTTTATCGAGAGTTCACTTACAGATACTGTTGAAGTTATGACAGGTATGTTAAAGAAGAACTCCAAGAAATCTTTCTTTTCCCTGTGCCCTCACGATTTTAATGTAATTTACAACGGCGCATAATGGGGCTTATTCACTAAGGTTGGTATCGCATTTCATTGGTCTTGGCACCATTTTCGGGATTTACACGGCTTTAACAGGTGTCTGTTTGGGATCCGATTTTGGCGCAGCTGCGCTGCCTCCATGCGACACCAAATTGGGGGGGGGGCCGTCGGACGATCCGGCTGATGCGGACTGAGCGCAGGATTAACTTTTCAATTTTGTTGCAAGAAAATGCACTTACAATACACCAGGAAGAAGAAGGTGAACTCCAGCGGACTGAGCGGGGACAGCGACACATGCAGGATATCGGGGTACAGTGCATTATGTCAGACAATGCACTTTCTGTGATCCTCAGACCTGGTGGTAAAGTAAATGAGAACTCCATACCACCATGACTGTTAGATTTCTTATATTATACCAGGCAACAAGAGATATGCTTATCTGTTATCTACATTCTCTTCCTCCTTCATCAGTGCAGCATGTGGCGGGAGTTAGGGTACATTTTACGGCCGTTACGAGGGTCGTGATTTGGTCACATGATTGCGACCAGATTACAGCCTCCATGGATTCTGTGTCTCTTGGCGAGTGTGCGTGTTGTCTCACTGCACAGGTGGAGGATGTGAGCTCTCAACTCTTCCCCTTCTCCTGGGTTGTGCTCCGGGTGAGCCTCGGCCATGTGAATGACCCCTTAGTGCTCCCCCTGTGAGAGTCGTTGTGATACACTTCAAGCTGTTGCATCAGTCATTGAGCCTGGAGCCTAAGGGTGCGGTCACATGTCACGTTTACTGCATGCATTTAAAAACGCATTGCTACAGCTGAAGGGAGATTTGCCTAATTAAACAGCTGTTACCGCTTGCGTTTACAAAACGCATGCGTTAACATCGCGATGTTAACGCATGCGTTTTGTAAAAGCAAGCGTTAACAGCTGTTTAATTAGGCAAGTAAAAGCGACGTTGTGACCGCACCCTAATTTGTATCATGTTAGTAACTGTGTGTAAATGATTTTCACAATTGATTTACAAAATTATCACTTGTCACCAGTATTAGGTTGTGTTAAACTTACATGATGACCGATTTACCTTTTCAGATGGTCAATGACAGTAAACCTGACAAGGACTACCCCTCTTGGTATTGCTAAAATGAGCGTTCTCTGTTAAGATCAGTAAAATCAGTTCTATAGGCAAAAGTTCATACCAGTGTTTCTTTTTGCTAAAAAATGGCCCCAAAAACTGCAGGCATGTCAGACGCCCGGTTCTATCCATTACAATGTTCTCCACCGCGGACTTCCCTCAAGTTATTTCAGTGGTTATGGACTAAACTATTGAGTGTTGATGTGTAGCAGTATACATCACTGGCCACTTATTAGGGACACATGCTAGTAACGGGTTTGGACCCCCTTTGCGCTCAGAACTGCCTCAATCTTTGTGGCATAGATTAACAAGGGGCGGAAGCATTCCTCAGAGATTTTGGTCCATATTGACATGATGGCATCACACAGTTGCCGCAGATTTGTCGGCTGCACATCCATGATGCGAATCGTCCCGTTCCCACATCCCAAAGAGCTCTATTGGATGAGATCTGGTGACTGTGGGGCCATTTGAGTACAGTGAATCATTGTCATGTTCAAGAAACCAGTCTGAGATGATTCCAGCTTTATGACATGGCGCAGTATCCTGCTGAAAGTAGCCATCAGTTGTGGGTACATTGTGGTCATAAAGGGATGGACATGGTCAGCAACACATACTCAGTAGGCTGTGGCGTTGCCACGATGCTCAATTGGTACCAGGGGGCCCAAAGAGTGCAGAAAATATTCCCACACCATGACACCACCACCACCAGCCTGAACCGTGATACAAGCAGGATGGATCCATGCTTTCATGTTGTTCACGCCAATTCTGACCCTACCATCCGATGTCGAGCAGAAATCGAGACTCATCAGACCAGGCAAGTTTTTCCAATCTTCTACTGTCCAATTTCGATGAGCTTGGGCAAAATTGTAGCCTCAGTTTTCTGTTCTTAGCTGAAAGGAGTGGATCCGGTGTGGTCTTCTGCTGCTGTCGCCTCTGCGCCTAAAGTCGACGTACTGGCATTCAGAGATGCCTGCTGCCTACCTTGGTTGTAAGGGTGGCGATTTGAGTCACTGTTGCCTTTCTATCAGCTCGAACCAGTCCTGCCCATTCTCCTCTGACTCTGGCATCAACAAGGCATTTCCGCCACAGAACAGCCGTACTGGATGTTTTTCTTTTCGGACCAGTTTCTGTAAACCCTAGAGATGGTTGTGCGGCGAAAATCCCAGTAGATAGCAGTTTCTGAAATACTCAGACCAGCCCTTTGGCACCAACAACCAGCCACGTTCAAAGGCATCAAATCACCTTCTCCCCATACTGATGCTCGGTTTGAACTGCAGGAGATTGTCTTGATCATGTCTACAGCCTAAATGCACGAGTTGCCACCATGTTGATTGGCTGATTAGAAATTAGTGTTAAGAGCAGTTGGACAGGTGTACCTAATAAAGTGCCGGTGAGTAATAACTTCACTGGGCTCCAACAATGGAAACCTAAAATGTTATAGACATTGAAATGTGGTGATATAAAACTTACTTTATGGTTTTTACTGTACATGTGTAATAAAACATGGATTATATACTGAGCCTGAAAAAAAGTTTTCTTTCTTTAATACAGTATGAACAAAACCCAAAGAAGTTATACAGTACATATATTATTCGGATTTTGGACTATAGGAGCACAAAAAATCCTTAGATTTCTCAGAAATCAAAAGTGCGCCTTATATATGAACCGACGTATAGAGAACGCTCCTTGAACTGTGCAAGGTGACACTGCTGCTGGTCATCACCCTTATAATAGGTGCACTTTATAGTCAGTGGCCTTATATTGAACCTAGATGTTTTAGCAGGCATTTATGTGGTGGTGGCCTTATAATTCGGTGCGCTTCTAGTCCAAAAAATACTGTACCCAAAATGTTTCTCCATTTGTTAAACATATGTTTCTCTTTATTGCAGATGGCAGACGCCCCCCTGCCTTTGCCCTGATCTGTAATGTAGTAATCCTGGAACCTAGGCAACGTGTTAAAAACTTTATTTAGTCATATGCAAATTAACTGCGAGGCTACTGGGGGTGTACCAGCCTTAGCTCCCAGTGCCCGGCTAGTACAGCCCCAGGAGCCTCTGCTGTGTTGCAGTTAAAACTTTATTTAGAAATATGTAAATTAACAAGTCAGTTTAGGTTCCAGGTTATTATATAACAGATTAGGGCAGAGAGACAGACAGACAGGGCATTTCCTTAAATGTTACAAAATAAAAACAAGCATAAAAACACTATGAGAAAACTTTTGGAAATGCTGCAAAACAGATTGAGAGAGGCCAACCATAAGTTACAATAATTACAGTTTTAGTTACACTCACTAGATTTTCCCTAAAAATATAAAATACCATATATTTTTCCATTCACCAGTTATCTGACTACTAGAGCTCCTTCCCTGTAATAACTAGAAATGCTACATATGAATTTCATGTTCTATGAAGAAGACAAGTCCAGAAGATTACTGCTTTGACAATAACCCATTTTCATGGCTGAGGAAACAAACTATAACCAGAGGTCGTTGTTGGCAAATAGAATGATGATAGAGGACGTGACGATGTCTATGATTTGGTCTCTTCACTCCATAAGTGTGGCGGCCTTACACACAACACCCTGTATTCTTATATTGGTTTAAAAGAGAAGATTTCTTTAAATGACTAGCTGTCAAGAAAACCCCATGTCAATAACATGCTCGGGGAAATTACTGCCTAAGAGCCGAGCCTCTCCAAATGATGGGTAATAATGGAGTGCGAGCAGCACCGGGAGTGGAATAAAGCACAAAGACAACAAAGATTGTGCTTTGTCTGCTGTACAGGACTGTATATATATTATATTCATACAATATACAAACATTTAAATATTTCTATACTATATATAGCATGTGTGTGAGTGTGGGGTTACCAGTAGTACAAATATAACATGTTGAAGGAAACCTGTTCCGTTGTACTTAGGTTTTGGTCTTTCAGATAGTATGAACTGACTGACACCCACAAACCTTGTAGGGATGCTAGCTCCCTGAAGCTTACATGGGTTCTCCGATACATTCATATGATTTAGTAACTGTGTTGCAGAGGGCTCGGGTGCACAAAGCCATTCCTCTCCTCTCCCAGCCTGCGCCCCGCATCCCGCCCAGCCGTAGACACAGCTTCAGTGCATGTAGCCTTATTTGTATCTTTTACCTGACAATCACAAACTCATCCAGGTTAATTCTACATCAATGTTATTTGACCTCTACCTGAGAGTTTAGAAGGTCCGTGTTCTCACTCCAACTCTGACACATGATATGGGACTGGCAAGTGATTGTGTTTTTGGAAGGAAGTCACAGACTTCTATTGAAGTCATTGTCATGTGTTCCTAAAGTGTCTCTTTTTCGTATATTTTTAATATAACAAAATATATATTTTCTTGTGAATGACTCCTTCCATTATAGTATGATATGGTAAGGGATATGTAAGTGCCATCCTATTAACTGTATGGGCCAATCTGAAAATATGTCCGAATCAGGCGGCCAAACCCGAACTCCAAACCTTGTCACGGGTCTGTTATCTCTACTCAGGACTTATCTCCAACCTGAAGCCCTGAAGCCCTGAGTTGGCTACATGACCCATGGCCAACAAAATATTAAAAGCCATTGTTCACATACACTGAAACAATTCAGTCAGATTTTGGCACTGTTGAGTAAAGCCCCATTCAGGGACACTGAGACCAGAACAAGGCTGACACACAGCCAAGGTCGAAGCGGCGGATACCGCTTCTATCTTCCAGGCTTAGGATCGCTATACAGTACAATCGCATCTGAGGAAGGTCTTTTGACCGAAACGTCATGTATATGTATTAAAGTGGTTGGGTACAAGAATAAAAGCATGTATTTTCAAATTGGATTGCGTGCCCTTTCCATATCCTTACTGACAGCACTCTGTAGAAAGTGAGAAATCTTCCAGTTCCTCTATATAATAGTCATATAATTCTATGCACCTTGGCGCAATGCTGATATGGAGACATAAGATGCCATATTAGGAGATATAGTTCTGAGCTGCAGGATATTTTACTTGTCACTTTCAGCTTTGTCTAGGACTGTAGTCATGGCTTATTCCAAAAGCAGCTCTTCAAAGATTTATTAATTGTGCAAATGGAGCATTTTTAATTTTAATTAAAAAAAATGTGCAGACTTGTGCAAACATTCAGCGCAAAAATTCATAAATGCCAGGTATCTGTTTGATTGCAAATATGACCCCATACATTTTTACTTGACATTTTTGACCCCACTACAAATGTTTTTTTTTTTTTAAGCGTTTTTAAGTTGCTATAGCCTGACACGCTATATTTCCAAAACAGGGTTCCCACTGGGTCTACCTACCATCGGCTATTTATTCATTATTGTGGTAGAGTATCAATTGATCATATTGTGTGGTTTATTCCTAAGACAGACTTGTTTGTGTAATAATATTATTAGTATTTACTATATGAATAACACATGGAGTAAAGACACATTTGATTTAAGGGAAACCTGTCAGCAGAAAGACCTAATAATCCATACCAATATGTTGTCAAGCAGCGTATACCTCAGATTGTGTTTTGTCATGATCCAGTGTGGTGGCATCATCTGGAGATCTACTTTGAAGTGAGCTGTAAACTGGGTATAAAGTCAAGGAGACGGAGATATAACATTGAAGTCAAGCTCTCTCTTCTCAGAAAGCTCCTTTACTGTAATTGATGGTCCTGCTCAAAAACATCACTAACCAGATCTCCTAAGTCCAAGACATAATGTCAATCACAGGGAGGCGCGTTCAGAGCTCCCTACCCTGACTTCAGTGTTAAAATCTCAGTCTCCTTGACTTTATACAACTAATTTACATCTCACTTCATAGTTGATTTTATAGATAGGGTATAACACTGGACCATAAAAGAAACAAAAACTATACAGTATTACGCTGTTTGACAATATGGTAGTGTTTTGAGGCCAATTGCTGATGATAGGTCCCTTTAACATAAGCTTCACCATTACAGATAGAAAATATATTGCTAAATGATAAGGATTTCAAGGAGTCGCTCTGGTGATCCTTGGGTTATACAGCCAATCACTGTTTTTTCTTCAAGTTATATTTCCATTCATCTTCAGTAATTTCTAAAACTGTTGACAACCTTTTTAACATAACACAAATATCCAGTGAAAGGCCCGACTGCTGCTGTCTTATGCATAATATGTTGTAGAAGTAGTTCAGAGGGACTTTCTCACCAAAGCCGCTCACTATTTTACATCGGTTTTGACGAGTGTTCCATTCCCAAATAATCTGTAAAATAATAATATGTGATATTAAAAATACTAGGTAGAAAAATCCACATCACCAGACCCATATTCAATAAATACACTTGTATCTGCAATATATAATAATATAATATATGCAGGCATGTTCAAACAACCAGAGAAGAAGAAAGAAGATGCCGAATCGGCCAAAAAGTAAAGTTAACACATTTTTTAGGTCTCATCAAAAAAATATAATCGAAAATACTGGGACAAACACAAAAAAAAATAAAACACTTAAAAAGATTGCAAAAAGTGCTCATCATCCCATGTAGGATGACAACGATCCTGATATCCCCCTAATTCCTGACTAATGTAACAAGGTACTACAAATAGAAAGCTATAAGTGTGAAAAAAAAAAAGCAATCACAAAAGTCCAGGGTGCAAGTAAATGCACTTAACAAACCTTACCTACAAAGATACAATGTAAAGTGTGGTTACATGTGACGGGCAGGTGGTAATGCGAGGACAGAGGCTGATGTGAAATACACTGGGCTCTGCCTCTGTCCTTGGATTACCGCTTGCTATCTAACCACTTTGGTATTGTTTTTAAGGTGGTTATGGTTTATGGCTATGTGCTACTGCATTGACTTGCGCTCTTGGACTTTTGTGATGATTTTCTATTTACCAGATAAACAGGAAATAGAATGCTGGATATTGATTTAACCCTTAACGACCAGGTCCTTTTTCGTTTTTACATTTCATTTTCACTCCCCACCTTCAAATCTATAACTTTTTTTATTTTCCATGTAAAGAGCTGTGTTTGGGCTTGTTTTCTGCGTAACAAATTGCACTATAGGACGGTATTTTTTTATTCCAAGCGGAATAAAATCTGAATGCAGTGAAAATGATGAAAAAAAGCATTTGCGCCCTATTCTTGGGGCTAAATTTTACAGCTTTCAATGAGCATCCCAAATGACATGTTTTATTTATTCTTGGGTTGGTATGATCACTGGGATACCAAATTATAAATAGGTTTTATAATGGTTTACATTTACAAAAATTAAAACCTCCTGTACAAAAAAAAAATCTTCATTTTGCCATGTTCTGGCACAATAACTTTGTCATATTTTGCGACATTTTTAATGCTACCATTTTGAGGATAGTGTGGCCCTTGATCACTTTTTATAGCATTTTTTATATTTTCAAAAATGGCAAAAAAACTACACTTTCGACTTTGGGCGCAGTTTGTGTTACTGGGTTAAACGGCAGGGAAAAATCGGATTATATTTTGTAGACCGGACATTTTGGGACGTGATGATACAAAGATTGTTCTTATTATTTGGTTTTATACGCCATTTAAACTTTTACTTTTTAAAAAAAAAATGTTATCATTATTTCAGACCCTCCAGGGTCCGATTGCATACTTATACTGCAATACTACGTATTGCAGTATATAGCATTTTTACTAATGATTTGTAATAGCCTGCCATCTGCGGCTATACAGATCATTGCACAGGCAAGCCTACGAGTCTCAATGATCGCCACCATCCGATGAGGTCACAGGCGGCGGCGATCGGCCATCCAGACGCAGCGACACTGTAAAGGTAGTTAGGTGCCGCAGTCGGGTTCAACTGCAGCCAACGACCGTGCAGAGTAACAGGAAGGCGGCATCGACGCTCATTTAAGCTGACACCGTGTTATGGAGAGAGCTCAGCTTGTGAGTTTTATCCATACACCTTCGCAGCACGAGGATGATATAGTTGTCCTGGGTCGCCAAGGTGTCCCAGATCATGACTGGTAAGTGGTCTGCTATACAAGGCAGCAAAAGAGGCATGTTTATCCTTGTCCCATCCAGGAAAACTTATTTGCATGTTTACCAGAATCCCCTAGTGAAGCAGCAATGGTTATAAGTCTCCACATAGCTGCAAGGCGGCCTTAATTGGCAAAGTCTGCGTATAGAGAACTCTTACTCCCTGACCCTAGTCAATAGCCTCTCTTTCAGCCAAACCACTACACTACTGTACCGAAGAGACGTAACAAATCATAGCTGTCTACAGTTGGGAGTCTGTTCCTTCTGGAATAGATATGATGTCGGATTAAAGCCGAACCAGTATGTCATTAGACTTCCTGATAGTCATGCTTGAGGTCGCTGCCTTACAAGGGAGCAAAATAGGCATGGTTTTCCTTTTCCCATTGGGGGAAAGTTATTTGCATATTTCCCAGAATTTCCTAGGAGAGCATCAATGGCTATAAGTCTCAGTGCACCTGCAAGGTGACCTTAAAGTAAACCTACTATCACGATTCTACTTAATAAGGTAGATCCGGTGGCAGGTTCCTATAATCTATGGCAGCCATGTCTTTTTTTATATTCAATCAACATTTATTGATGAAAAAGAGTAACAATTGCGAACAGTATTTCCAAGGCAAGAAGGGTGGTCTCGCAGGACCCCAGCATTAAGATACATATTACATCATGTTACACAGTGACGTTGCAGCAGGCTGTGAAATTATATTGAGGTAGAGATCGTAAAGTACCGGCTGCGGGGGTCCGCCCATCCTTTCCAATGAGAGAACAAGACAAAAGTACGACCATGTCTTTTTTTTAATAAAACTTTCAGTGGCCCAGAACTTAATAAAAATGTCTTACATTTTATATTATTATATTCAAATTTTCATGAGAGGCTACGGCTACTCCACACTCCCACCTACAGCTTCTCTTCTGTGAAGATGGAGTTCTCTGCATACACACTTATTATTCTTTTAATGAGTTTGTATAGAGATATAAGTTTATCAGGAACACCTGCAATTGACATCTATGTCATCCCCTCATATAACCTGCCTGCATAGCAGAGCCTCTCCCATCATGAACCACGCTGGCCCTTTTCTTTGCAGCCTTTTCCTTGCAGCTGTCATGATCATAATAATTAGGACATGTAATGACACACATAGATATTTCGATATTTTATATATACATTTTGTTGGTAAATAATTTACCTTTAAGTTAAAGAGAACCTGTCACCAGATTTTACCCCATGAAACTACTAGCCTCACAGGTAGGGTATGCAATGTCCTTTTTAGAATTCCCGTTTTTTTTCTGTGAAATATCAACCATTTACCTATAAAAAAAAATCTCATCCAAAGTCATCTGATAATGGACAGAGAAGAGTCATATTTACCTGAGATGAGTCAAGATTAGAGGCTGTAGTGTTACTTCAGACGCCACCGTCTTCTGTTCTATAGTACCTAGAAACATGTATTTGGTGTCATTTTAAAGATAGGAATCTCATCTTTAAAGTTCTGTTATCTACAAAACCAGAGATACAAATTGTAAAAAAAATTAAATAAATTGGTTTTTATTTGCCACTTGCATTTCCAGCTAGCTCTTTAGCTCTCTGGTATCTCCGGGCCGGTAGCTCACAGAACCACAAGCTTGATGGAATCTGAAAGATGAGATTCTTATCTTTAATATGACAGCAAAGCCATTGGAGGGAGATT
Source organism: Engystomops pustulosus (assembly GCA_019512145.1). Taxonomy (NCBI): domain Eukaryota; kingdom Metazoa; phylum Chordata; class Amphibia; order Anura; family Leptodactylidae; genus Engystomops; species Engystomops pustulosus. The sequence goes on along the minus strand of CM033647.1, from coordinate 35,858,652 downwards.
CATCAGTGTGTCTGAGAGCAGAACCTCAGACACTTCTGATAAATCTCCCCCCCCCCCATGTTTCTAAGTACTACAGAACAGAAGGTAGGGGACCCTGAAGTGACACTCCCCCTTTAGCCTCAAATTGTAACTCTTGTCATGTAAAATATGTATCTTCTCTGCTCATTTTCACATGACTCAGTTTCTTTTATAGGTAAACGGCTCAAATTTGACATAAGGGGAGGTGACAAATCTGTCCCAAATGAAGGTATTTGTCATATTGCTGGTTATTAGTTAAAAGGGAACGTGTCACCACATTGTACCCCAATCAACTACCAGCCCCTTAGGTAGGGGATGAAGTGGCCTTCCCAGAATTCCCTCTTTTATGTGAGATCTCTCCTGCAATGTCATATGCAAATAAGCAGCGAAGAGACATTTTTAAAATCTCTCTGGTATCTCTGGTTCTGTAGCTCACAGAACCACATACCTAATGTAATCTGAATTTTTACTTCAATCTGACACCAAAGCATGTTTCTACATACTATAGAACCAGTGAGTCGTCTTAAGTGAGATCCCCCCCCCCCTCCCGCAGCTTCTAAAAGTGACTCATCTTAGGCAAATATTACTTTTCTCTGCTCACTTTCACATGACTTTGGAGGAGATTGTTTATAGGTAAACGGGTGAGGGAATTCTGGGATGGACATTTCATACCCTGTAGTAATCTGGAGACAGGTTCCTTTTCAGAGAACACAATATAGAGCCCGTAACACCACTGGGTCACACTGGTTACTTGTGTTACTGGTTTTCAGTAGGGCTCGGGCTCCACACTGGCATTTGCTTGCAGTAAAATTGCATGAGCTACTTCTATTTCACTGTACAGTCCTGTCCTACAGAGAAAGACAGAACGGTCAGAAATTTTACCAGCTCTGCTGATGGACAAGTCTTGTGTTCTTGGCTATTGATCCCACTGTGTGTAGGCTGTGGATAGAATAAAGCTGCATATGTTTGCCGGGGCCGCCGTCCCAGCAGTGGCCATTAATTGGCAGTACACACCTTCCTTCATGCTCCAGATTGTTTCCCTGTAAGTGCCCCGCTCGATTTTGGTTGCCTTGCTGTAAGTACGTGGATGAAATACTTGTTCCTCCTTTGAACTGCCTGAAAGCAATTTCTGTATTCACGCTGCGCGGGTTATTCATCGCTCCTCCATGGGGCTTGGATTTCTTGTCTGAAATATAAAAATGTCTATTTAGACTGTAATCAATTTTTAAATAAGCCCCTGCCTGTAATTTCCTATAACTCCACAATACTAGGAAACACGGGAAACAGAGAACCAATACATAACAGTTCTACATCAAGACATCAGTGCTCTGAAAAGTTTAAGAAGATCGGAAAGTTCACATTGTAAAAAAGGACAAGAAAAAAATGCCTCATTTCCTGCTGATGTGATGCTCATGGATTTGGATTTTGTTTAGTTAAAATCCATTTACCTGTTTAAAAGATGTGTCCCCCCAGAATTTTGCATGTGAATAACCTCTTACTAGCCAGGGGGAGGTAACATTTTATACTCATACAGACACACACAAAGGGGGTCATTCACAAAGGGCCGATTTGCGTTTTCCCACATGTTACCTGAATATTTCCGATTTGCGCCAATTTTCCCTGGTTGCCCCGGGATTTTGGCGCACGTGATCGGATTGTGGCGCAGGCGGCATGGCAACGCGATGGAAATGGGGGGGGGGGGGGTGTGGCCGAACGAAAACCTGACGGATTCGGAAAAAAAACCACCGATTTAGAAAAAAAAAAAGTGTTGGGGACTCGCGTTACCTTCACCAAGAATAGGCGGTGAATTCAGTGGCAATCCGGCGGGCCTCGGCGGGACTCAGCGCACAGCAGCGACACCTGGTGGACGTCGAGGAACTACCTTAGTGAATCTGGCCGGACCCGAATCCACACAGAGAACGCGCCGCTGGATCGTGAATGGACCGGGTAAGTAAATCTGCCCCACTGTCTAACATAGGAATTATTGTACCGTTGCACAAGCTCCTCCTGCTATAATATGCAAATAGGACATGTACATGGGCCTTACCTCCTACTACTCTATAACATAGTGCCTGTAAATAGCACAATCTGCTCAGCTTCTCTTGCTCTATAACATGCTGTCTGCTGATCTGAATTTTCATGATGTCAGGTTTGCTTTAACATAAGAGAGAGCAATATGAAGATGGAATATTTACTATAAAGCTGTGGACTTCCTCCTCTAGTAGTTTTTAGGCACGTCTAGAGAATGGGCAGAGCAGTGTACACAGAGAAATGTACAGTCCTTGTGACTCTATACTATGGATTCTGGGGAATTCTGAGTGTTCCTATTTAGCTATAACACTGTTGGCACACCAACATTTATTATTCTTCACATGAATGTATCTGCAGAAACCTCAGCATGGCTTTGTAGCACCATGACCATAACAGAGTATCAGACAATTCTCCAATTTACATCTGTCTTTTGTTTTTTGGAATCTGCAAAAGGACACAGTGATCTTCTTTTCCCATTATTACAAGGACAGCACACATATTGCATCAGTGTGCCTTCCGTTTCTTGGTCTTGGGAGCGTCATGGAAAAGACTAGAACCACTTTTTATGTGAAAAAAAGCAATAATCTTTTTCTCAGGTGCTGTAAAAAAAAAGGGATGATACACCAATACAATACTATGACCAAAGTAATGTGAGCAAAGTTGCAATGTATAACCACAATAACTGGCTCAGGATTCCCTGCAATCTACCATAAACCAATACACCAAAAATGAGACCAAACTAATCAAAATTATGTAAAAAAAAATCTTTATTTAGAAATACATGATTAAAAGATTTATAAAATGAATATATAATATAGAGTATCCCAGGTGAGACAATGAACAGCCAGGTAGCTAACCCTAATACTACTCAGTGATATAAATACTGTATATACTTGAGTATAAGCCGAGTTTTCAGCCCAAAAAATGTGCTGAAAAACCCTAACTCGGCTTATATGCGAGTATATGAAAAAAAAAAATTTACTCACCTTCCAACGCCCCCCTGGGGGTCCTCTTCTTTCCATCGATGTTCCGGCTCTCTCTCTCCGCGCGGTGCACACACTAGAACGTCAGCGAGGCGCTGACATCACAGCATGAGCAACGGCACCGCACGGAGAGAGGGAGCCGGAACATCATTGGACAGAAGAGGAACCCCCAGGGGGGCGTCAAAGGGGGAGTACACTTTTTTTTTTTCTTATAGGCGGGGCAGGGGCTGTATACTGGCGGGCTGCTGGCTGTATAATAGGGACAGGGGGCTGCAGGCTGTATACTGGGCGGCAGGGGCTGCAGGCTGAATACTGGGGGGGCCGGGCGCTTGCAGATGTACGGGGGGCTGGGGCTGCAGGGTCGAATACTGGGGGGACAGGGGGCTGCAGAAGTATACTGGGGGGCAGGGGCTGCAGACTGTATATGGGGCAGGGGCTGCAGGCTGTATACTGGCGGGCCTGCTGGCTGTATAATAGGGACAGGGGGTGCAGGCTGTTACTGGGCGGCAGGGGCTGCAGGCTGAATACTGGGGGGCAGGGGCTGCAGACTGCATATGGGGGCAGGGGCTGCAGGTGATACTGGGGGGCAGGGAGCTGCAGACTGCATACTGGGGGGCTGGGGCTGCAGGCTGAATACTGGGGGGACAGGGGGCTGCAGACTGTATACTGGGGGGCAGGGGCTGCAGGCTGCATACTGGGGGGTAGGGGCTGTGGGTTGTATACTGGGGGGCATGCACTGGCTGGCTGTATACTGTGGGCAGGCTGGGACCAATGCATTTCCTACCCTTGGCTTATTCACGAGTAAATCGTTTTTTTTTCCAGTTTTTTGTGTTAAAATCAAATACCTCGGCTTATGCTCGTGTCGGCTTATATTTCAGTATATACGGCTCCCTCTCAGTTACATACTAACTGTATTTAAGTGACAAATATTTATATTACTGAGGAGTATTGGGGTTAGATACATGGCTGTTCATCGTCTCATCCGGGATACTCTATTTTATATATTCCTTTTAGGAAACTTTTAATAATGTATTTCTAAATAAAAATGTATTTTACATCATTTTGATTAGACTGGTCTTCTCTCATTTTTTGGTGCATTGCTTTATGGTCTCTAAGGGGTCTCGCTTTTTAAAGCTCTATAATTGAAAAATAGGTAGTGCAAGTAGTGCAGGATTGTTGTGATTTACTGGACCTAATCTAGACCCACTGAACTTAATTAAAAAAAAAAAAAAAATCTTGATTCTGCTTTATCTGAAACTACACCATATGCTGCTCTATGGATGTTAGAGACAGAGAACGTGACACTGGTCACACATGACATTAAATACATGAAGATGTGAAATGCAGCGGGCAGAAGCCATGACGCAGACAATCCTGCAGCGGCTATTCTTCTAGTACCTGCTGTTCTGTATGCCTGTGTTTATTCAGCTCCCCAGCTGTGTGTATATGAAACATGCTGGCTAGCATTGTGTCTATATAGAACACTCCATGCCTGTTTTTATCAAGCACCTATAAAAACACATTTTCATTAAACCCCAGCGAGGATTCTGGCTTTAATTGCTTACGGCTGACATCTTTGTCCTTATTTAATTGCCGCTGATTGACATTTTTGTTTCTAAGCATTAAGCATACGTTTAGAAATTAGTCTCTGTGATTTTAATACGAGGTGCTCAGAAGAAAAAGCTATGTTTAGGGGTTGCTCAATTATGTCAACAACTCTTGGCAGAAAATAATTTGTGCAGAAATTAGCACTTAAGAGCCACCCAGCTCAGCGCCAGCCAGCCAAGGGCTCAGAATGAAAGGCTGAATTAGTGGCATGATTATGACTCTCTGGGTTTAACATCCATTAACATATGTGTACTATACAAGCATCTGAATGCCATTAAAAATATAGACATGCGGAAGGGACTGCAATTTACTTACATTTGTTTGATTCGCTTGGAAAGATGTCGTCTTGGGCATTATTTAAATAGAAATCAGCCCCGGATATGTGGTGGTGGTTCCCTCCTGGCAGGCAAACATTGGTAACACGTAATGGAGCGGCCTTACTCAGTATCATTGTGGGCACTGGATACACCACTTCTATGGAGGTCTGACCAGATAAAGCCTACACATGGGATTAGAAGAGAACATATCACTATTATTTTATTAATATTTTATTGGGATATAATGATTTTTTTATATTTTTTAAATATTTTTTAGCATACATTATTCTGCTCATTAAGTTGCCGGTGATTTCTAACCCTTTTCCAACCCATTCATCTCTCTATAGCAGTGATGGCAAACCTTTTAGAGACCGAGTGCCCAAACTACAACAAAGACCCGCTTATTTATTGCAAAGTGCCAACACAGAAATTTTATTTGTGATTTATACTCCCTTCTCTGTCACAGATTTCATTCATATCAGCACTCTGAGGGCACCAATAAAGCAGAAAATAGTCCCAGGTAGAACTGTCACTTTAAAATACTTCTGTGCACAGCAAGTCCTGGGCTGTCTGGGACTGCAGGAAGATACCTGGAGTCATCTCTGGTGATGGCCTGAGTGCCCACAGAAAGGGTTCTGAGTGCCACCTCTGGTACCCGTGCCATAGGATAGCCACCACTGCTCTAAAATTGTGTTCACTTGTAACAATATCGATATATTTTTTCAATCGCCAAGAAACTTTAATAAAAAGGATTGCTGAGAAACAAAATGCCTACAGTAAAGGCATGCACACGTTGGTCATGCAGGACCTAGCAATATCAATCTATTAACTGACATGTGGGACTACTCCAGCTTACATGTCCATTTGTAACTTTTCTGATCCTATTCCGCAGGGTCTGATGTCAAATTTCCTTACATTCAGCGGCAAAAAAAAAATGCTTGTGTTGCACCATTTTTTTGATGTTATAAATGATGTGACACACGAGGCAATGAAAGTATATACACTGTGATCTATAGGACACAATCAGAGGCTGAATATTGTAACCAGAGCACTGGGCATTGTCCATATTGGTGAATAACAATTGCCTTTATGTTGACCTGAATAAACGCTATGTCTGGTATAAGATTAATGCAAAGCAAAGACTATTGAATGTTTAAATGGTTAATTTACAATGAAATGACACAAAGAAAGTGATATCTTACTTGCTGTTCCAGGAAATGCATCTCTGCCCTTGCTCTCTCCTCAGAGGTCACTGCAATCCCATCTAATATCTGCAGATTTTGCAGCCGCAGTATTATCATCTGGCGGTGGAACATCTTACGTGAAATCTACATAGAGAAATGGTACACAGACATGTAGAATAACAATGAGAATGTGTTCAGCTTTTAATGTAAAGTATTTGGGCTATGGTATGATTTACAGTAGAGGATGGCTCCCTGGCCTATTGTTAGTAAAGGATACAACTAAATGCATCTACATCCATTAATGGAGTTGGCTTGACAAAAATAATGGGGCAGATTTACTTACCCGGTCCCGTCACGATCCCGCGGTGCGTTGTCCGACGAGGATTCGGGTCATGCGCCCGAGTTCCTGCATCCGCCGCTTCTGAGCCGAGGTCCGCCGAAGTTCACCTGCTTCTTCCTGGTGCATGCGAGTGCTTGATCTTGCAGTTTGTCTGAATCCGTTGGGTTGTCCGATGGCCACGTCCCTGATTTCTGTCGCATGCAAGCCGGTGCCGATGCGATCGCGTGCGCCAAAAACCCGGGGCAATGCGACGGAAATAATCGTAAAATCCGACGAAAGTGCGGTGTTCAGACCCTTAGTAAATGTGCCCCAATATCTGCTTTTCTAGGTGGTGCCATTATGGAACTAGAGAAGCAATGGCTACTGTGGCGAATTCCATAATCTTTCTGCAGGTTATGGTTTTTAAGCCACGTTGTATTGCAACCTCATTGAAAAAGTTGAATTCCAAGCTCAGAATCTGCAGTAATAAATTTTTCACTGAAAAATAGGCACAATTCCAGGCTGTGCGCCAGGAATTCCGCCAATTTCAAGGCCTATTTCCCCCATTGTGCCACTTTCACACCAATTTGGAATGGAAGGGTGTGAAGGGGGCCCCTTTGGTGGCATAGTCGGCCGGCATGGGTTGTTCCTGCCTTGTGTCTCAGGGTGTGAACTTAAACGCTCTGCTGCCTGAGGTGAGCCATGGCATGGCACCCCCTGTGTCCCATCCAGTAGTAATAAAACAGGTTATTTTTTTAGTAAGTGTTCTCCCCATGCAGTGTCTCACACCCATGCTTATATCGAATGTGTAAAGACACTGGGGGTCATTTACTAAGGGGCCGAATCGCGTTTTTCCCGACAGCTTATCCGAAAATTTCCAATTTGCACCAATTTTCTCTGAATTGCCCCGGGATTTTGGCGCACACGATCGGATTGTGGCGCATCGGCACCGGCATGCACGCGACGGAAATCGGGGCCATACGAAAACCCAACGAATTCAGAAAAAGGCCGCATTTAAAAAAAAAAAAAAAGTGTCGCTTGACACGCGCTTACCTGCACCCACGATAGGACGGTGAACTTCAGTGCATTCCGATGAACTTCAGCGCAGCAGCGACACCTGGTGGACGTCGGAGGAACTACCTTAGTGAATCCCGGCAGAACGAATCCTCCGCAGTGAAAGCGCCGCTGGATCGCGAATGGACCGGGTAAGTAAATCTGCCCCACTATTTTTATGTTCCCTATCCTGCTTTGTAGCAGATAACTGCATCCCCGATGCAACCCTCCATTTTTCTGCCTCTAGTGCTGCCTGAGGCAAGAGGCTAAACTTTCCTTATGGCTGATTCGCCCCTGTGCACACTAAGTATTCAACACATAAAAACTGCACAGACAAAAACGGCGTATGTATGGATGAGGGATGTGGAAAAATGAGAAGTGTCTTTACAAAAGTGTGACGTACAGATCTCCTCAGGAGACGAGTCTTCTGTAACCTTAGATACTACTACTCCCATCTGAGATTCATTGACAACTGTTTACAGACATAGGACATTTTCCTAAAATTTTTTGTGGACACTTCATATCACACAGGAGTTGTTAAACGTTCTTCTTTTTACAGGACACTTTATTATTGTTATTTTATAACATTTCTCTTTAACCACCGATGCAGCAGTTATAGTGATTTAGGGGAAAACATTTATGAAAGTTTCCATTAAAGACATAACATTATTTGTTGTTTACATTTTACCTTAAACATAGAACATCCTCTCTATGGCATTAAAAGCCAAAAAAATTGTAATACATGGTACTCACTGGGTTCCCAGAGATAGACAGTTCTAGTAGCGTAGGGATTATCTCCAGCTTTTCTACTTCTGAAATCTCCTGTTTATTAATGAAACAAAAATTGATGTCAGAGAGAAAAACTATAGTGCACACGTCATGTATTATAGTTACATTTCCATATATCCTTAGTTGCCGTTTACCTGTTACCACAAGACATGGAAAGACAAGTTACTAAATGTCAGAAAATCAGCTGCATCAGTTTTAGAGACAATGGCAGCTGTCACATCCTATTAACCCTTACCTGAATTTTATTACATCCAATAAACAGTTTCTTCAGCTTAATAAGAGGGTGCAGATTGTTGACGTCACGGAGCCGGTTTTCCTCCATTCGGAGGGATAGTAGAGAACTCTGCTTCGCAAATGAAGCCTCAGAAATCATTTTAATTCGGTTATGGTCCAGTACAAGCTCTTGAAGATACTGTAAACCTTCAAGCCCTTCCACCTGGCTGATCTCATTTCCTTGAAAGTAAAATGGCAGAGGTCAGTCATGTGCTGTTGGGATATTGAAGATGCAATGTGAAAATTCATGCCCTTTCGCCTAGTGGATCTGGCCGTTACGATACCAGGTTTTGCCCCCTTAGACCTGTTTACCTGCCTTGCATAACACCCTACATCCAGCAGCTGCCACCCAGCAGTGACCTTGTGATGATGTACCTCACTTCTGTGATATACCTTGCAAAAACAAAGATTTCAGATTCCTCAGTCTGCTGAGCTGTAACTGCTGCAAATTACTGATGCCATTGTAGCCCAAGTGAAGCGCCTCTAGACTATGCATTATTGGAGACAAAGGCTCCCCAAGTAAGAGATCCCTGTAATAGAAAAGAAGACATGTTAGAAGTGAAACGAAATCTACCATCAAAACCCATCATAATAAACCAGGGACACTTATTCATCAAACTTTTATTTAATGACAAGGGATCTAGTGTGTGGGGGTGTGTGTTTCAAAACAGCTTCACAGGCTGTTAAACTGTACAGGAGCAGGTCTCCCCCATCTCCTGCTCCGTCAGCACTCCCGTCTCTCTTTGCCTGATTGTTTGTTTAACTGATAGCAGGCTGACAAATTCATTTCAATTGACATGAATGTGTTTTTTTCACGGATCCTTTTGAAGGCTGTAGAAAACCCACAGTAGGGTTGATTCTTGGCTGGGTTTGTGACTCGTACATCCCTATAGAAGACAATGCTGGGGAATGCAAACACACTTTTTTGGCTATGAAACTGACACCCAGACCACATCCCCCACCTCACCGGTTCCTGGAGAAGATTTATGTTTACAGTCGGTCGATGGGTGAATAAAGGTTGGGGAGCACTGCTCTATTGCACAGACACCGGCTGATGAGGGTAAGTGTATTCTCAAACCAGGGTGTGTGGAGACTGATCCACATTTGGTTACAGGCCTCTGTCACCCTTATGGGCAGCACTGTGCAATGGTAAAAGCTGGCAGCTGGTGGGAGGTTAAGGTAAATTACCTGTTATTCTTGCCTTGCTGCCCATATCCACTGGAGTTAACTTTTTGGTGAAGTATCTGCCGATTGGTCAGGTGATTCTGAGACTTTTGTCTTGGCAAAATGGACTCAATGTGGTTGTAGTTAAGATACAAAATCTATTGAAAGAAAATATGGAATTGTTGCATATAAAGTTCTTAAAGTCTGTAAGCTCATGTGAGCAGGACCCTCACTCCTATTGTTCCATATGACTGCTTGTACTCTGTAATGTAATATTATATTTGTATATGTCCCCTATGATTTGTAAAGCGCTAAAGAATTTGATGGCACTATACAAATAAAGATTATTATTATTATTCTTGGAATCCAAGAACAGAAATCAATGATAACGCATTCACCTTATGTTGTTAATTGGTCACATTAGGGAGAAGAAGTGGATTTCGGCTGAAATCTCAAAAATATTTTCACAGAATTCTGAATTTCTAAAAATAAATGGCTGTAGGCTGCCATTAGTAGGGTGAGATCAGTCATTGATTGCAGTATATAAGACGTTAAATGGGCAGAATGTTAACCTGGGGTAAGGATTTTTTACTGCACATCTCAATGGACAGTAAAATTTGCTAAGAATTTTCTGTATTTAGATGTATTCACTTGCCTGTAATTTAATTCTGCTGGTGATCTTGCCTTCACAATCTGCCTACCCTAACAATGAAGGGGAATGGCTGGGGGTCCTGACTATTTGGGCCATTGCCTTTCCTCTTACAAATATTGTAACGTTGCCTTGTAATGGAAGTGAATCTCTGGGACCAGTGACGTAACTAGAAGCTGATGGGCCCCAGTGCAAAGTCTATGCCAGGCCCCCGACTATAAGGAATGGTTTATAGTAATAGTGTTCTCATATGGGAAAGTGACATCATAAGGCCCCCTAAACCTCTGTACCCCCTAAAGTTACGCCCCTGGCTGGGGCACTATCCATGTTACTGGCTTTAGGATTTGCCAAGTGAAAATACTTCTCTACAAAACACCAGAACACATAGACAGCAGAGAAGATGAATAACAAAGGAGCCTCTGACCCTCGGACAAAGCTCCCTGATAATAAGTGATACTAGAAGTATCTGCGCACTTGGAAAAATATTAAGTGCAAATTCATTAATTCACATGCTATTTATATAGATTACACAGCTGAAAACGTCTGGATTCCTGGTAAAGTAATGTAACGTAACGTACATCCGGTATTATTTCTTTCTTTCTTTTTTTTTATGAGTGAGGTGTCAGTATGAAATATAAATATATTCTTGATTACCTCTAATGGAAGACTAGCGAATTCATCCCCATCCCTCACATTACTGTAAATACATACATTAAGCCAGACTGAATGCATTGCCTTGTATTATTCATGGAGCACTTAACTAGAGAGTCAGGCTGAAAGGATATACGGATTCTATATTAATATTACTTATTTATAGCAATGTCAATCTCTGCTGAAATATCCTGCTCGGGAGATGTGCTATTATTAGGCCACACAAAGCACTGAGCTTCTATATCTAACCCCTTTATACAGATATATAGATACTATGTGCTGCGACTAACGCTCCCAGGTCAATGCAATTTCTTTAAAGCTTATAGATTAAGGGCTGGACAGAGCTATATGATCATTGAACTGGGAATGTTAAATGTTGGTTGTATAGAGAATAGTCTCATACATGCATTAAAAGGGTTTCCATCTTATTCCTTATGCACAGGATAGGAGATAACAAGCTGATGGGTGAGGTTTCAACTGCTGAGCACCCACTCAGAAGGGCTCTGGGGGCATCACAAGAGCCTTACAGTGCTGTAGCTTCAAAGGCTGTTACACGGTGCAAGAGCACATCTCCCCCCTCCCACCTTGTGAGATTACATAAGGCAGAGAGAGGTGGGAAGTGCTGTAGAAGCAGACAGGAGGAGGAAACAGTGTAACAGCATGTAAAGCTGATGCACAGAGGGGGTCTGATTATCTCATTAGCATAGTTATAAAAGTTGATTTTAGAAGGGAGGCCATGGAAAACAAATATAAGAAGAGTACCACAGTCACAGAGTATGAATAATAAGTGTCCCTGGTTTATCTTGCTTGGTTTTGATGGTAGATTTCCTTTCCTACTCCTGCCATGGGATCCTTAGTAAATATTTATGCCCCCCATGATAAATCCATTCTGGAAAAGCTAATATATAAAAATTGCATACATGCAAAAGCACTATCCCTCTGTTATTCATCCTGAAATATAAGGTTTATGTCTGTTCTTCAATATATGAAGTCCTTTGCTGCTATTTAGCTGTGGGTTCTCCTTTAGTATATGATAGACTATCTAACATTTCTATCCAACCTCTGTTGTCTAGGGTTACTACAACTACATTTGATATGTACAGAGAGGAGAGCCCTCTTCTGTCTTGGCAATGGAGCCTGAAGAATTCTAGTTTTATCCTTGTGCTTCATATCATACAAGTAAGTTTGTAACATGAATTATGTAGATCTATCATCCATAATTCATAGTTTTATCTAATTTAATGCACTCACAAAACCCTACTGTTTTTCAATCCTCTACTCCTATTGTTCACCGGGATATCAATAATGTAGAGGTTGATATCTGTACATGGCAGAACTGGTTAATGGATATCAGTGAACTGGTTACATGCTCAAAGCTAAACTATGGGGTTGCTATTGCAGCTTCTGTCACCCTCCAAAATGATTTGCTTCAAACAGGTCTAACCTGCAATTGTAAGAGTTGCTGCCTGTTGGGATTTGTTTGGATGCATTTGGTGCTGTACAGTGGTATTTTACTGCTGGCTAGAGATCTGAATAAGCTGACAACAACCAGAAGGTGGTCACTGGCACTTTCCCGGTATGAGAAAAACAGCCTGAACTACTTCTCCAACAAATGTATTAAGGGAATTTGGTCTGAATTTATAAAGGGTCTGAATATTTTTTTTGGCATGAAAAGAAGTTGTCATGGTAGTCTGGGCTAGATAGAGAGAAAAAAATGTAATGTAGATGTGTGCAGATAGAGAAGATGTCACCTGTGAGTTATCATCTTTATAAAGGAGAATCTGTTTTAGTAAGTATTATTTACTATTTATTAAATTGTTAACTCATTGTACGGGGTACAAAAAAACAATATTATAAAGTGCAAATGCAATGCTTACTGGTCTGTAAGATCAGATTCATTATTTTGACCTTGCAATCAGGAAGGTGGAGGGAAGATGGCTAATAACATCACTTACACCAGCTTAGACCTGGTATATGATCACTACATAGCACGTGGCCAGGTATGACAGTATTATTGGTTACATTGTTGCCTGTTAAGAGCTAGTGTTAAGTTATCACTGACTGAAAATAACTTGTTTAAAAAGGTAAAAACTGGCACGGTTCAGCCTCTAATTCAATGTAACATATTAGGCCAACATCTTGTAATCGTTTCACTGTGTAATGAGAAAGAAACGCTGCTTGGACACCAGCAAAGTTGACTGACTGGCCGGCGCCAGCACTAGGCACTGCCGGGTCCCAGAACTACTGGGGGGGGGGGGGGGCCCACATAAGGCTGTCCATAAGGAATCTATGGAGGTGAGGGGGCTGTATGTAATGAATCCATAGGGAGTGATGGGGCTTATACAAAATAACCATAATGGGGGTTGTTTTCTAGGACATAACATTTTTAAAGAAAGCATGTAAGGGTTACACTTTTCAAAAAGTTTAAAAAATAACACTTGGCCCTTGCCAATGAGGTAAGATATTTTTTATGGGAGGCAGTGCTGTTTCCAAATCCAAGTTTTTTAAACATCTTAAGGGTTCATTCAATGGCAGCAAACAGAGTAATTGAAATGTGAGATTAAAAAGCGCTCATCTTGATTTTTGTGAAAATATAAATATATCACCAGTAATGTACAGTAAAGTATTGTTACGTTTCATATCAGATTGAAATCGTTATCGAATAAGTATACTCACCTTAACGTGTGGCAGGAAGATCAAGCCACTGAATGACGTCAGATTGTTATTCTCTAAATTCACAGTATGGATGTTCCGGAACTGATCAACTGGAACGAGGTCAACCGATCTGCAAGAAGATGCCAGAAGTGTCAGATCTGTATAATGTATTTAATGTAAAATGTAAAGCTGCAAATTTATGTATGATAAAAGCTAAACGCTAGTCCCATCACAGCTTTAGAATGAACCCAGTGAATCCTGATAAATCCTATTGACGTCTTACGCAGTGGCTCTCCATTCTATGGAAGGGAAAATTTGTTTTTCAAGGGACACAAAATCACGTAACATAAAAATAAAAAGTAATACAGTTGACTATTTGTCAGTGTGCAGACTGCAGTTTAAAGGGAATCTGTCATCAGAAATAAGACTAATAAACCACTACCAGTATGTTATCAAGAAGCTTACCACATTCCTGATCATGTTTCTTTACTGGCTAAGCGTGGTTTTATCATCCAGAAAATCAACTTTGAAGTGAGATGTAAACTGGTTGTATAAAGTCAAGGAGGCAGAGAGTTTAACATTGAAGTTAAACTTTCCCCACCTCCTCCCCCTGACTAGTAATGTTTCTGGGAGCAGGACCATTAATTACATTCTGAAGCGAGGAGAGCTTGACTTCAGTAGTAAATTTTTTACCTTCTTGACTTTATTACAACCAATTTACAACTCACTTCAAAATTGATTTTGTGGATGATGCCACCACACTGGACAATGAAGGAAACAATCTCAAAGGTGTTCAGCAGCATGACAACATAATAGTAGTGGTTTAGTACGTCAATATCTGCTGACAGGATCCCTTTAACTCCTTCTTATCTGCTCCATCAGCAGAGTTAAGGGCAAATGGGGGCTTAGTACATTTAGTACTTTGTTATCTTCAAGCCACAAAGAATATTTAACAATGTCAATAACAGAAATGTATTCCTTGGGTCTAATAAAGTAACTGAACATGAGACATACAATGGAGACACATAGCCACTTCTATGATTTGCAGCATTTTACTGGATTCCTGCACTCTGTATAATCCAACATTTGTATATTTCCATATTATAAAAGATTCATAAATGCTTATTTCTAGAGACTGCATTATTCATCCATTGTTATCTCTAAGATAGTTGTAAAAAGCATCTACACATAGGATAGTCCTGCTACTTGTCATGTGACTATAATATGGCTTGTTTGGTTGGCAGCCTTGTTCCTGGGGAACAAGGCTCGTCTGTGGCCCGTTTCCACCCAAACCACCTACAAGGTTTGATATTGCCCTGTAGAGATGATAAATAGAAGGACTTCCATACTTACTTATACATACTCAACAAACAGTCTCAAGACTGGGGTTTCTAGGGCCCAGGAGAAAAAAATGTGAGGGTCCAACCTCCTTTGTAGCTTTCAAATTAGTTTACCTATTGCAAGCCCATTATTGTATTTTATTGAAAAGCTTATAACTGTATGCAAGATATGCTGAAATACTACCTTAATGAAATGGCATCAAGGATCCAGTAACATTTGTACATAATCTAGTAACAGTTGAAGTTTTGAAATTAAGGACCTTTGGAGGACCTGCAAAGGTCCTGTAATGGCTCTTGTATACATGGCACGTTTATCCATGAACTTCAGCCATTAGCAGACTTTCTCCATATGCTAATGGTTCCTTTATGCTATTTTAGTAAGGTGGTAAGCTTATCCTAAAATGTAACGCTTACTTTAGACATCTGTTTGGATGCTTTTGTAGATTGCTGTTTTACAATTTAACTGATTATAAACATGTTCTGAATAAACCCAAATTATACCTGATTGATGAGGATCTCCATTTTAACTCTTGCAGTTCAGTAAAATTTTGATGTCCAATTTTTTCAGCCACCATATCAGAACTAAGTCTACCACCGAACATGTCCTTAGCATTTTCACACTCCACAGGGTCCTTTAAAAGAAAAGCAACACACATGACACTAGAAGCCAGCAGGGGGCATAAAACTGAGAATCACGAGGAAAATATATTCATATCATAATATGATATAATTCATTAATATTTCAGCAGCAAATCAGCACAGATAAACATATAACATTCTCTGTCAAACACATCCTGCATAAAGCATAATGTAATTCATGAGCTAGATCAGTCAGTGCAAATCTGAAATACTTCTGGATAGCATACTAAACCATGGCTGCAATAAAAGTTGTACCATTGAATGACAGTGTGTATGCTCATACAACCAATCCATCCATTAGTGAGAGCACAACCCCAGTTCTTGCAATCAGAGAGTCGGATCCACAACAATCAGTTTGTTATCCCCTATCCAGTGCTACAGTAAACCTAACCATGAATTATATACTGACAATCTTTTCTGAGACTACATGTACTATGTGACAAATTACTTAAAGAGGACCTGTCAGCCTAAAAGCTGCTTACTAATGTTTACTAGCTTTAACAGAGGGTTCCGATAAAGCTAGCAGTTTAACACTGCTTCATCTGGGGTAGCGCTAGGAGCTGCAAACTAAAGTGCGTTTATTTAGGGTGACAGGTCCTCTTTAAAGAAAATCTCCCATCAAAATCCAGCCTAATAAAATGGGGACAATTACTTATAGATCCAGGCACCATGACTATGCTGATCTTATCATATTTGTTATCCATGGCCTCCTTCCTTCTAAAATTAACTTATGCTAATGAGTCGGAAGGGCTTACCAGAGCCCCTCAGTGCTGCAGTGTCACAGGCTGTTTCAATGAGCAGAATATGTCTCACCCTCCCTATGCTCTCTTAATCCGACTGTGTAAGGCTACATCCATACTGCCGTTGCCCGCAGTGCCGGGGAGAGGAGGAGGGGGAGAGCGCCGCTCACCCCCGCCCCTCTCCACAGGAATATACAGCGCACAGCCTATCTTTCTACGGGGTACAGAGCGGTACTCCATGCGCCCATTGCCGTCTATGGGGGACGTATATTGGCCATATATACGTCCCTCATACGGCAGTGTGAATGTAGCCTAACACTGTACAGCACTGAGAGTTTCCACCATGATTAGCATAATTATAAAAGTTGATTTTAGAAGGAAGGAGGCCATGGATAACAAATATAAGACAATTTCCACAGTCGCAGAGCCTAAGTGTCCCTGGCTTATCCATGCTTGATTTTGATGGTAGATTTCCTTTAAAGCCGCAGTAAACACTATTTTATTTATATTATAATTTAATTTGATTGCTGTATGGCAGCATTATTTTGGTGTGCTAGGCAACCAACCAGTTGCCGCAGCCATAACAGAAGCCGGACATTTAGGGTGATGCCATCATTATCTATTAAGATAAACAGGTTTTAAGCAGCCAAGCGCATGGTAAACGGTCATAAACGGATGCGTTTTTAAAAGGGACTGAAAACGCCATGTGTGGCATCACCCTTAGCCGCCAGCCAGCAGTATCAGAGTGGCTACCACTTTGCAAAATGGAGACTACAACAGGGTAAGTAGCATTTATTTCTTTCTCCCCCAATGACTCAGGCCAAGGGGTTTTCTAAATAAGCTGGAAACCTCTTTGAGGAACTGCATGAAGAAGGGATAAAAATAACAACTAAGGTCCCCAACAATTGAGAAGAACGAAAGGATGGTGAAATTGGATTTCATTTATGCACTTACACAGCACTAGTTAACCATTTGTAATACATTATATTAGTGCATTCATCAGCAGCAGAATTTTCCTCTGTAACAGAGATAATGGTGCAGCATTTTTATGAGACCGATCACATATTGTCCTTTCATAAAATATGATCAACACAACACATTGTACACTGCTTACCACTGCAGATCCATCCAGAGCTTTCAGAGACGACAGATGAAAGATAACAAACAATCGATAGCTGTCATGTTTCACGGATATTGGATTACTGTACAAGTCCAAGATCACAAGGTTGTTTAAACCCTAATAAGATATGACACATGTAAGATTAGGGGGGACACATCACTAGATAATGTAACATCTAAATCACCTAAAATGTAACATTTTAAAAAGACCCAAAACAAAATTTCTCTCGGTGTTGTGGCTCTATTCGGATCTTCCTTTCAGAAGTGTAGGAATACTTTGGCAATAGGATGCTAACAGTGAGGGCGCTTTCACGCGATACATTGCGTTTTTTAATGCATTCCAAAGGCTTCAGCCTCGCAGTGGAAACGCAATGAAACATTCGCATGTGATCAAGACTGTAGCCTTTGCAATGTGTCAGAAATGTATCAAAAAACGTGACGCAATGCATCGTGTGAAAGTGCCCTCAGGCCGGTGGCACACGTGGCATTATGAACCCGTTTTTGGCCTATTTTTAAGCAGTCCATTAAAAAAAGCATCCATGTTTGACCGTTCTTACCAATTATCTTCATTAAAACGGGTCAAAAACAGATGCAATTTCAAAAAGCGCATACAGAGTTCCTTCTCGTCGGACATTCCGGATCGGGGAACGCGCAGGACCGGGTAAATAAATGTGCCCCAACGTGTGACCACAGCCTCAGGGACTTTTCCAATTGTTGCCTCCAGAATCACATTTTGTTGGGATGCACCCCTTTGACAATGGAAACTAACACCCAGTTGCCAATTTAATACAATGTTACTGTTTTGAACCAAGATGTCACGTGAAAGTTATTTCATGTTCAGGTGACTTTCCCCAGGTGTGAAAAGAAGATCCATTTTTGTCATTGGATTGGGGCTCTTTGGGCCTAAAAGAAGATATAGCACTGAAGACAAATCTACATATAGTGCACAAGAATCTTTATATCATTTCAGTCACAAAACATATATAATCAAATGGAATTATTTATGAATATTTGTAAATTAACGGCTGAAAAATAGTTGATGGGCAGAAAAAAGTGACCTGTTTTTTTGGGGGGGGTACACCAGTGCAGACTTTGGTATTATGGAAGGTCATTCCTATTAACTTTTTATATTTGGGCATTTAAAACACTTCCCCTTCCTTAAACAACTTATTATACCGATGCTCTCACTTTCAACTAACGTATTTTTCAGACTATACGGCGCACAAAAAATCCTTTTGTTTTCTCAGGAATCAAAGGTGCGCCTTATAGTCCAGTGCGCCTTATATATGAACCGTACTTACAGACAACAGCTGCCTTGAACTGTGCACAGGTCTGCCACCTGCTGGTCATTCATCCTTATAATCAGGTGCGCTTTGTGCCTTAGCAGGCATTTATTGATGGGGCGCCTTATAGTCCGAAAAATACTGTACATTAAACTTTTTAAGGCATAGTTATTTCAATACTCTGTGCAATTATATATAAGTATATGTATATCACTGTGTATAATATATATATATGCATATACACATACCCATACACTTTATACAAACATAGTGTAAATTTTTACCTTTAGCTGGTAGATTTCTTGGTTGCTACATATTTGGTTATTGCTCAGGTACAGTTCTATCAATGAGTGGCTTCTCTGCAGTCCTGCCAGCGAGTTGATGTGATTGCTCTCGGCAGATAAAAAGTGAAGATGAGACAGACTGTCAATAACTTCTCTGTCAAAACTTGTAAGCTGGTTGTGGTTAATGCTGAGGTGCCGAAGCTTCACTAGTTTTGAGAGACCTAGAAAATAGATGTGCAACAAGATGTGGGTAAAGTTATTTTATAACTTATTACACAAAAATACTCTTTACATTTCTTAAAACGATGTAGTCTTTTCTAAGAGGAATGTTCCATACAAAGAATGTGGCATAAAAGCCACACAATTGTCATCTTAGTCAAGCTCCTTTGTTAAGTTCATCTGCAAAAAATGGCCTTAGACTCGCTGAGACATTTTGCAAGAGAAATGCACCAAATTCTGCTACACTTTGGGGCTTATTTATTAAGGGTCGCGGATCGCACTTACATCAGACTGTTCACTGTTTTGAAAGATATTTAACAGGGGTTTGCGCTGGGATTCTGTCGCATGCGATCAGATTGTGGCGCAGCTGCGCTGGCTTCCATGCGACAGAAAACGGAGGACGTGCCGTCAGACAATCCAACTGATTCAGAATGAGTGCAGGATTTAACTTTCAATTTGTGTCGCAAGACAATGCACTTACATACACCAAGATGAAGAAGGTGAACTCCGACTGACCGGAGCGGGGAAGCGACAAATGCAAGATATCGGGCGCACGATCTTAGTGAATCGGGGCAGAGTGCATTATCGCCGGACAATGCACTTTAGGTGAACTCCGTCGGACAGGTAAGTAAATGTGCCCCTTTATGTCACATTCTAGTTCCACTGGTTTATAAATTTGTCCCTGCGTTCCAGCAGCTTCAATGACTTAGATTCTTACATTGATTCTTTCCTCATAGTAAATCATAAAGTAGATCATAGTAGATCATAGTAGATCATCTTCAAAGGAGACCTAACTTTAAAACTTAAAGGGAACCTGTCACTAAATTTTTCACAAATACAGCTAGTGGTTCCAATAGAGCCCTAGTAACTAATTGCCACCATTCTTTTAGCTAAAAAATTGTTTCCCTCAGATCAACAATCAACTTTAAAACCTTGCCTTGCATATAGTCATATCTAGAGCGTGTCAGAGGGGTGTGGCCTCATCAGGCTAAATTCAGCAGCTCCTTCCCATTCCTTCTCAGCATTCCGCAAGTAATGTCATGTTACCAGGGTGACATCATCTAAGGTACTTTAGCCTCCTAACATTAGCAAACTGCACCCCATGTATGTATCTGATCACATAAAATCACAGCATACCTCCAAGGAGGCAAGGGGAGGAGAAGAAGTCCATGCAGGCATGCTGAATTGAGCCTGAGGTGGCCACACCCCCTATTACTCTCTCTAAACCGGCCATTAGATTTATTTATAAAAAATGTGGAGACAGCTTCCCTTTAAGGGAGTTGTTTCTAAACTCATTACCTATTCAAAAGTGTCACACAAAAGATGGAGTGCTCAGCTATCTGCAACATACAGGCAGACATTGCTGCAGAACATATGTGCGACCATTGATCCATTCATATAATGGAACAAAGAATCCTAATCTCCTGACTGGTGGGGGTCACATTGGTCAGGCCTCATTTAAGCAGATAGTTATCAAGCATGATAAACCAGGAACACTTACTTATAGATCCAGGAACTTAAACTTTGGTAATCTTCTTATATTTGTTATTGATGGCCACCTTCCTTCTAAAATAAACTATGCTAATGAACCAGAAGGGCTCCTGGGGGTGTTACCAGAGCCCCTGTGTGCTGTAGGTTTACAGGCTGTTACACTATGCAGGGAGAAGTGTTTTCGAGGCACCATAGGGTGTGGGAGAAAAAATGTAAAAGCCTCTGAAGTGTAAACAGCACAGAGGGGCTCTGGTAACGCCATCTACAGCTATTCTGTCTCATTAGCATACGTTTAGATTTTGATGTTAGAAGGAAGGAGGCCATGGATAACAAATATAAGAAGATCTATGAGTAAGTGACCCTGGTTTATCATTCTTGATAGAATTTGTTTCCTTTCATTGCTTACATCTATTATACTACCACACATTAGTATGAGTGATAATATACAGATTATTATTTAGCACCAGGGTCAGAATACCTTCTAGTTTTGTAATGCAATTTCCATCCAGACATAACTCTTCTATCTTCACACAGTTTTCTAGACCTTCAATTCTGGATAGATAATTGTTACTAAAAGATGCCCATCGTAGGTTCTCCAGCTTTTCTAAATTCGTAATTCTGGAGAGATTTTGTCCATTAACATTTAGTGATGTGATCTGAAAGACAATGTAGAATTTATAAACAGCAAAATTATTTGTGCATTGCGAAATTATTCTATTGGGTGAAAAAGAACTAAAATCCAGTTGTTTTGGAGACAATTCTAAATGTGCCCTTCCTAATATGTGCAGAGCTGAACACTATGGTAATCACATAAGATACATCTTACTCCCAGCCATATTGGTACAGCTGGATGAAATGAAACCTGACAAGCAAGCTCTTAACCTTTCGTTGTGGGAACATTACATGATTTCACATGATCAGTCATATTGCAGCTTGGTGAAACTTTTACCTTGGGGAATTGTGTTTTGAGACTGCAGATTATGTCATTTCATGTTTCTCAGAAATTTAAGGAAAGAAAAATGATCTCTCCTCCTTTCTTAATGAATCATATATGTATCTACTGTGCAATGGAAAAAATGACAGTGTGTAAAAGGCATTAAACAATGTTTAGTATTAAAGGGACACAGTCACTAGTTTTTTACCCCAGTTAAAAACTACTACCCCCCTCAGGTAGGGTATGAAATGTTCTTTTTTTAGAATTTTCTCTTTTCAGTGAAATCTCACCCATATACCTTTCAAAAAAAATTTCCTCCAAAGCTTCACCCTCCCAGTCTGCTCCAATAACACTTACCCCCTGGCTCTGCCTGATGTAATCTCACTGCAGCAGAGCAAGATTCAGCACACAGTGGGAGGGGGAAGTGTAACAGTGTCACAGCCTGTGAAGCTACAGCACAGCAGGGGTTCTGGTAATGCCCCCTAGACCCCTTCTGGCTCATGAGTAATAATTTTAAAAATTGAGTTTAGAAGAAATTAAGCCATGGAAAGCAAATATTAAAATATTAAAGAAAACCGAGTAAGGAGCTAGGCGTCCACTGGTAGTACACCTCATTTCACTGTCACTACCACTAACAATCAGACACTTATGGCTTAAATCGTAGTACAACCCTATAACTCTACCCACAAAATGTTATCCATATAATGGTAAAATAAGTAGAATTGTGTCTGTGACCTTTCACAGGTTAGGACCCTTTAACACACATACAAGTTTCCAATGCAATATTGAAATCCCTTGTGCCAATATTTTCTATAAATATTTCATTTGCTTTTAGGAATCACAAGCACATTGAATATATCGCCTGTATGTTCGTGTTTTTCTTACCATATGATACCAGCTGTTATTAAATTCAGCATATGGATCCAGGCAGTTCTTGCTAATTTGAGAAATGATCTGAGCAGAAGGTAGGAGACTAAGGCAACGTGGTCTAACATTGTCTGTTCTTGCGCTGATCTGTAGCATTGCCTGCAAAACAGCATAATCCTTATTACATCACTGAGCAGCTTGGTTACATGTATTTTCAAAAAGGAATATTAAAAGGAAACATACATAAACTTCTGAGTTTGTTCACTATATACTGCAGAATACCGGTAAATGTAAGAAACTGGTTACATGAAAATGGCCATGGTATACTGGAAAGCTCCAAGGTTACAGTAATATAAGTGACCCATCTGCGGGCAACATGTTATAGAGCAGGAGGAGCTGTGCAGATGTACATATTGTCCTATCTTTAGGCAGCATGTTCTAGAAAAGGAGAGGCTGAGCAGATTTGTACATAATGTCCTATGTTATAGAGCGAGAGTAGCTGAGCAGATTGTACAGTGACCTATCTGAAAGCAGCATGTTATAGAGCAGAAGGAGCTGTGCAGATTGTTCATTGTGTCCTATCTGCAGGCAGTGTGTTATAGAGCAGAAGGAACTATGCAGATTGTACATAGTGCCTATGTGCAGACAGTATGTTGTAGAGAAGGACGAGCTGAGCAGATTGTACATAATGTTCTATCTGCAGGCAGCATATTATAGAGCAGGGGACACTAAGCAGATTGTATAAAGTGTCCTATCTGCAGGCAGCATGTTATAGAGCAGGAGGAGCTGTGCAGATGTACATTGTGTCCTATCTGTAGGCAGTATGTTATAGAGCAGTGATGGCGAACCTTTTGGAGACAGAGTGCCCAAGCTACAACCAAAATCTACTTGTAAGTCGCAAAGTGCCAACATGACAATTTAAGCAGTAACTTATTGATCCCTGCTGTACCACAGGTTTTAATCGTATTGGTGTCCTGAGTTCAGCAATAGAATAGAAAGATGGAGAAATTTGGATTGTAGCTTCCTTCCAGGGTCCCCTGAAGAGGAAGAATCAGGGGACCCAGAGCAGGAGCTCCATTGACAATCCATCTCTATCTAGCCCTTCCCGCTCCTCCTGTAGTTCTGGCAGCCAAGGATGTTGCTTTAAAATAGTTCTAAGCATGGTGCGTCCTGGGCTGTATTGGATCACAGGAGAAAGCCTTGAGTCCTAACTGGAAAACTCTGTGTTGGGGTGAAGGTGAGAAAACCTATTTAATAAGACTAACATAATATACAAAATATATTTTTTCTTTATATAACCAAAAAATGTATATTTATTAAGCACAATGACTTATTGCATAAAATAAAAATGAAGGTTGTAACCTGTGTGACCCGGGCTCCAGCAGAAAATCTTGATGATTCAGAAAACTCTTCTTTGGTGACCAGTAATCCGTCTAAATGTGTCAGCGACTTCAATCTTCCGATGGCTGCCATCCGCACTAAAGCTGGCTTAGAAAGGACAACCATGTCAGCTAATGGCTTCTATCATATGTAACTTTTTATTGTACTTTCTGATGGTCTTGCAGTTAAGTGAACATAATGAGAATGTTTATTACACATAAGCACAGAAGTAACATCACATTGTGTTGCCTCTCGGGGGCCTTAAGAAACTAGGTCATGTATTCAAGATGCTTCATTCAGAACTCATGAAAAGGGGCGACTGCAATTGTTAGTCTCGGCTAAATGATGACATCCTTATTAAAGTCAGAAGAGAAAAAAAAAAAAAGATGTTCAATCTTGGATTTTGTACAATACGGATGCTAGAGGAGCTCATAATAAAGACTGCAACAAAAAAATCTACTGTTGCTCAGGCCATTAGACTCCAAAATACACTAAATTTGTCTGACAACAGTCATAGGGGTGAAACCGAGTAATTGAATTTTTGTTGAAAGACCAATGAGGTCTTCCTTGTTGCACAGGTATAACAACAGTGTTTTAGTATATCCATCAAGTAAGAGCTTTTCAATCCCAGCTAGGTCATAAATATGAGGCAATTATAATCTAGGGTGATTGAGGTTACATGTTATAAACTTGACGGCATCTACCGTAATGGAGTATTGTCAGAGCCCTGGTATATGGAGGTGTAATTACACGGAACATATTCTGTATAATAAACCTACAGGGCAATGCTGTAATGTTTCTACACTCTCTGCTCCTTGTATCAATCAGCATTAAGGATATTCAGAACAGGGGCTAATGTATATTTTTCATATGGATAACACATGAGGGTATATACTGTATAATTATAGAGGTTTTCTAATCACATGATCAACCCAAGACCATCTATTCTCTACGACACTGGCGAAGATGCTATGCTTAGCCATAAAAAGTGAAAAGTGTGGTGGTAATTGGGGGAGGGGAGGGGCACAGGACCCACAATCTGGTGGGAATCCCAGTAGGCAGACCCCTGCAGTAGTCCCCTTATGTAGACAGAGATCACACTAAAGGGAATACATCATCAGTTTAGACCATAATAAACAGATAGTGTTAAGTATGGTTTCTAAATATATGTGTAACTATACCTTTCTGTGTGTGGTGAGTAGCAGCAGTAATGTGAAAAATAAACTTTTTTTTCCGGTTTGCAGCTCCTGTAAGTGCTCTGGATGGTATTCAGTCTGAAGAGCTTTCTGCTCTTTGCAATGAACTATTCCAAGCCACTCCCCTCTGCTCTGAGTGACTGCTGTAATTATCCAACCAAAATCCTGATACAGCTCCTATTGATAGCAGAGGGGAGGGGCTGTGTAACATTGCATTGCAGAGAGCAGAAAGCTCTTCAGGCAGATAGAACAGCCCAGAACCCTTACAAGAGCTGTAGACCTGGATTATAACTTCTCTTTTCACAGTCCTGTCACTACTAACAACCACACATAAAGGTATGATTACAAAGATCTCCAGGGCAGTTATCTAACACTGTCTGCAGCTTTGTATGGTCAACACTGCTGACAGATTCCCTAAGTACAACCTGTATTAACACAGGATAACTCACGCAATGTTTTAAGTTGAAGCTGCTTCTGTAATGCTGACTGACCTTCTGCCAAGGGTTGTGGGCGACATTCAGCGTGACGAGGTGTGCTGCATGTCTGCGCAAAACATTTACTTCATTCATCGTCTTGGTTAATTGATTCCAGCTCACATCTAAGTGCTTCAGCTTCCCCATGGCTTTTAAACCTTCCAGACTTATCACACGGTTATGGCCGGCATCCAGGTATTCTAAATTGGGCTGAAATAATTGTTCAGAGACAGAGTAATGTTTTCTCTAAAAGCACACAAACACAATTACAGCTACTATCAGGGCATAGAGTTCCTGCACTTTGCCAAAAGCTTCTGAATAGGTGGACATGTACGGACAAATCACATTATTACATGGTAAATAATCTTACCAGGCACGAGACATCTTCCAGACTTGTAAATTCATTAAAACTTATTATAAGCTTCCGAAGCGCGTGAAGTTTTGACATTTCTTTTAGCTTACTTAAACTGTTGCCGTGTAAGTTTAAGACCTGGGCAAAAAGAAAAAATGTACAATTAAATTGTAAGCAAAATCTAAACCAGCGATATTCAAGTCAAGCACCAAACACATTTCTCTGTGTGCTTATTATAGCCATAAACAATTCGATTCCATGTATCCTTCCAAGACTAAAATACTACAATTGTAGTTTGGAACAAACAAATTAATTGGACTATCATTTTAGCCATTTTATTACCAATTGTAGCAAAATAAAAAAAAATAAGCAACTTTCTACTTAGTCTTCAATAGAAGCGTTTGCATGGCAACAGACTACACACAACCTTACATGTAGTCTGATCCAGGTTACTGTCTCCTGTCTATATGTAGGATGGGACTACACTGTGGTTTATTGTAGTGAGATACACAGAGATCTATTAAATATTTAAAGTTTTAACGGAGGTTAAGTGCAAAATGCATTTTTCTATTTGCATACAAACTGTACATATATTATTACATAGATGGTCATTTCCAACCTCATGGTTTACGAATTAAAGGAAATTTACCATAAAAATCAAACACGATAAAATGGGGACACTTATAGATCCAGGGACTGTGACTGTGGTAACCTTATATTATTATCCATGGCCTACTTCCTTTTAAAATCAACTTTAAAAATTACACTAATAAGCCAGGGCACTCTGAAGGCGTTAACAGTTCCCCTCATGCCTTTGCTTCACAGGCTGTTACGCTGTCTCCCTGTGATCTCCCAGAACTTACCAATCAATCTGCCTAATGTAATTTCACAGTGTCAACACGCAGTGGGAGGGGGGAGCGCTCATACACACTGTAAGAGCCTATAAAAGTACAGCACAGTGGGCCTCCGGTAACACTCCCTCATAAACCCTTCTGGCTCAATAGCATAAATTTAAACGTTAGAAGGAAGGAGGCCATGGATAAATATTATGGCCACAGTCACAGTGCCTGGATCTATGTGCAGGGGTTCCTGGTGTATCATGCTTGATTTTGATGGTAGATTTGCTTTCACATTTATTCCACCAGTAGAGTAAGTCCTTGTCCATGGTACTGGGTTTTCAGCAGTCCTTTAAGCTGATCCAGAAGTCCCATAAAAGTTCTGTGTTCCATGGCTTCTATGCTGCTTCTGAAACTTGAAACTTACTTTGGTATGGATGAGGTCCCCTGGCCTGTAAAAGGGGTCCTCAACTGTTGGACCTCTCTTTGATCATACATTTACTCTATCCCGTGGATAAGAGATAAATATGAATCTTAACATGACCCCTTTATATCTTCTTACCAAAATGAAAACAGAAGTGTTGCTCTATGTGCAGGGACTATGTGGTGTTTCTCACAGCTGTTGAGGTATATAAAAAGCATTGACACACAGTATGTACAGTACTAACTTACCCTCCTTCTATCCCTTCTTTCTATATATTGCATAGTGTTTCCAAATAAAAAGTTATTGTTTATTTGCTTTTATTAAAATGCAAAGGATTATCAGCTATTGATATAACAGTTCTGAATCAATGCAGGACATAAGCGTTCCCAATATCACCAGCGACAAAACACAGAAGCAAAAATCACAGGGAGCCCAGAAATACAAACATACACATCCCCAGTCAAAGGAATAATATGAATATACACTTCTGAATATTCTTTTATCGGTCTCCTTTATTATTCGGGCAACTGAGCTTTGCAATACTCACTGTTATTTGGTTGTACTTATTGGATTTTGCAATGGAAAGAATTGTCTCTTCATCCAGTGTAATTATTTTGGGTTTGGGTTTAATAATTGGTTCCATGGAAATTACATCTTCATCCAATTTAATTTCATCTGGGAACTCTACAGTAATACTGGAAAGACTACACGGCATATTGGATTTACCCTGCCAATAGAAAAAGTATAAAGTGTCTGGCATAAAATAATGGATATGGACATTTCATGATGTTAAGGGTATTTCACATTTCAGAAATACATTTATAAGTCAGCAGCTACGAAAGGTACAAAAAGAGACATGTGTCATAGCAAAAACAATTCATCTGTAATTATTTAATCAAAAATGCATAGTATATACACATTAACAAAAGACAAAGAACAAAAACAATTTAAAAAGGGTAAAAATATACCCTGCAATAATTTGGATTGATTTCCATGTGTCTAGCAGTTTATGTATATTAGTATATATGAGTGCCAGTCCTTCCCTTCGTTGTATCAGCTAGGTCACATACAAAAGAAGAAAACTGTAAACTTTCTTCCAGAATCAGTGAATTTTTGGGAGAAAGATTGTAAAGCTTGTTGCAATATTGACAAAAAATTTGTTTTTGTGAATAAAATTCAAAACTACAATAAGCAGAGCAAACGATACCTGAGTAATGTATTCATACTCCACAATGTACTCTGGTAGGACCAGTTCACTGTCAAACATAAACCACTCACATCGTCGGAGGCTGCAGTCACATCTCGCATGATCCTGGGAGGGAAACATTTCTGGAAAAAAGAAAGACAAGACAAGAAAGCCGATATTTACAAAGAGGACAAATGTACTGAAGATTCTAAGAAACAATGCAATAGTGACAAGCTCTCAGATCCATTATTTATTTATTATAATTTATTCATAGAGCACCATTAATTCCATGGTGCTGTACAATCAGTAAGGGGGTCACATACATTACATTTAGACAAGAACAAATGCAAATACAAAACTACAGTGATCAGGGAATAAAGGGAAGGAGGACCCTGCCCGTGAGGTCTCACAATCAATTTGGGAGGCGAGGGGGCAGAGCAGCGCAGTTATTGTGTGTTGTAGGCGATCCTGAACAGGTGGGTTTTCAAGTTACGTTTGAAGGTTTGGAAAGTGGGGGACAGTCTGACACATTTAGGTAGAGAGTATGGGAGATGCACGGGAGAAGTCCTGGATACGGCTGTGAGAAGAGTGGATGGTGATAGAGTGAAGATGATGAGTTCAGTGATATAAGAAGGGGGCAGGTTGTGGGCATCTTTTTATATCATGGTTAGTATTTTAAATTGAATTCACTAGGTAACCAGTGGAAAGAGGAGAGACAGGGGAGAAGAGGGGAGACAGATGGATCAGCCGGGCAGCAGAGTTAAGGATGGATTGCAGGGGTGTTAGAGAGTTAGCTGAGAGACCATAGAGAAGAATAATGCAATAGGTTAAGCAAGAGATGAAGAGGGCATGGACAAGAAGTTTTGTAGAGTCTAAATTGAGGAAGGGTCAGATGTGAGAGATGTTCTTGAGGTGAAGGCAGCAGGTTGTATGACCCCAAGTGCAGAGCCATGAATTGTGACAGATAGGTCTGGTGGGACGGATGTGTTAGGTGGAGGAAAGATTATGGGGCTCATTTACCAAAGGTCCGAATCTCGAACTTTTGTCGGGTTTCCCGACAATTTCCGATTTGCGTCGCATTTCCCCGGGATTTTGGCACACGCGATCGGATTTTGGCATTTTGGCGCTTCGGCGTCGGCTTTCACGCGACAGAAATCTGGGGGCCTGGCCGTCGGACAACCCGTCGGATTCGGAAAAACCGCAGAATTTAAAAAAGAATTTGTGACGCAAGTGAAGGTGAACTCCGCCGGACCTCGGCGCAGCAGCGATACCTGGTGGATATCGGGCGCACGGACCTTAGTGAATCCCGGCAGACCCGAATTCTTCGTCAGAGAACGCGCTGCTGGATCGCGACTGGACCGGGTAAGTAAATGTGCCCCAATGTCCATGTTAAGTTTAAAAAAAAAACGGGAAGAGAAGAAGTAGGATCTGGCTGATAGGCAGTATGGGATTCTAGAGAGGAGATATCTGGACTACAAATATAGATCTAAGTGTCATCTGCATAGGGGTGGTAGTGAAAGTTATGGGATTTAATTAGTTGTCCTAGGCCAGAGGTGTAGATGGAGAAGAATAGCAGTCCCAGGACAGAGCCTTCAAAGACGTCACCAGAGAGGGCGCGAGGTGAAGAGCTAGTATAAGGGTGTGAAACACTGAACGTCCAGTTGAAGAGGTATATGGAGGTCAAGGGCCAGGTTGGTGATTCCATAGAACATAGTGTCAGCAGCAGGAAAGAATGGTCAACAGTGTCTAAGGACAGATCAAAAAGGAGGACAGCAGTGGTGTTTTGGCTTTATATACAGGCTAGTGTGTGAAACATCCCCCACTGGGGCCTAGCCTTTTCTTGGGGCCTGGAGACAGCCAGGGCCCGCAGTACCGGAGCCAGGGCCCGCAGTACCGGAGTGGCTGGCGGTTGTGGCCTAGGTACGCTAGTGT
Organism: Engystomops pustulosus; assembly: GCA_019512145.1. Taxonomy (NCBI): domain Eukaryota; kingdom Metazoa; phylum Chordata; class Amphibia; order Anura; family Leptodactylidae; genus Engystomops; species Engystomops pustulosus. The sequence continues at coordinate 35,828,263 of CM033647.1, read as the reverse complement.
CACGGTGCTTGGTATGGGGACCGGAGGGCTGTCCTACAGCCTGGCAGGTCTCCAGCAGGTGGTGTGTGCAAGAAATGATGAGGGAGAGGCGGCTATAGCGGATCTCCCTGGGGCAACCCTTTGGGGTCTGGAGTATGAGTCCCTGTGTAGTGGACAGGGTGCCCGTGATGGTGACAGCCGTACTAGCAGGGATCAGACGGAGGCAGAGGTTGTACAAAAGTAACTAACAGTTCATTATTGGAACCGACAGGAATAATAGATAAGTGCCAAACAAATCTTGACAAGGGTAACAGACTGGGGGTGCACTTGGAGAGGGAACCACAGGGATTGATCACCAGCCTGGATACGAGGGCAGGCTGGGAGGTAGCTGTGTCCTAGTAGGATGCTTCAGCTTGTCCTGGGTTACTTCAGATATCA
>CM033647.1:35050608-35206209 GCA_019512145.1 Engystomops pustulosus | reverse complement strand
GTGGGTTGGGTGGGGGGGCCAGGAAACAACCTAAATCTCCACCTTGAGTGATACATGAAAAACGGGTATGGACTAGAAACTGCCTATCCTTTTTAATGGACGGATAGACGGTTTTTTTTTTCTATAAGTTAATAAGAGCCTTGGCTGTATGGGGAGGGCTCACAAAGCTCTATATGCAGGTAACCCACTACTAACAGCCACAATCTGTACCAATTGCTGCTGCAACCTTTAGATGCCATGGTGAAACCTGACCGTGGCCATTTAAACAGATTGCTGCCCTGATTGTAAAGACAGCTGTGAGCCCTCAGATGCAGGGTGATAATGGGGAAGTAGTATATTTAACATACTGAAATATAGTAGCATTGCATAACAGTGTATGAGGAATAGACCACTCTCGGGGTCATTTTGCAGTACATGTATGAGCGATAAAAACCCCAAATAGGTCCTGTAAAAATGTAGTATAAAAAAAAATAATCAAATGGCCAAAAAAAACTTCAAATAATTCACACAGTAACGACTTCAAAAACAGCAAAAGAACATATTAATTACCTTGCAGCTCAAAAGTGTCGCTGACTTTTAAAAATAAAAAATAAAATAAGTTTGCCGTCATAGTAAATCATAATAGGCAAAATGTGCTAAGCGACTTATTTGCAATTTTGTCACCCATAAAAAACTAATGACCTAACAAGTTGTCCCGTGAAAACACAAAACCTGTATACAGCTAATACAGTTAATTGTACAAAATACGGGTGTGATAAATCATTTTTTCCCAAAGCTTAAAATTTTTGAAAGATTAAGTAATATTGAAACATTGTAAGTGGGTAATTGCAATAAACCAAAGAATAAAGGGGTGGGTGAATATCGGATGCACAGTAGTAAAAGCCATAAAAAAAAGACCATACGAAAGTGGAACAAACATTTATTTTTCTGTAAATTCCACCACATTGGATTTTTTCCCAGCTTTCGCAATATTGAACTTAAAGGGGTATCCATTGGATAAGTAATACATTGTTAGAATAAGAAAAGAGTTACACAACTTATTTAAAATATACTTTCTGTATCATTTCATCATTTCTATACTTGCTTGCGCGTCATTCTATACGATGCATCTATGTTACTTCCAGTGGTCACACAGTGTGCACGGCTCGTTATATCACAGAGAGTAATCAGAGCTGTGTAATATACGAGCTGTGCACTCTGTGACCATGGTCAGATTTCTGTCCACAGGAGTAAAACAATGAAGCTTTCCTATAGAATGACAGCAAGCAGAGATCTAGAAAACCACAAGAAATTGATACAGAAAGTATATTGGAAAATGTATTATTTTTCATCACACAAACAATAACATTAATTTGCCTAAATAGAATACCCCTTAATATTTCTAGTGCCACAGAATGTACAATAAGGGCAGCAGGTACAAGTCTCATACATCTTTATAAGTGTTAAAAAAAAACATTTATTACATTGAAAATGAATAAAGCAACAATGGAAAACGAATTGTTTACGAGTCAATAAACATTATTGAACCTACAACTTACAATTAATCGTAATTTATCATAATTTTATAAGATGAAAGCAAATATGATATGGATGATACAGATGAATTGTGGTCCAGGAGGATATAATCCATAGGACCACTTGTCATATAGGCCAGAGTACAAAGATAGACTTGATCCACATATAGATTCTGAGCAAGACTGTATTGCTTCCCATAACATTTTGATAATAAAGAGTAGGGTAGGGTAGGACGAAGGTTACAGGGCAGACGAGGGGGGTAGAAGAAGAGTATGGGGTGACGGAGTCTAGAGAGAGTACGTTAAGAAGAAAGAAAAAGGAAGGCGAAGGGGGGGGGGGGGAGTAGGAGGGCAAGAATAACGAGAGAGAGAGACTAACACCAAAAAACCTTGTTTAAAGAGAACCTGTCACCACATTTGTTCGGATAAGCTAGTGGCAGGTTCCTAAAGAGCCCTAGTAAGTATGACACTTTTTTTTTAGCTAAAAATTTGTTCGATCAGATCCCCCATAAAATAGAGTTATAAACTTACTCTAGTGTAAGTCCGGTGTGCCTTCAAGTCATGTGACCAGAGTGTCATATCACAGGTCTTTTAGCTTTTAGCATTACCAAACGTAGCCCAAACACATATGACCACAAAAAAAATCACAGCATGCCGCAGGACTTCTTTTCTACATACGCGCGTGTGTGATTTCATGAGATATATGCTTGGTGTACCAGTTTGCTAATGACAAACGACCTGATGATTTCACCCTGGTCACATGAAATTATCTGCATCCAGAAAAAAATATGGGTGGAGCTGTTAGATTCAGCTTGAGGAGGCCTAGCCCTCCTCGACTTGCTATAGACATCCTTGGATACCAGGCAAAATTAAAAAGTTGCATATATGGGAATCTGAGGGAAAGATGAAATGAAATTAGTTAATATGGTCTATGGTAACTGCCACTAGAGTATTTGTGAAAAATGTATGACCGTTCCCTTTAAAGTGAACTGTCACCAGTAATGTTATTTTTGGTTGCTGACAGGATCACTAGACTAGCCTATCCTATCCTGATCTTAAAAATGCTTTTGTCAGCAGTCAGCATCCTTAATATTGACACTATTTTATAAGCGTTTATTTAACATTACCTGACTCCCCCTGCTAGCAGAATGTGGGGAAGGGAGAATGGAGGGCAGTTGCAGCAGCCTGTGGGCCTTTGTCTGTCTCCTTCGCACCATCCCCCTCCCTCCCCTACTATGGTACAGAGCATGATTCAGGTACGCCACGCCAGCGCTAGCATACTAAACATGCGGTCATTAGCAGGTTTTACCAACATCCTTTGTTGCTTCTGAGTAGATAGTAATATGATTAGTATGGAGTTAATAGGAGGGCGAGATAGGAATGTGTACAGATACTGTACTACACAGATAGAAGTTCCTTATGCCAGATTAGATTACAAGTATTCTGGAGAGAAAGTTCTTATCCGCAGATGTTCATGACATTTGTTGAATCTGGAAACAAAACATTAAACATATCTATACATTCTCCATAAATTTAGAGACAGAAACCACCACTTTTTCTCTTTAATGATTTATGTCCAAAAAAGAAATTTACATTTCCTAACCTTATAAAGTTCAGATGTTAAAGTAACCCCCATCCTACGTCTGAGGGATAAGGAGTATATGTGTACACTGCTTTCCACATATCCATATGCCCCATTTTACAGAGGCTTCCATGATGTACAGAAGAGCATAGTATACTTTCTTTTAAGTATATAGACGATTTAATTTTTTCCTGGGTTAACCATTTGGTGACTTGGTATTTTAAGTAAATCTACCATCAAAATCCATCATGATAAACCAGGGACCCTTACTTACAGATCCAGGCACCGTGACTGTGGTAATCTTCTTATAATAATTATAATAAGAAGAATAATAATTGTTATATTTGTTTTCCATGGCCTCCTTTCTTCTAAAATCTTTAAAAAAATATGCTCTACTTGATGTAAAATGTACTGTTTCAAACTATTTGGACCCGCATGCTGTCTATGTATGCTTTGTTAAATTCTTTCATGCTCAATAAAGAATGATACAAAAAACATGCTAATGAGCTAATGCTAATAACACAGTAATATTAATAATAAAGTTTTATTGATATAAGTGCCATCTTATTCTGCAGCGCTGTACGGATCATAGGGTACATATACAAATAAAACAAGATATTACAGTAATAACTATCAAAAAACAACCAGAGAGGAAAACACCAATGACAACAAATACTTTACTTCACAAATAATCAATTTTAAAAATGTTTTGAAAAGAAGAAATAACAGGAAAAAGGACTAACAGGCAATGGGGGTCATTTATCTTATCTCTGTTTGTTTAGGCTTGTTTTTGCCTCTCTTTTTTCCATCTGCTTCTTTAGTAATTTATCAATCTCACTGGGACGGGTATTTAAAAGAGGATTGAGTCGCAAGCGATTGAATTTTGGTGCAATGGCACCAGCTGTCATGCGACAGAAATTGGGGGGTGGGCCGACTGACGATCCATCGACTGAGGGTGGGATTTAACTTTAAAATTATGTCGCAAGACAATGCACTTACATGCACCGGGAAGAAGAAGGTGAACTCTGCCAGACCTGAGCAGGGAAGCGGCACGTGCAGGATATCGGGCGCTCGATCTAAGTGAATCGCGGCAGTATTCATTATGGTCGGACATTCCGGATCGGGGAACGTGCCTGGGACGGGTAAGTAAATGTGGCCCACTATTACAGTTACGGAAGAAAACAAGCCTTGATAAATCTAGCCTATTGACACCACCTTACCAGATAATACCAAAAGTGAAGTCACACTGCAGAACTAATGCACACAGTGATGTCACAGTACAGGAATAAAACACAGAGTGATGTCTCAGTAAAGAAATAAAACACACGGTGATGTCACAGTACAGAGATAATACGCAGAGTGAAGTCACAGTACAGAGGTAATGCACACAGTGATGTCACAGTACAGGAACAAAACCCACAGTGATGTCACAGTACACAGATAATATGCAGAGTGATGTCACAAAACAGAGATGATACGCACAGTGATGTCACAGTAAAGGATTAATATAAATGGTGATGTCACAATACAGGTATAAAACAACACAGTGATGTCACAGTATAAAGATTATAAACAGTGAGGTAACAGCACAGGGACAAGAAAGTATGTCACAGAAATATCAATGTGTCTCAGAACAATATTTCACTACTCAGTAATATTACATTACTGACAGCCACACCACAGGAATACTGTAGACCATGATATCATAGTTTAGGAATAATGCAGCTGTTTGTACAAATGGTATGTCCGCCCCTGACTCCTCTATAATTATGACGGGTGCAGAAGTAGTAGTTTTGCCTGGGCTCGGTGCCTGCGGTGGTCGTCTGCCTCTGTTCTGCATTGTTATAATAGTATAAAAAAGAGTAAAAAAGTTTCATTTAGTTTTTAGTAAAAAAAAAATTATTTGGTTTTATGTCTTTGTAAACAAATACGCTTTCTTGACAGCATGATAAAAAATCTGGTATCTGCTGGTGTGCTGGGATTTATCAGAGCCCCATCACTGGATGGAACATGATTCATTTACCATCAGATTGCATAGAGAGAAACAATAGCTGTCTCCATAACTAAGTGTGGTTCCTGTTGTAGTGAACAAGCTCTGTCTGTTCAGGGGAAAACTATTTGAAAACTCTGGATAATTACACAATGTAAGCCTCGCCAGAGGCAAGTCAGACCCCTGCTGTATATTACTGCTTTATGTTGTCTTTTGTTTAGTGTGAAATCCTTAGCAACCCTTCATCTGCACTATCTCATACTATAAAACGTCTGTTAGATGGACACAAAATTCAGATGTGGCTTGAAGGGGGTTTTTCCAGATCTAGATATGGATGACCTATCCTTTTAACCTGGCTTGGAGCTGAGCTGCAGTAACCCAACTCAGCCACTACACAGAGAATGGAGCTGTGACTATGTTATTAGTTCCTTTTCCGAAGTTAAGCAAAGAATAGCTTGTGCAGGTTGCCAGTCACATATCACTATGATCTGATATTGGCAACTTATCCTAAGTCATAGTCATCTTTAGTAATCAAGTCATATCTGTGTCATACTGAATATGTAGAATAGGTCTGCAGATGCACTGTCTTCTAAAAATAACCTTAAAGGGAATTTGTCAGCGTTTTTTAACATACAAAGCTGCAGACAGTGTTAGGTATTGTCCCTGGAGAGCTGTGTAGTCATACCTTTGTGTGTGGTATTTGTAGTGACAGGACTGCAAGAAATGAAATTATGATCCAGCACTGCAGCTCATGAAAGGGCTCTGGGTGGGTCTTTAAGCTTAAAGAGCTTTCTGCTCTCCGCTGCTCCACAGCCCCTCCCCTCTCTTGGGAGTGGCTGTGGAACATTTCATTTCAAAGAGTAGAAAGCTCTTCAGGCTGAAATACTCATCTAGATCACTTACAGTCTTGCTTCTATTTGCAACACACACAAAAATATGAAACCATTTACAGATAGTATTGATGAAGATATTATATCATGTTGTGCAAGATATATCCCGCTATACACTATAAGTTGTGTTACATAGCTCCTATATCATGTATGGTATAGGGAAGGTTTCAACTGTTCAAACCTTGGCGCCAATCGCTCGGTTAAGTGTATAAAACTCCAATTATAGGTTTTAGTTTAAAAATGCATGTAACCTTACATGCCTAAATTCTGTACAGAATTAGAGTTTTACTGGCGACAACATTTATTGGCACCAAATAACCTTCCCTATATCTTCCATTGTGTAACCATCTTGACAAACACACTGGGGCAGATTTATCAAGCAGTCTGAAAGTCAGAATATTTCCAATTGCCCATGGCAACCAATCACAGCTCCCCTTTAAAATATTCATGAGCACTGGTGAAATGAAAGCTGAGCTGTGATTGGTTGCCATGGGCAACTGGAAATATTCTGACTTTCAGAGTGCTTGATAAATCTGCCCCACTGAGTTCCTCCAGGCAGACAGCCTAAACCACTGTAGCGATCTATAAGGTATACAATTCTATTGTGCAGAGTGTGTAACGCAGAAAGCACAACTTGAAAACACTTCAAGTTCATTCATCTCCACAGGACAAATAAAAATATGGCAATTGTAATCAACCTATAAAGAGAAAACAATAAGAGAGACTCATGAGAATTCAACCTATCCAAACTATCTCCTTTTTCAGCTCTCATAGATGTCCTTGTGAGCTTCAAACATGGGATGCAGGTGATCACTGGATGCAGGCAGCAATGATACTGCTGCCTTCGTCCTTTGTGTGACCCAGGCACCATCACCGCATTGCTTAGGCGACAGCGCCTGGATCATAGAGAAGAGCATTGGAGCACCAAGACTGGCTACAGAGAGTGCAGATGACTTTTTTCTTTTTTTTTTGCTGTGACTACTGGGGGCATGTGCTGTGGCTACCTATATACTGGGGACATGTGCTGTGGATACCTATATACTGGGGACATGTGCTGTGGCTATCTATCTACTGGGAGTATGTGCTGTGGCTACCTATATACTGGGGACACGTGCTGTGGCTATCTATCTACTGGGGGCATGTGCTGTGGCTATCTATCTACTGGGGGCATGTGCTGTGTCTACCTATCTACTGTGGGGCATCTGCTGTGGCTACCTATCTACTGTGGGGCATCTGCTGTGGCTACCTATCTACTGTGGGGCATCTGCTGTGGCTACCTATCTACTGGGGGGCATGTGCTATGGCTACATATCTAATGGGGGGCATGTGCTGTAGCTACCTATCTACGGGGGGGCATGTGCTGTGGCTACCTATCTACTGGGGAGCATGTCCTGTAGCTACCTATCTACTGGGGGATATGTGCATATTGTATGACTCTCAACAAATTACATTTTAAAATATGTGTATATTGCTCACTCAGACAATAAGGTTCCCGACCCATGCTCTATAATAACAATTATTGCCATCATTATTATACTGTAGAAGGGCTTTTACATTCCTCCTCATATGCTACATTAGTTTGACAAAGAACAGTGGGAAGATATTATTCTGTTTAATATCAATCACTTACAGTTCTGGCTTCACAATTACATTCCATACAGTAACATATTTTCACAAATGCTTGCAGGTGCACCGTCCACTATGTCATCCCCAGAAGGAGGCTTGGACGCTGGTTAAATGCCTTGGACAGGAAAACGTAGATCTTGTATACACAGTTGTAATGTTGCATTATGAGTTTGTAGTGGAGAAGTTTGATTTGTAGATGGATCCTTGAGAGTCTTCTTCTAGGTGGATGTTTGTTATTATTTCACAGTTATTTTTCTGCTTTCTTTTATTTCTTCTGAACTTTATCATACATAGTCTAGTCTATGTTTAATGCCGGTCACAAAATGTAAACTGGAGTAAAACTGGTGGTCTTCTCTGCTGATGTGTCCTCTGCAGTACAAGAACAATTAGACCAATGGTGGCGAACCTATGGCACGGGTGCCAGAGGTGGCACTCAGAGCCCTCTATATGGGCACCCATGCCATCACCCCAGGGCAGGGCTCGCCAGACAGGACTCAAGGCCTCTTGCAGTCCCAGGCAGCCCAGGACCCTAGAAGGAAGCTATAATGATAATCCAAACTTCTTCTCCTTCTTTCTACTGTATTAGTTTCCTCGGGTGCCTATACAATTTAAACCTGTGACAGAGCAGGGAGTAATAAGTTACTGAGTAAATTGTGGCTTTGGCACTTTGCGAAAAATATGTGGGTTTTGGTTGTAGTTTTGGCACTCAGTGTCTAAAACGTTTGCCGTCACTGAATTAGATTGTCCTCTGTATCCATGGGATCCAGATAGGTGAGGGTGCTGTCACAAATGCTATGTGTCGAGGGTGCAGCCGGAGGATTCTCTGGTGCTCTAAGGAGACATAGCTAGCTTTACATGTAGCTCCCAAAAGGGGGCAGTATAACTTTAGGAGAGTTCATTCAAGAGGAGGAGGAACTAAGCACCCGATCAGTTGTGGACCAAGTGCTCCACTATAATTCTACATAAGTAATATCATGTGCCACTTATGCAGGCCCGGTAGGTAGTATTGTTCTAGGTGAGTGAAGTATGATATCACGAGGTCCGTGTTTGGTTCCATATAAGCACATAATGGTAATGTGTATACACAGTTTTGGCAAATTTTGTCTCTTTGTTGGCAATGGGCATCATTTACCATTGGAATTTTTTCTTTTTTTTTCTTTTATATTTGCAACTTTGTTTTTTTTTCATATTTGTATATTTGCGCCTAAATTTGTGACTTCTCCATTCACCTGCAAAGTTAGCATTACAAGAATTTTTCAGTGTTGTGCCTGATATATGTTAAAAATGCAGATGTGGCTCAATTTTGTCACAAATTGTGGCTCGTTTACTAAGGGTCCGAACGCCGCACCTTCGTCGGGTTTCCCAAATATTTCCGTTTTGCACCGATATGCGCCGGGATTTTGGCGCACATGATTGGATTGTGACGCATTGGCGCCGGTTTTCACATGACAGAAATCGGGGGCTGTGTCACAAGATCACGCACTTATATGCACCTTGAAGAAGAAGGTGAACTCTGGTGGACCTCGGCGCGGCAGCAACACCTGCTGGATATCGGGCGCACAACCTTAGTGAATCCAGGCAGACCCGAATCCTCATCAGAGAACGTGCCGCGGAATTGAGACTGTACTGGGTAAGTAAATGTGCCCCATTGTGTTTAAAAAGTCGCAAATAAACTCCAGTCCCAATCAGGAGAAGGAAAACCTTTAGAAGGGGTTGCAGAAGAGTTTGACACTTTGTGTGACTTTTTAATAAAGAAAATTGCAATATCTTCCTTATATATCAACCTCTCAGATAAATCAAACAAGTCCAAAGCCTGGAATAACCAAGAAATGACACGCACAAATGTCCTGACTAAAGACAAATGACCTCCAATGACAAACTCTGGATAATGTTTAGCTGATAATGTGAGTAAAGTATGACAAGGTGTAGTTACACTGTCCTGAAGCTTTTATTGTACAGTATGACACTATATGGGTAAAGTGTGTTCCATGCATTTTGTACTTGGGTATGAATATGATCCAAATGAATATTAGCTACGGGAGTAGTATATTGGCAGAGTATATGGGCTGCCTTATGGCTTTCCCTTAACAGTGTTAGCACTAATGAATGGTATATATAAATATATATACGTATATGTTAATTTACTTTCCAATTGTAGTCAGTTGCACCCATAACCTCGGGTGATACAAGGACTGTTAGTATCACAAAGACCACTGGTTTCCTGCACCCAGCTGATAAGTCCTCACTACTGAGAGCTTTGGCCACACCTAAACTTGCTTTGCAATATACATGGTTTTGCTTGTATTGTAATCTAATGGATATGCATTTAAACATCAATACATATTTCATTGGTGTGGATTGGGAGACTTTGCCTGCTGCTGTATGCCCTGAGCTCTGGGATATATGCCTCCTGTGCTGATCACTCCGGATCTACGGATCTACATGCCATTCACTCCACCACTGTAAGTACAATTCTGTTCTAAAATATATATGTTTGTAATATTTCCTTTCGTATTTCGTGTAAGGGTTTATAAGCGCTGGTTCTTGGCTACGACATCCGTTTTTCCATGGTCCCTCATAAACTATAGCATGCGAGTGATCGTCAAAAATAGTTCTGACTAGAACATGCTCTACTTTTTATTGGACATTTATAATTGGTTTTGCAACAGTTTTTTGGCAGACAGTTTTTTTTGTTTTGTAGCTGCGCCATGTGCACCAGATTTATCGGCTCAAAATTTCGTTTTTTTTTTTAGGACACTCAAAATGTATTCTTTTTGTTTCTCAATTTTGGTGCAGCTCTTTAATCTGCACTTTTTCTACACCCCTTCATGAATGTGGTTTGTTATTTGTGACTCTCATTTGTTCTTTTTAGGGTGTACTTAATATATTAGGCCATGTGATACTTTATAACATCACAGTGCAACCCACTGCTAAAATCTGGTGCCAGAAAAAAAAAACTTGTGCCACAAATGTATAAATGTGTAAATATGTATAAATATGTAGTTGACGTTAGAACTGACAGTCAAGCGTATATTACATTATATAAAAGATCACGCAACAAAGTAGTGGATACATTTTATTCATGAAAAAACTCAATACAGAACTATGATATAAACATAAAGACTTGTGGGGTAAGCCGTATTGTCTTTTTTAAAAATTTGTTTATGTCCCTGCAATCTGTAAAACTATATAGAATATAATGGTGCTTTAGAAATCAAGATGTATCATTATTATTACTACTAAAATCCTGCAGTATAAATTGATATTTTGAGTGGGTTTTTTCGCTGGCTTATGTTTTGGTTTCCAAATCTTTCATGCCTGACATATCCCTTTTAATCTTGTCTTTTTTAAACTGTATAAGCGTTATTGAAACATTTTTTAAAAATTAGCACATGAATCTGCCTTCTTATAGAACAACAACTGGTGAAAGCAAAAGTGCAGAAGTGGAAATGAATTCCCTTTATCCTTTGCGTCCTTATACACAGTTGTTAAAGCAAAAAACAGAAAGGGCTGCGGCACTGTAAGTAATGTTTTCGGTAAAACAAATCTGATTTATTAAGAAAAATATTAAAACAGTCCATACATAGCTGGGGGGGGGGGGGTATAAATGCACTTGTGCCACAATTCTAATGGTTTTGCACCAAAAACACTGTCTAAAATGCCTTGTGGCACATTTATCAAGACCTTTTAGACCTTTTTTGGGACTTTTCAACTTGTCCAATTAAGGGGGCGTGGCCGCCAGGAAATGGTTGTGACCTCGCTAGAAAGGGCGTGGCTTACAGAAAATCATTCGTGCGCTCAATTAAAAGTAGGTCTAAAGTAGGAACCGACAGTCTTGTCCTGCACCAGAATTCATCATCACAGGGATAAATCTGGCGCAGCAAAGGGCAAGTGTTTTCCAGCTAGAAACTTGCGGAGCCTGAGACACTGAGCCACTGAGTGGCGGAAGCACAGCCATGAAACATGTAGACCACCACATTTCGACAGATATGTCTCAGTCTTGGTTCGACCCAACATTTGGGGCATTTATTATTGGCTTTGTGACCTTTTTTGTTTGTTGCTGCACCATGTGCGACATATTTGTTATAAATCAGTGCCACAATTTAGCTACTTTTTTTGGTCGCTCAATTTTTGCACAGCTTTTGAATCTTGCTACTTTTTTTTGTATAATTTTTGGTGCAAACTTAGACCAACAAAAAGCAACTCTACCAAGTTCAAGTTCTATGCGGAGAGCCATTTCAAACACTTTCTGATGTGCGCCAAATTATTAAGCCCTTGTGACACAATCTAAAATTAGAGTCTAAAAAAGTCACACAATTTGTGTGCCAAAAAATGGACCCTGCTACACAAATAATTAATTCAACCCATTGTCTTGTGGGGTCTTTGAGACAGTTTCCACGTATTTGTTTCTTTCCCATAGTACTACTACTTCACCCTTAAAATACCTATTATGTAAATGAAGAATTGAAGGTTTTTTCCAGATGCTGCAAGATTCTGGTTCTCCAACTTTAAATCAACCCTGAGACATCTATCATGGCCAGTTATGGGCCACCTCCTAACATTAATCTTCTGCTAGATAAAACCACTTGTGTGCACAATAGCCATAGCCGGTGATTACACAGATTTCTACTGAGCATGCATGTGATATGACAGCTAGTGTGAGTTTCTGAGATTTGAGAGGAAGAAAGGTGAGTGGTCCAAAGTTGGCCATGATTGCCAGGATAGCAGTTGGGGAGCTGGATCCTTGTGGCACTCAAGGGATGCCCCTCAAAAAACTTCCCCTCAACATACAGACCATGGTATGTCAATTATTGCTGCAGATTCTCCATGAACATTTTAACCTTTGCACCACTCAATTCCACCGCAGAGAAATTGTAGCTGAATACCCTGACAAAAGCCAGTTTTTGCAGTGGTCTTAATGCCTCCACAGATGTAAACGTAGTAAGAAGAAGGAAATACCTCTTAAAAATCTGATAAATGAAAGTCCCTTCTATGTCTCAATGCCGAACAGTCCAATTTCAGGTCTTGTTTCTCAGGAATTATTAATTCTGCTTATCAAACACATACCAGGATTACATATCTTGGATCTCAGCACCTCTTCGTGGCGGTTTTGAGGGGGAGTATGCCATCTTCATCTGCAGAGCCATCCTGGGCAGGCGGCCATACTGAGGAGTATTCAATAACCTAGCATAAACAGACATAATGTAATGAATGATACACTAGCACATGCTGACTGTGCTTTGCTCTAAAAAGACCTTTCAGAGATGAGTCTGGTCTAAAAGGTTTGTGGGACGCCTGGTGATGGAAAAATACCTACGAGTTTGTCTTATGAATGTTACATTTATTACAGGAGGTGTAGCTTGTAGTTGAGACAGGACGCACCTATTGCACGTCTTTTCAGAAGCACAATCACATCCTTTCATGCATGCCGGGAACATGGTTAAAGTAGCTAAGCAGGATATTCTAGAATTACTCCAATCTGTAAAACAAATTCACGTAAAACATTAACCTAATCCACCAATTTAGGTCAAATATCTCATAATTAGAACATTACCATAAAGAGACCTGCACATGCAGCAGAACTAAGATGTTATTGCCCACATTTAGTATACCTTTGTTTTATGCCAATTTTTTTTGAGAACTTTACTCTAGAATATTGTTTAATGGACTATATTAACCCTTTGTGTGACTAATTTGTAAAATTAGAGTGAAAAATGTCCGTGGTTTACCATTTAGTGAATATTAAGAAATATCAATGCAAATGTCAACCATTATTTCCCATACTTTTGACTTATCAAATGGCTAAAATGTGGGTTTATGTTCAAGTAGTATTGAGAAGCAAAGAGATATGAGCAGCCTCTGCAAAAAAACCTCAACATCCATCAATGAGTATCTGTCACGGGTGCTCCTCCTCTCAGGTCCCAGGCACACCCGTGTGCCTCACTGTTCCCCCTCAGCGTTGCAGCAGACGCACTCACCTGTCCGCGGTCCAGCGCTAGAAGGCGTGGATGCGCAAGCCGGCTTCTCAAGGTCCAGCACGCCGCTAATAACCAGCATCTTCCCTCATGCCCCGCCAGATCTTTGTGCTTCCATGCCATTGAGAAAGCTGTGTTCCTTGCCTTGTGTGTTTAGACTGATTTCCAGTTGTGACCTCGATTCCGTTCCTGACTTTGCTCCTGTGCTGCCTGTCCTGACCTTCCGCTATGTCACTGACTCTGATCCTGTGCTGCCTGTCCTGACCTCCTGCCTGACCCGACTCCGTCTCTGCCTCACCATTCTGCACCTCGCCTTCGCCACCACCGCGGACAAGTCGTGCCTGTGGAGTGACCTGGTGGTACCACGCCGCAGAAATTCCAACCCGCTCCCTGGTGTCGGCTTACATCATTGTCCACTACCCCAGAATCCTTACAATATCTGAATGATGAGAGTAAAGTGAATGGTATCAAAGCCTACTAGTCCGTTGAATATCCAAGAAATAGCGTATAGAGATATCTATTTCCCATTCCTGCTGGCCCTTCTCTACACAGTGGACAAACCCTTAAAAGCATCACACAAACATCTGCATTCAATTGAAACCTAAAACATCTCAAATACCATGGTATTGCAATTTATTAGGGCTAAAAATAAGATGGTACAGGGACAATCAGCACTTGCAGTGGCTTTAGAAAAGCAATGCAATCGCCCGGTGGTTCGGCTTGATCTCATGCGATTGCCAACAAGCACCTGGTGTTTCTAATGTACACAATGCAAAACACTGCGTGCTAGTTACTGATGCTTGTGTTTCAGTAGAGACGCAGATATGAGTGTGCCAAACCCCGCCCCTGAAATGCATTTTAAGTGCCACGTGTGACCACACCCTAAGGAACCTGCCCAGAACTATGGGATTGTACTGCTCACCATACTACAAACTAAAATGTAGATAGTTGTACACATGTAGCATGATACAGTATATGAGATAGAAATATAACAATACTGTTTCCCAGGCAATAAGAAAAAATAATATTAGGCTAGCAGTTTTTTTTTTATTTGCAGTGGTACAAAGCAATTTTCCATGACATAAAGCCCATGGTACAAACTTTATTGCTACAGAGTGATATTAAAATATTTTTCCATCATAAAACAATTTCCAGTGTTCTAGCACAGTTGGAAGCAATTTTCCCGTAGACTTTGACTGTTTTTTTTTCTTGCATTAAAGGAGTCTTCACAGCAATGGTATATTGGCATATTGATAAAATCCTGAAAAATCTCCTTCTGGGTGTGAGAATTTTACCTTTGCTGCATCGCTGCCAACTTCACGTATAAAAAGCTGCTGTTGGCCTTAACTACATGATCCAATGCTGTAATCCCATTCTCGTGGTGGTCACAGAGGTTAAACTCCAATAGTTTCAGTGGTAAGGACCCCCCTCCATGTGAAAGCAGGAGTTTCCTCTACCTGTTTCCTAAGTAAGGGAACATGTCACTGCGCTGGAGAGGTAAAGGGATGAGAGCTGCTCACCCCTAATCTCTCCCTAGAGAAGCGCAGGGCCGGCGCTGTAACTTGACGAAATATAGGACATGTCCTATTTTCCGCCATGCACCTTCACGGTGTGGTGAAAGAATATGTGATTACTGCACCATGACTGGATGCCATATGCGTAAATGGGGACTGATGTCCAGTCCCAAATGGTGCGGCCACATATTGGTTCCCATTACATGTGTGGATATGTGTGTGCATGTGTGTGCATGGGAGGTATCCAGCAGAGTGGCAGCTGATTGGATGAAACACGTTGGTTTTAGCCTCTGTGACTAGGTGCTATTCAAACTGTTTTCCAAACGACTTTCAACGAAGATAATAAAGAATAGAATTTTATTTAATCTTCCGTGGAAGTGCTGGAGTTCTTTCTATTTCATTGATACAAGTACCATAAACACCCATGCATCATATACACATCACATAAACACACATATACTGTACAGCAAATGCACACATACATATAAAACCATATACATAAAGCATATGCACACACATACAGCATATGCCCAATACATTCAATAGCCCAGATGCCTGGGCCCCCTCACATGGTGGGTCCCATAGCGGCTGCTATGGCTGCTACCATTGTGGTGTAGTGTTTCGCCCCTGCCACTACTCATGAGTCATGATAAGCAGACCTGTAAAAATTTGTCCTTAGCTAAAACTGATCCAGTAACAACCAGTAACACCCAATTGCAGGTGTTAACTGTTTAAAAGCCACTTGCAAAGTTGCCAGGAGCATTCAAAATACGGAGGCTGTTAGTTGCCATTCTGGGGAGGGTCCTTGCTCCCTATGACTGCATGCTAGTGCCAGGCCACAGAGATTAAAATCCAGCAGCATTTAAAGAATGAGCAACGATGATTAGCACCAATAACAGTGGGGGTAGTGTTTTCAGCTAAACCTAGACACTTCTAATAGTTTGGAGGCTGATCTGGGGTACCTGAACCTACAAAGTTCAGTATGAACCCAAACTTTGTGTTTTGGGTCCCTTCAACACTACCCATGAGCTCCCAGCTCTGTCGTCAGTGCTCAACATGTATATTGAGCTGGGTTCTGGTGCTATATCTATGTACTGTGCAGAGTTCTGGTGTTGTATTCATGTACTGAGCTGGTTTCTGGTTCTGTAAATATGTACCGCCCTGGTTTTGTTGCTGTTTTTTCTGTATGTATTACACTTGGTTCTGGAGCTGTATTTATTGTATGTATTGGGCTCGGTTCTTGTACTGTATTTATGTATATAACTTACTTCTAGAGCTGTTGGCTCTGGTGCTGTATTTAACTTGGTTCTGATGTTGTAATGTTCTACTTTGTATGAGTCTAACCACAGCCATGGCCCTACCTGCTTTATGAAGATAACACATTCACAGATAGTGACTAAGGCTGGCTTTGCATTTGGAAAACCAAATTTATTATATTTATAAATAAATATATATTCTATATATTTATTATAGTATATATTTTATTTACATGGCCCCTATTCATATATACAAGTTTTTCTTGTCTACAATTTCCACAATCATGACAGTAGGTTGTGCAGGCACACAACTCTCTATTCATTCTCACTAGCCATCACTTGCTATATTAGACATTCCTCCAACAGTGAATGGAGTGTGGATGTACACGCATGGCCTTCTGCACAATTAGCAAGGGAATGGGACCTTTTTTTCTTGTGACCACAGAGATAGAACCTCCAACAATCAGAATTTTACTCCCTAATGAGTGAATAAAATAATACACCCCAATAAATGTGTGTAATTTGCAATGAATTATAACACCTTTATGAAAAAATAAGCAAGGCCGAACTCACATGACTGAACATTCGTCCCCCATTGATGGCAATGGGTGCAGGGTGCGGAAAGATACAGGGTCACACACACCGTCCCGCTCCGTACACGGCAAAAAGATAGGACATAATCCTATATTTCCGTGTGTAAACAGATGTATGCCGTACATCTCTATGGAGAGGGGAGGGGTCACTCCTCCTCCTTCCTATCACGCCGGACATATGCCCAACCGGCTATGTTTTGTTTTTTTTTGTAAAAAAAAATTATAAACAAAGGAGGGTTCTTTAATGCAGAAAGAGTTGAGATGTTGGCTTCCTATGTAAATAACCAAGAACTGGATTGACTGAGGCAATAGAGAATAAGGGTCACACAATTCCCATTCATTTATGTGATTAATAATAATAATAATAATTCTTTATTTAAATAGTGCACACAGATTACGCAGAGCTGCACAGATTTTGCCAAATTGGTCCCTGTCCCAAATGGGGCTCACAATCTAATCAACCTACCAGTATGTTTTGGAGTGTGGGAGGAAACCGGAGGACCCCCACACAAACATGGAGAGAACAAACAAACTCTTTGCAGATGTTGACCTTGGGACTTGAACCCAGGTCCCAGCGCTGCAAGGTTGTAATGCTAACCACTAAGCCACCGTGCCACCCATGATTTGTAAATGGATCCCTTTTCAGAATGAGTCCTGGCAGATACCCATCAAACAGCCCTTAAATGGAACCTATCACCACATTTTTCTTAATTCAAGCTAATTCAAGTCCCCATGCACCTGCAAGAATTCACTCGATTGGCCGAGTGACGTATGAGTAATGGGAGGAGAAACAAGGAGGGGGGGCTGGACTTAGCTGGGCTGGCCAGGCTCCTGACTCACACCTAGTTCTGGTTACATGCAATGTAAGTTTCTACAGTAGTTTTTATGGGGATGCGGGGGAAACATGATTAGCACAAAAAAATTGATAGTAGTTCATAAGGCTGTATGAGAACCTGTCAGTAGCTTGAATTATGAAAAATGTGGAGACAGGTTCACTTTAAATGGGTTCACCAGCCCCCTATACTTTCAATGTCCTATCCAGTACCAGTTGATCAATGGTGGAGCTACGTGTCACAACTCCATTGCTCAACTACTAATAACTTATCATATGGATAGGGCATTAGTAGTATATGGGGCCAGAAAAGTATTTTAATCATTTTGTGGTTGAAAAGAAAGCCATTAAGCTGAGTTTTTACAATGTGGGTTGCTGTGTTATTTCCACAGCTTTACCACAAAATTGACGGTAAAGCTGCCTGTCTGTTCAGATTATTCCACAATTTCACTACAAAACCCCCATGTAACAACCGAGCATTACATTTCTCTAAAAGTGTTGGGGCCTATTCACATACCATAGTTTTCTAAAAAAAAAAATACATGAAAAAAAATCTAAAATAGGTATCAAAATAGCAGGATCATTGCTAGACTTGTTCTCTACCAACTACTGAATGATGATGTACCCTAACAGATGCTGTTCTGAGTGGGTCACAATAGGAACCCATTCAATTGAAAGAACAGCAGGAACATGGACCTAATTCCTTTTCACCACAATTTCAAACCAGAGGAACATTGGGGAGTCATATTTTTACATAAAGGAGTTGTACTCCTCCATGAGATGTCATGAGGTAATAGTCATTTATAGGAGATTGTTCAAAAGTGCCTAAGAGCTAAACTGTTCTAGTTGCTGTGGCAACCAATCAGAGCTCAGCTTTCATTTTCCCTCTGCAGTTTATAAAATGAAAGCTAAGTTCTGGTTGGTTGCCATGAGCAACTAAAACAGCTTTCATGAACGAGTCCAAACACTTGCTCCTAGCAGCTCACAGTCGGTAAATTCCCTGCTCGCAATCTAATGTAAGGTAAATGCCCTGTTCATATAAGGAACTCGCAATCTAATATAAGGTAAATGCCCTGCTCATATAAGGAACTCGCAATCTAATATAAGGTAAATGCCCTGCTCATATAAGGAACTCGCAATCTAATATAAGGTAAATGCCCTGCTCTTTGGGGATGTTCGTAGGATTGTATGGTACAATATACAGTATAGTAGATATAGCTTGCCATAGGAGCTAATATACAGTAAACACCCTAATCCTAGAAGCTCACAATCCACTATACAGTAAATGCTCTAATACATAGTAAATATAGGGGCACATTTACTTGCCCGGCCAACGGAGTTCACCCGAAGTGCATTGTCTGACATCAATGCACTGTGCCGCGATTCACTAAGATTTTCTGCATGTGTCGCTTCCCCGCTCAGGTCCGCCGGAGTTCACCTTCTTCTTCTTCCTGGTGTATGTAAGTGCATTGGATGTGACACAATTTGAATATTAAATCCCGCCCTCAGTCCGAATCAGTCGGATTGTCTGATGACACGCCCCCCGATTTCTGTCGCATGAAAGTCAACGCCATTGCACCACAATCCGATCGCGTGCGACACAATCCCCAGTTTAATACCTGTCACAGGGGCGCAAATCCCAAAAATTTTGAAAATCCGACGAAAGCGCGACCCGCGGACCTTTAGTAAATAAGCCCCATAATTTACTGTATATGAGCTCCTAGAAAATAATATACAGTGAATACCCTACTTTTACAGTGGGATACTTTGCAGCTTGTAACATATAAGCAATAATGGGGTGCCAAGGAAAAGGGGCAGGGAAACCCCATGTAACATTGAAAGGGTGCGAAGTTTATAGTTTGCCTTAATATTGCATAATTTATCCACACCAGTGTATTGGTGTAAAGAAAATTGTGTTTTATTGCTATGGTATGTGTGATATGTGCCATGATATTATAGTTAAGGGGCCATCAGTTTAACGTTACCCCTTTGTAGGCTGGAGGCATCTGCTGTTTCTGGCCAGTTATGCGGCAAATGAAATGAAACCATTATATAGATATTTCATAGTATCCTTTAGGAGAAAATAAGGAAATGATCTGAGTTCTGTGACTTTATATTATGTGACTTTTTCCCCTCCTTTTGTCTAAAACATGATGTTAATATAATGTACTGCTGCCCTCTAGTGCTCTAAATTAATAATCACATCCTCAGGTTTGAAGACTTTGCTTGTAGCCTATGTCAGATTTGGGCTATACAGTTCTTTCCATAAAAACATAAAGGATCTGTTTCGTCTTGGTAACATCAGATTGCATTGATATCTTATCAAAAATCTAAGTCACATTCAGTTTTTTCTATGTTCAAGTTGATGTATACAATACAGAACAATAGATATTTTTTTTATATAGGGGTGTGATATACTGTAGCCACTAATTGTATTCTCAAATATTATTCAACAATGATTCAGTAGAAATGGGATTTCCTTGCTTTCAACATAAAAATAGTGTCTGGGTGTTGGTATCAAGCATCTATCTTGGCATCTTGTAATGCCAACAGAAAGAGCCATTGTTAAAGCATAGAGACTTCCTCTGGAAACTCTGGCCCTTCAAGGCATTTGAAGCTTTTTCTTTGGCAGCCAAAATTGGTATTTTTTCGACTGTTGATGGATAAAACATGATGAAGCCATTGATAAGAATGGCTGGGGGTATACTTTTTGGAGAAAACTGTATTGTAGCTCCAACCCGCTTGTTGTTATATTTCTTGATATTTAGTTCATAGATACATTTATCAAATATAGTACAGTAAATAGGTACAGTACGTAAATCAATTTTAAGTGAAAAGAATCACATACGTTTTTACTGTCCGACAGATTTGTAATAATGTATAGATATGGAGATAAACACTTTAGCTCCCAGGTTTGGATGTATTGGATACATTAGCCTTTACCTAAAAGATGTTAGAACTGTTTTGTTCACCGGCTTCAGAATGTGTGTTCTCCATGGAGTGTCTCACACCCATGCTGACTATTTTTAGGTGTCAGATCCTGCTTTATAGCAGGTGACTGCCCCATTACGTTGCCTCCATCTTGCTGCAGTTGGTGCTGCCTGAGGCAAGAGGCTCAACTTGCCTCATAAGTGGTGCACCCTGTTAAGATGCCATGGTGAATGGCACATATAGTTTCTAAAAAGGCTCTCTTTAGTTGTACTTGAAGAAGGTGGTGATGTGTGTTATCTGAGCAGGGCGCCTCAGTGCCCACATGCTTTTGCCTACTACACCTTGCCTGTCAAAGGAAGGCTGACGACCAATAACACAATATGAACAGATCTGTAATTGTTATGTACAACCACTGCTACATTAACGTCTATAAGACTGATGCAGGTAGCTCAGTCTAGTTCTGTGTCAGTACCATAGTCAACAAATAACTTTGTTCCCTTTGTGAACTATGAAGGTCTTATTGGGTTTAGCCAAAATATAGTACTCCAATATAGTACCAATACAAATTATAAGGTGTTCTGCAAAAGAAAAAACAGGACTATAATAAATAGTTTGTAATATTGATAAATAAAACAGTTTCCTTTTCCACGCAAACCTATGACTGCACATAAAGGGCGCCATACCCAAGGACAATAATACAGAATACTCCCTATGATGACAATGGAGCTCTTTGCTTCTCTTAGTCTGCGCTGTTCATACATACGCTATTATGTAATGATGGCTCTGTCCTGCTTATATTTGCTTACAGGAAATGCAAACTGTGTCAGAATTCAAAGTTCAGTCTATGAGAAGAACGATCTGCGCTTAGCTCCACCCTGACCCATGTGTCAAGTCACTCTGCTCGTCCCTGGGACATCCCCTGTCACATCCAGATTGCTTGAGTTATCAACTTGAACTCTCAAGAGTCACAAGTACAGAAATAAGAAGTGGATTTCCTGTTTCTCACGAGCAGAGCAGTAGAAGACAGAAATGAACCAAGCTAATATGAAGGAAACTCAGAAGCAGAACTCCGGAACGTGTTCTAGGATTACTAAAAATGCCCTATTAGCCGGTGGCTTTTTGGTGTACATTTTGGCAGGTGCCATGGTGTTTCAAATGCTGGAACAAGATGCAGAGACACATGTACAACTGAAGACTGAGCGCCACAGGTTGGAATTTTTGAAGAACTACACTTGCCTCACACAAGACGCCCTGGAACATCTTATTCATGTAAGTAAATTTCATGGTAGACAATGGATCACAGGTAAATAGTCAATCAGACTTCAAGTGCTGCCCCAGAAATATAGAACTGTCTTGGCCAGGATCTCACTAATGCATGACATAGAGCTGGATGGGATGAGCAGATTCATTTATGGTTTTCTAGGAAAAAGAAATCTAAAAATCTTAGATACTTCAACCAATACTCATCGCTGGGCTTGGGAGTTTTGTTTTTCAGAACCCCACCCTATGTATATCCTGAGTTGGGAATACCCCTTTAAAGGTGCAAATGTGCAAATTCTTAGAAGTCGTTACGTTAAATGTGAAGACTTTCTAGTGATAAGCTGAGAGAAATTTAGCTTAAATAAGATCTGCCATCAAAATCCATCATGATAAACCAGGGACCGTGACTGTGGTAATCTGCTTATATTTGTTATCCATGACCTTTTTCCTTCTAAAAAATCAACTTTTTAAATGATTCTAATGAACCAACTGCGCTCTGAAATATTCCCAAACTATTAGTAGGAATGGGACAGCCATTCTCCAAATTGCTGGGGGTCTGTTCTTGTCATCAATGGGGGTCCCAGCAGTCGGACCCTCACCGATCAGCTTCTGATACCCTATCTAGTTGATACGAGATAATTTGCATATTTGGTACAACCCCATTAAACATTCTTTTTCACTACCAAGGTCAAGTGTCACCTTTCTATTGATTTCATTTTTCTCTTTATTTTATTGTCTCAAAACTTTTTCCACTGTACCCCACTTCTCAGTAATATTCCAAGTAGTTTTATGAATTCCCTTCCCATTCTAAATGTAAAGGGCTCATCCAACTTATTTTTTATTTATTCTATGTACAGCATAGAAGAACATAAAAAATAAAAGGGAACTCACTTTTCTCCTCTCCTAGTGCTGGTTCTTAGTAAGTGAAGAACATTCGTATTGTTTATATAGCAAAAGGCATCATTATAGCTGTAGTACCTGAAATATTTGCAATATACAATAGAAGGAAGAAGAGATGCAGAGTGGTTGGCAAAAATAAGGCTGGGTTCACATCATGTTGTTTGCCATACGTTGTAACGACATGTCAGGAGGATTCCGACGTGTCCTCCCAACGTATGGCACAGACGTATCCTACAATATGCCTATACAGTGGGATACATTGCCCGGGAACCCCCTCTCCCCTTGAGGGGAGCAGCCTGCGATTGGTTAAATAGTATGTCCCCCCAATGATGTCACTGTCCTAACAGTCCTCCTTCTCTCCCTTCCCAGGGCTGTGGGGAGAGATGCAATACACTGCGGGGGCTGCAGGATGAAAAGACATATCTTGCTACATCTTTCCATCCTGCATTTTTTGACGGACAGAACATTTAGTGGCCAGACAGAGGCAACATCTATGCCTCCATCTGACACTATGGGGCACATTTACTTACCGTCGCGAACCCAGAGGAGCGTTGTCCGACGAGGATTTGGAGCTGCCGCAATTCACTAAGATCGTGCGTCCAATTTTCTGCATGTGTCGCTTCCCTGCTGAGGTGCACCGGAGTTCACCTTCTTCCCGGTGCATGTAAGTGCATGGCTTGCAACACAATTTTAAATGTTAAATCCCACGCGTTGTCCGAATCCGCCGGATCGCCCAACATCCAGCCCCCCGATTTGTGTTGCGTGAAAGCCGGCGCCGATGCGCCAAAATCCGATCGCGTTCGACAAAAAGCCCTACTAAACGGAAATCGTTGAATGTTCTGGCGATAGTGCGGTCTGCGGACCCTTAGTAAATGAGCCCCTATTTGTCAGTATATACGATAAGCATATATGTCGGGTTCTTTACTGATGTTTATTCTTACCGTATACAAATAACGAGATGTTAACCCAGCCTTAGATGGCAAAACATCATCTGAGAAAAAAAATAGGCAGCACACGGATGATATTATTGTGCGGTCTGTGGTCTGCATGTGCGAAAAAATGCCATACAAGTCCTGAAAACAAATGCAAGTACTAGTGAACTGCCTGTAATTCTGATTATTTCCCCCTTTACATCACCTCCATGACATATGGAGGTGTGTGAAGAAGCACAAATTACACTTGTTATAGCTTTCAACGTTGAGGACCTGATGCACTACAGGACCTGGTGTAGAATTATACAGCGCCACAAGCCGCCCATATATATCAGAGCCTCATGATGTATCCGGCGGCACTGGAGGGGCGGGAAATTAATCATATTGGCGGGAAAATCATGTACGGGGATGAAGCAAGTGTGAAAGAGCCTGCAGAGAGAAAAAATCCTAAATCAGATCTTTCTTTCAATCAGGTGATTGCAGATGCAGTGAAGCATGGGATAAACCCTTTATTAAATGGGACTTCAGAGAAGCAGACAAACTGGGATTTCAGCAGCTCCTTCTTTTTTGCTGGTACAGTGGTAACCACCATCGGTAAGCTCTGATTTCATTATGCATCATTTTTGTATTGGTATGGTATTTTTGCAATATTTTCTAAATATATTGGAAAGTGGCCTTGTCTTTTTTGACCCCCATATAATGTCCCTTGCAAAGTCTAGTCAAAAGGTTTCTGGAGAGTTTCTCAATTGACAGGTGTCAGATTTATTCAATTCTGAAAAAATAGGTAGGATTTTTGGGATTTTTTTTCACACCACTGCATCCATATTGAATCCATGATGATTCTACTGAGATGAGCTTAGACCACCACGGGTGACATATGCCTGATTTAGTAGAACTGCTAGGGGATATCGGTTTTGCAGCTGTCCTACAGATGTTACTATGTGGTTTTATTACATTTGTGTGTTACAGACCATAATAAGTAATCTGATTATCTTATAACTTTTTGCTTTTTATTGTAGGATATGGAACAATTGCACCTAAAACTGCAGGGGGACAAATTTTCTGTGTAATTTATGCCTTATTTGGCATCCCCCTAAACATAATTGTTCTTGGCCAGGTTGGAAAATATCTGTCAAAATGGTGTGAAAAACTTGGGAAATGTCTGCTAAGAAAAGGAATCGGAAAGGTAAATTTTAAGTTTATTGTGAATTTAACAAGAATTGTATTCATGCACAGTCCATGATGTTTTCTGTAGGGTCCTCACATGGTAAATATCTCTTGTTATGGTGCCAAAAATTCTAATCAACTTAGAATTTTTACTGTCTTGAGGTAGAAGCAAGTTTGCAGCGTTAGCAATAGGGACACCACCACCTAGCGTGTTAAAAATGCTGTAACACTTAATAACAATAATTATACTGAGAATGATAGTAATAATTAAGATATTTGTAATTACCATATTACTATATCATCCATATAAGGCAGGACATTAAAATTCTATAAGTTTTGAGAAGAAGGTTGTCCAGTTTTTTCATAATTATGATGCCAGTTGCCCTCAAACCGAGTGTCATATCGTACATTTTTGGTCAGGGCAAGTTGTCTGATTTTGATCCAAGTTTTGTCCGATTACTGTTGCTATCCAACCATCCAATTTTGTACTGCTAGCATCATCCTATTTTCACATCCAATGTTCACAGTTCTGAGCTACTTCCATGAAACAAGTGGATGAAAAACTGCTAGGATGAGATCCTGGTGCTGTCTGTTATTTATTATGCACCCATTGGGGCATATTTATCAGGCCCTATGCTCCTGAAATAATCACATATGCTAGCTTATTGTTAGCAATTGTGATTATTTGCCCTAATCCGGCTGTGCGGCCGGCTGGGAGTGGGCAAGCACGGGGCGTTACTGTACCCGTGCCGGTGCACTTGCTGCGGCCCTGCCTGGCATAGAATTAACGCTGTGCAGGACCCTGCCTGATACATTAAGAGGCTGAAGTGCCGGTGTATGATAAATATCCCCCATTGACTTCATTAAATGTCATGTGGATATTCTAATTTTGTGCTTACTCCCTTCATAATTTACTTAAATACAATATATTATTGCACAGTATAATTTACTCACATTAAACCCTTTAAAAGTATATATTTTTAAAAGTAT
Organism: Engystomops pustulosus; assembly: GCA_019512145.1. Lineage (NCBI taxonomy): Eukaryota > Metazoa > Chordata > Amphibia > Anura > Leptodactylidae > Engystomops > Engystomops pustulosus. The sequence continues at coordinate 35,180,257 of CM033647.1, read as the reverse complement.
ATATATTTTTTATTTTTTATTTTAGAAAAAAGCAAAAGTCCTGACAATAATATTTTTCCTGGTGACTGGAGTGGTTGTGTTTTTGGGAATCCCACCATTGATCTTTAGAGCGACTGAACAATGGACGTACAGAGAAGGGGTGTACTACGCCTTCATTTCCTTGAGCACTATTGGCTTTGGTGATTATGTAGTAGGATCTGGTATGTATAAAGGTGCACATATATTATGTACATGATTTTTATTTCCTTAAAGGACATCAACCACATAGAAAGCGTAAAAAAAAACCTATTAATACTCACCTCCACACCTCCTCACCTTGATCCCAGCGCTGTCCGATGCTAATCTTGACATGCGCATGATCACCTAGAAAACAAAGCGCCAGACATCTTGTGCACGCCCCTTGTGAATTCACACCTCTCGTGTGATGCCACCTCACTCTCCCATGCTCCCAGCATAGGACAGGGAGGTGGCTAGCGCGTACATAATTAGCAGCCCGGAGTTTCGGACATCTTGTGCCCATGCTCTGTGCTGCTAATTATAACTTTGTTTTCTAGTTGATCCTGGGGTGTCAAGATTATCGATGGTAAGCGCCGTGATGAAGGTGAAAAGGAGCAGAGATGAGTATTAATAGGTTTCTATATGTTTTCAAAGTGGTTGATTTCCTTTAAACATAATTACAGTTAGAAAACATTTGTTGTAACACACAACATGCAAGTTGAAAGATTGTATGCAAATGAGCCTCAGGAGTTCCAGGCCCCATTAGGAGCCCCTCAGGCTCATTTGCATACAGCCCTTCATCCTGTGGTAGATGCCCTTTAACTACGTGTCCTGTCCCTGTGGGGAGGGAGTTGGAGAACATTCAGCTGGACAATGCTGACATCCACTTGGTTATAGACCTCTATGGAGAATAGATATCTAAACTTTTATTCCAGTGTCCGTATATTTTGTAAGATTATGTAAAGGAGTTGGGTAGGAACTATTATAATTGGTGGTCTATTGGCACCAATCAACAATCATGCCATAAACAGTGAACACAGAAGCAGGAGAAGTTGGTTCTATGCTCTATGTGGTAGCAGAAACTGTAAGTATGGCCACAGTCCCCTTACACTTATATGGGAGCTGTGGCTATAGCTGTGGCCAGTACACAATGATCAGATATTGATGGCCTATCAATTATAATTCCTAGCCAACTTCCTTAAATCTATCAGGTGATTTCTGCTGCCTTATGTGTTATTATATGCAGGATCATTGTCATTGGGAGCAAACTGGGCAATTGTCCATGAATGCAATTCCCAAAGGGAGCTCCTGCTTTTTTAGCTGTGTGCTCGTGGAAGTGAATGAGCGGTCAGCTGAAAAACTGTGGGAAAAAGCTGTTATCTGGGATTCTGGCTGCTCATCGGATATAGCCTGGGAACTACTGGACTGTGTCCTGAGGTCAGCCAGGATCGAAACAATGTACAGCATCGCAGACATTATCCTGGCACTGGATGGAGTCAGAACATAATACACTAGCAGGGAGTCAGAGGAAGGCAAGTATTTATGAATCCTGCAGCACAGTCTGGTCTGGGGTTTATTTCTATTTGTGGTCTGGGGGCTATTTTTTGTTTCCTATTTTCTGGTTATTTCTACTGGGTCTAAGTCTTAGAGTAGAATTATTTTATAATAGTTTTTCTAGTCAGAGGTCTGATTATTATTCCTGTTATGATTTTTGTTTTTGTCTGTGGTCTCATTTATATTTTTTCTTTTCTGGTCTGGGGTCTAAATTATTAATAGCAACTATTTGTGGAACAGATGAAGATAGATTATATGGCGTTCTGCAATTACTCGCTGAGGCTGAAGTCTCATTCTGTACCTCCAAGATCTTGTCAGGTCTTTTTCTTTTGTTTTATATTTTTACTAGATTTTGAGTTCCCTCCATTTTGGTTTGAACTGTGTCTAAAACAGACCCTGAGGATATAAGAAGAGGGAGTGAAACCAAGATACATAGATACATAGGGTTTATATGATTTGGAGCAGGGCTGATCAGGACTCCCACTGTCTCTTTAAAGGAAACATTTCAGGAATTACTCTTTTTGTTTCAATAAATCCTGCTCCAAATCATACAAGCCACTATTACAGAGCTTCAATCTCATTATTACATCCTGCTCGGATAGGAAAGCATTAATCACCTGACTGGCGTGCTGTCAGAGCTCATGTTGTGTAAATCACTTTTTTGCCGTTCCCCCTGGCCTAATGCATTGGTTTGGACACCTCGCCGCCATCTTGGTTTTGACCTGGTTATCTTGACCTCCTTTGTGTTAGTCTGTCTGTCTCTGTTTGTAATCTGTTGTGAGCACATACTTAGAGTAGGGACTGTCACCCAGCTGTCCCTGCCGGTATAGTGCAGTGTGGGCAAGAAGGCAGGAATAGGGGTCGTGAGTGAGATTAGTGCCTGCATTTCTTTCTTTGTCTTGACTGTTGCTTTAGGCAAGTAGAAGCCTTTATGTTTTTTGCTGCTTATAAAAATAATAAGTAAATACTGTGACTATACACATATCATATACGGTAATAATATTCTAATGAAATAATATAAATTATCTATAAAATCATAGTCATGACTTCTTAAAACTAATTGCCTTCTTTTAAAAACCTTCTTTTTACCATTAGGACCCAAGGGCACTCACCCCTTTGATGGATATCGGGCCTTGGTTTACTTTTGGATCATATTTGGCCTGGCATGGCTTTCACTACTGATTAACTTATTGACTTCGCTTTTAAAAGATACAGAAAAGAAAATCGAAAAAGATCTCCATAAAAGAAGAATCCACAAAAAAGAGAAACATCACCAAAATATGGTCATGGAGCCACTGAACTGCTCGGAGCAAGGAGCAGAACAGCACAAAGATACCTCCTGATAATACTAACCAACGTAACAGTTACTGACCTCTATATGCAAGGTCGATCAATTGGGAAATTGCGTGTTTTTTCCCAAAAATACCTCCAAAGTTTTTTTTACTTTTAATCTAACTACAGCAGCTTCACAGTTATGGATATTTACTAGAACTACTTACAACATGTTGTAGTTGCACATTGTCAGTTTTCTGTCGGAGGTTTGCCCGTTACTCACTGATAATGATTCATGGCCTTTGCTGTAACTGCAATTTCATGCTAACTTTAGTTGTGTTTAAGCAGCCTACACCCTTGTGTTACAGTTATTGGTAAATTATTATATCATATAACTTGCTTTTGGTTTCAAAAGCTGCTCCAACAATAAAGATATGTGGATTATAGTGTAATCAACCTCAAGATTATGATGGGAAAATAGAGTCAGTAGAAGAACGACGTTGAGAACTCGTGCACCCAGACATAAATAGTTCTGTAGAATTGTACGTCATATTATTCTGGATTCACATAACTTTTTTAAGCAGTTTTGTAAATATTTATTTTACTATAATTTTCCGTCATTTTGGATCCACTCCAAGCTGTGACTAAAATAATCTACATAATAAAACTAAGTTATAATGTTATTAGTAATTCTCCCCTTATGAGCTACAGTGAATAATATGAGTGGGTCCCTTTGTAAGTAGATTTATCAGAGACTTTTTATGCAGGAGGAGATTCATCTTTGGCTCATGTGAAGTGAAGCCATGTCTGAGGATAGGTTCATATATTTTTTGAGGTCTATACAGGTAGGAGGGTTAACCCTAATCCTGACCCATGCGCTAAGTGCTGGGATGACTGACAGCAGTAGTGCTAGCTGCCATTTTTAAATTATTAGAAAAAAAATAGATTTGATTCAGTGTCAGAAAATTGCAGATTCAAAACCGAATCAATGAATCGATTTGTGGAAATAATGCAAAACCTAATATATTCTGAGCTGCTCTGGTGGTTTTTGTCCTCCATCAATGACATTGAATTAAGTAAACACCTGACTAATGATCCTACGTGAAAGGGAACCTGTCAGCAGAATTTGACCCAATAAACCCCTACCAGTATGTTGTAAAGATCAACAACTTCTAGATCCAGTTTCTTTAATGACACAAAGTGATTGAGAAAATCGACTTTGAAATGAGATATAAAATAGTTGTATAAGGTCATGGAAGTGGAGAGTTCAGCACTGAAGTCAAGCTCTCCCCATAGCAGAACACCCCTGCTCTGTGATTGACATCAAGCACCAGACCAGTCTGTAAATGTTGTCCATGGACGTAGGAGTGTCAATGACAGCAAAGATTGCATTCTATAGAAGGAAAAACTAAACTCTGCACCTCTGTGACTTCACACAAGCAATTTACATCTCACTTCAAAGTTGATTTTCTGGATAATGCCCCCACTCGTGGCCATGGAAGAAAACATGATCTCGGGTGAAATCGGGTGATGTTGGGTGATATCCCGTTTGACCACATGCTGTTAGTGTTTTATTAGGGCTATTTCTGCTGACAGGTTTCCTTTAATGAAGCAGAATTTAATAGATATGTAACAATTATTTTAAAAAAACATTTCATGCTGTTTTTCAAATACCTTAATTTACTATATAACCTCTTTATAGTCTCTACAATACTGACAATACAAAAACATAAAAAGAATAAACACTCCAAAAATAGCACAAAATATACTTATGTTACAGACACGTTACACTGTATAAGCTGTACACATTCATTTATAAGCAGCTGTTTAACTTTGTGTAAAAAATGTATTCAAGCACAAATCCTGTATTGATACTATGTATTTTATACAATTTTCACTTGTGCTTTTTCTCTTTCTAATTTGTATGTGTTTGTGCCACTTTTTTATTTGTTCATTACTTTTTGTATATAATAAAGGTTTGTATTCAATATATAGTCTTTCTTCTAAAACGTATGACATATCAGTATGTGAAGGGTCTACCATATTTTATTCATGGGGTATCCTCAGCACAGGTTTAATCAACAGGGGCTACAGCCTTTCCCTACTCACATCTGTTGTTGATAGATGGACAGAGCCAGATGAAGAGAGAAAGTAGGTTTGGCTCTTGTGGAAGTGAATGGGACATGAGCCTGAAAAAAACTAAATAAATGAGGGGTCAGAATGCAAAACTGTGCCAATATTTAAGGTAAAAAGATCTGGAATTCATATCCACATACATAACACAATAATCTATTGGTCCCTATAAAAATGAGATAAAATTGAAATGTATACCATGCACTACTTACTGTTTTTAGTAGTAAGTATTTTAATTTTATCCAATTTTTATCTATTCCTGAGGGGCACATGCCCCACTGGGGTTTTGTCCAATAGATTGAGAGTGTGGTCGGGAGATTCTATATTTCTATTGTTCCCTATGCCTACATACTTGAGATTCTTAGTAAGATTTTGATCATATGATCATATTGCATAAGTCCACTAACCTCTTCAAGGTGTTTTGTGTTAATGGATCCCTGCACTAATGGGTACTAATAATCCAGGTTATTTTTTTTAGTAGGTGGGTTCGCCATGCACCCATGCTGGCATCAAGAGACACTATATTTCGGTGTCAAGTCCAGCTTTATAGCAGGGGACTGTGCCCCTAATGCTGTCCCCTCCCCATCTTGCGGCACATGTTGCTGTCTGAGGCAAGAGGCTCAACTTGCCTCCCGGATGGTGCACCCCTGATGCCATGTGTGAACAGGTCATCAACAATCACTGCTTTAACAGTTAAACATTTTCTTTCAGCATCATGTTCTTATTATAGAAAACAAAGGAAATAAAAAGTATTTTCACTTCCTTCAAGTGAACATGCTTGTTTCATTTGAACTTCTCATTATTATTTTTTGTGGTGTGCATTTAAATAAAAAACATGAGGCAACTAGTCTGCAAAATCAAGATCAAAATGTATGAGTTTCCTTTTACAATGGGAACACATCAAAAAGTTTAACTTATAAGTTTGGTCCTCAAGGGAGTTGCATTTCGGAGGAGCAGTCGTTCCAAGAGCCCGCTCTCCAAATTCCCTAAAACCAATATAAAAATACAAAACACGAACAGCGCTCAACTCCTTCAAAGTAACAAAGGCAGCAATAGGTTCTATAGAAGATCTTATCTTACCCCTCCCAGTAATGTTAGAGATAGATAATCCTCAGAAGTGTTCTCCATTACTGCATGCTCTTGTAGTCCCTGTGGGATTTTTTGTAAATTTTGCTGCATTTGGAATTTTTTTCCTGGTTCCTATTACCTGACATGGAATAAAATGCCCTCATACAGCTATGTACACAGAGAATTACAAAAATGTTAGGAGGTGTGGAGCAAAAAAAATGGAAACACAAAAGCAAGAAATGGTCAGTATGTTAAGCAGTTAAAGTAAATCCCCTGCTCCAGAAATGTCTTTTACCTCAGCAGCCATTCCTGTCCATAAAATGCCTGTAGCTAGAGGGTCATGTGATCGTAAGTTTCCATGAACAATTGCCCTTATGATAGGATTCATGAATGGTATTATGAGGTCCTGGCAGGGTGATTGTTCATGGACAGTTAGAGATCACATGACCCTCCATCTACGGACATTTTATGGACAGGAATGTCTGGCTGATGAGGTAAAAGACAGGAGGCTTCACTTTACATCTAAAGAAAGCGGAGCAGAACTATTAATAGATGTATATTAGTAAATTACCTAATATCCTGCCCCCCACACTTTATATAAAACATGCGGTAAAGTAGCCAACCCCTTTAATGTAACCAAAAAGACTTAAAGATAGCTTTTCAGGTTAAGATGGTAAGTAAAAATCCTTATAAAGGTCTTCTTTTCGGAGAAGGGTGCACTAAAATAAAAATAACTCTCTTACTGCATCTTCTGGTCCCCTTTGGAATGGGTGGACTGTATCCCGTGTCACTATACCGGGGGAATGGCTAAGGAGTGGAAGTAAATGTGACGTTCACAACAAGGATGAGTGACATGAGTTTTTTTTTAATTAGCTAGAACAATATCAGTATCAATGAATTGCAGGAAATTGTCTTTATTGGCAATAGACTTGCACTTCCAAACATAGGGAGAGGTTAATATTTAACCTGAAATATTACCAGGAAGGTTTTTATTTCAGAGATGTCCTTTATAACAGCATATATACCGGCACAAAGGGATTGCGGTATGCTTTTATGGGGTAAACAAAGGTGCATATGTTTTGGTTTTGATGAAGTCCCTTGATTCATGTATTACTCACTGTTTACACGTATTAGGTAATAGTAATGGTCAGCGCATCCTGTTTAGATTTACTCAAAGTCGTTGTAGGCTGTGTTTGTATTCTCAGTACAATGTAGACAGTAGTCGAGCAGTACAGATCAAATCACCCTGTTTATACTGTTATATGGTTATTACTCCTTTGGACCCCATCTCACAACAACTAGCAGTATTGATTTTTTTTATGTACAAGTCATAAATATTATCTTGACCAGTTATTAAGGAGTTAATTGCATCTTGTAAACATATCCTGTGGATAAAGAATAAGATGATTTAAGTTGGAGGTCAACCTGATATATAGAGAAAGACGCATTTTTGTTTAACAGGATATATTACTAAGTTCTATGCCTTCACTTTATGAAAAGTTGTTTTAGAAATAAAAGAACACTTTACCACTGATGTTGGTAGTGAATGTACCCGCAGAACAGGGGTGGATTATTGGGAGGGCTTTAGGGGAGCATGTCCTGGGGCCCCTACCACTTTACTCATAAGGGGACCCTCACAAGCTTTGTCCAACATTAAGCTCACAGCTCTGAGCTGAATGTCTCTGGGAGTGATACGTGCCACTGTGCCACATATGCGCCTACCTTCACTACCTACTGTGTGACTCACTGACTTTGTCAGTGAAAGCGTTCCCCCCAAGGCCATACTCATTCGTATTCTTCATAAAGCATGCTTTTCAGGAGCTGTGCTGCATGCAGAGTAACACCTTATGCCCCCCTTTAGTAACTAAAACTGGTTGGCTGAACTGGTTGCCAGCCAAGTCCTAGCCAATCAGTGTTAGGTTTACTTCCTCACAGATCACTCAGCCCGATCTGTGAGAGGAGGAGGAGCGAGAACTCTTAGAGAAGCAGTGGCATATGGGACTGTTGGGGCAAGTAGGACTAGTAGTCAGTGGGGGTCATTTACTAAGGGTCCTATTTGCGCATTTTTGTCGGGTTTCCCGTATTTTTCTGATTTGCACCGTTTTTCCCTGAATTGCCCCGGGATTTTGGCGCACGCGATCGGAAAACCCGACGGATTCAGAAAAACTGCGGTATTTTTAAAAAAAAAGTGTCGCTTGACACGCACTTACCTGCACCAAGAAATAGAAGGTGAACTCCAGCGGACCTCGGTGCGGCAGCGACACCTAGTGGATATCGGCGCACGGACCTTAGAGAATCCCGGCCAGACCCGAATCAGCGTCGGAGAAACCGCCGCTGGATCGCGACTGGACCGGTTAAGTAAATCTGCCCCACTAAGTCAGTACTACCACCACTGTGTTAGCTAGGCCAGCAGCTAGTAGAGGTAGGGAAATGTAGCAAGTAGGAGGAAGTTTAGAATATTACTAATAATTTAGAATAGTAATGTGTAGCACTGTCTGGGCTACACTGATTTTGCACCCAGGGGCCTCCACCTATGCTAATTTGGCAGACTCAGGTGCAACAATGTAGATTTATGATTTTTTCAGTAGTCTGTATCCATTTTTCCACCATGACTAAACAAATAATAAAATATTTGATCAAACATTTGCAAGTGGAGAGGGTTTGACTTGATACAAATAGAATCAGATGCAAATGTCTCATGGACAGGACATTTGTGGTTTTTATTAAAATACACAGCTTTTGGTAATTTTTTTAATATGACTTTTAAAGGAAATGTTTCTTTAATACGTTTTACTCATTCATTTTTGTTCAAAAAAGTGAATGTTTATGAAGATTATTTGAATGTAGGATATACTGTATATATGTCAAGACATGGAAGAAATCCAAGCCCTGCGCTATCACACAACCTCTGTCCATGCCTACTTGCTCACCCTCTGGTAAAGCACAGGCGACTGTGCGGCAGTCCATTCCCTGGGTACAGACCGCTAGTTACAGCTACTCATCTCAACGCCTATCAATAAAAAGATCTCAAATGTACCCCCATGTCAAGAGACACTGGGGCACATTTATTAAGAACAGTACAGTCTGCAATATGTGCTGTTTCCCTGTGTAGTGTGCAGGGGGCGCCAGATTCAGGATTTCTGGCACACATTCTTCATGAATCTGGTGCCCTCTGCACTGCTCTGACAGAGTGCACCACTTTTTTTTGAGTACCTTTAGAGTGTGTGACACATTTCTGTCGGATTTGCACGTTAAATCTGGCGCACCGTCCGTCCGTGCCCTCTTCAGTGTAGAAATTTGTGTCATGTAAAGCGTAGGGCAGCTATGCCACAAAACGGTCGCATCTGACACAAATTTGGCGCAGGCACTTCTTAAATAGCTGTGCAAGCAGTTCGCACCTAAAACGCACCTAAAACGTACAAAGTCTGACCGAAAACTGGCGCAAAGCCCCTAATAAATGTGTCAAGTCCTGCTTTATAGCAGGCGATTGTGCCCCATATGCTGCCTCCCATCTTTCTGCAGGCATTGCTGCCTGTGGCAAAAGGTTCAACATGCCTCATGGATGGCGCACCCCTGCCCTTATATCCTGCCACAGTCTGTCCTGTGAATGCCAGCTACAAGGTCTCTGTAATTGCCACTAGCCACACTTCCCTATATAGCAGTAAAAGTCACAGTGACTCTCCATGGCAGTGAAAGCCACCAGCCACGATCTCCAGTATATATCTTTTTTGTTTTATTTGTTTTTGTTAATTTATTTCATATTTATCGTTTTACTGCTTTCTTTTTTATCTGACTCCTATGTTTTTAGCTATTGACCATTAGTTTATTCTTGAACCAGCTAAAAATAAGACTGTATTGTGTTTTTTTCCCACATTTCATACCTTTTATGGTTGCCACTATGTGAGCAGACATTCAATCCTCTAATGTAGTTGATGAATAAAATCTCCAGGACAATAGAAATCATGAGGGAACGTATTGTTATCAGATCAGCCCTAAGCCTTTGGGTTATTTGATGTGTTCAAATAGTATCCCAGTTCAGTAGCCAGGTATTATGTATGGTCCTCATATTACCGTAATTAAATCTCCTAAGTATCCTACAAGCCCCTTTTCTCAGTATTGAGTAGAAGAAGCTTTTGAGCTAGAACAGCCAGGAGTCTTCTTGGGAATGAAGTTTTTCACACCTTGGTTTGGGGATCCTCTGGAGATCTTCTCCAGTTCCCTCAGGTTGGATGGTGAACGTTGGTGGAGGCCATTTTCATGTCTCTCCAGAGATGCTCAATTGGGTTTAGGTCTGGGCTCTGACTGGATCAGTAAGGAGTAATGGAGTTCTGAAGCCACTGCTTTGTTATTTTAGCTGTGTGCTAAGGGTCATTGTCTTGTTGGAAGGTGAACCTTTGGCCCAGGATTAAGTCCAGAGCAGTCTGGAAGAGGTTTTCATCCAGGATATCTCTGGACTTGGCCGCTTTAATCTTTCTTACAATTTCAACCAGTCGTCATGTCCCTGCAGCTGAAAAACATGTTTAACCGCTGGGATTGTATTTGGCTGATGCAGTGGTTTCTTCCTGGGGCAAACCCTGAGTTGTCTGTAGAATGAATCCCTGGGTGATGGATATGGAAGTCTGTTGTGGAAAGCAGCCTGGATCCATGGATCAGACACAGGCAACGTTGTGCAAAATAACTCACGGTTCTTTATTCAACAGCAGGCAATGGCCAAAACAATGAAGAGTAGATTCCTTAAGCTGAAAAGGTCATGGAGAGCTGGTCCACAGTGAAGGGACACGCAGCCTGATAGTAGATGCAGGCTGGGCTGGTTCAGATGGAACTGAGTCCGAGTGGTGGAGCTGTAGCAGTAGGCCATAGGCACTTTAAGTTCCTGGGATTAGGACACTGAATCTGGCAGACGGACCTTTAGGTCTGGTGCTGTCTACAGACTAAGACCTAATAACTGAGACCTAAAACCATGTGCTTCCGCCCAGCAGGGTTTTATATACTCCCTGGTAAGGTGGTAGCACCTCTCCAATCATCACATTTCAATGAACAGTTGCCTTGCCATGCAGGAGCTACAGCTGCAATTACACAATACTCCAAGTCATGACGTGGAGAGGGCGGTATTCGCATCAACCAGCCTGCTTATGCATTGGCAGGGGTGTTGCAAAAAATTGCAATTATTTCAATGCTTCTATACCAGAAACTAGAATAGAAGCGCTGATAATTCTGTAATCTTTTCTGCATCTCATATGGAAGTCATCCTCTGAATTTTACAGAAATTTCAAACTTCTTCAAATATGTTTTATTACTAATAGTTACAATCCATTTGAAAAACAAAAGCATTTCAAATCAAGTATTTCTCGAGTTTACCACCAGATGGTGCCACATGGCTATGAAAAGAATTCTAACCTTATTTAAAAAAAAAAATGACTTGTGGATTCAGGAATTTTCCAGCGTTTTTTGTTACAAGGTTGGGAAGGAATTTAAAATGTCCCTGCATCCTTCAAAGCTAAACACAGTCGTATTACAGACAAAGGGGAGCACTTATTAGGGCTTCAGTATTTATGAAAACATTATTCTGAACTACAATATTTGGGTTACTCTACCACCCTGGTAGTGGTAAGGAGGATGCATAAGTGAGGATCCGAAGGAATCTGTGTTACTAATTTTGCAGAGATAAATTGTTGCTATAATAAGTCACTATGGTGGACTGTGTCTGGGTGAGATGAAAAATGTAAGATACAGTAGTTAAAATGTTAAAATCAGAGACTATATCACTTGCGTTTAATTGGATTAAACTCTACTGTAATTACTGTATATGGTCTGTATAGTGTTATAGGAAATTAACCATTTAAAAAAAGTAAAAAACATCTAAGGATACTCACCCTCGCTCCTCTTGGTGTTGATCCCTGTGCTAGGCTTCTCTAAGCTTAACAACCCGAGATCACCCAGCAAAGAAATGTATAATTTTCAGGCCGGAGTGTGGGGACCTCTCAGGGCAGGAGGTGCCGGGGGCGTGCATAATAAGCAGCCCGGAGTGCTGGACATCTTCTTCCCGTGCTCCTAATTCTAAGTTTCTTTTCTAGGTGATCCCGGCGTGTCAAGCGTAGAGAAACTTTTATTTAAATGGTTGGTTTTCTTTAAACTGGTGCCCACCTCTGTATGGTGGGAATGGTGGTCTTATACAGTGGTTCTTATTCAGTATAATGGTAATGTTGAGTAACCGTTGATTAATAGTGGTCATTGTGTAGTAGCCTTATTAGTGGTAATATTGACAATATCAGTAGTTGTGTGGTTTCACTGACCATAGAGTATAGTCCAGGTGGTGTGTGACTGTAGTACAGCATTGCAGCAGAGCCCCATTTCTAATTTTGCACACATGGCCAGTCCACATATTTTTTTCCTACCCAATTATTTTATTATAGCCCAAATTATAATACAGTATAAATGTATGGCTACATCAAACTTTTGAATGATACACTAAATGTTGATGGTAGTTTCCAAAATGTGGACTAGCCATAACTGCCGTGTCCCCACGGGGGCATAACTAGGAAAGGCTGGGCCTCGTAGCAGGCTTCTGAATGGGACCCCCCTTTTCGCTATAAAAATATACATTTTTGTAAACTCACACATTCAAGTTACAATCACACACAGTTATACACTCATATATAAATATACACACACACTGTCACTGGTGCTCCCACGACCCATGTCTCGAGGCACAGCTCACCCGTGTCCCTCTCTGTGCTCCAGAGCGGCGCCAGCTTCACTCACCTGTCCAGTTCCTGTTCTGGCGGTTGTGTGTGAGCGTCCCTGTCTCCTAGGGCACTGTTGATTAGTGCTGCCAATTTCCAGAATCCGTTATAACCCAGCCTCTCCCTGCACACCCTGCCGGATCTTTGTGCCTCATAGCCCAAGAGAAAGCTTGTTACTGATGCCCTGTGCTCGTGTTGTGATTTCCCGTTGTGACCCGGTTCCATTTTGGATTCTGACGTCTCTATACCTCGCCTTGGCTGCCACCGCGGATAAAGACGCGTCTGTGGTGGAACAACCTGGTGATACCACACTGCAGCAAGTCCAACCTGCTTTGCGGTGGGCTCTGGTGAAAACCTAGTGCCACTTAGACTCTGGTCCCTGGTATCGGCTAACGTCATCGTCCGCGGTGGTCCAGTGGGTCCACTAACCCTGGTGCCTGACACACACATTTATATACACATTCAGCATGCATAGTACACATACACACACATTTATACACTTTTAAAATACACTCTTGTGCTATCATACACATATACAACATATTCACATATATCACAGATACACACACACACACATAAACAGCATATATATATCACATACATGATATATGTACATTGTGCAGCATATGTATAGAACACTGCCCCTCCTCCACTGTTTAGTGTCAGGTCGGATGACGAGCTCTGACGTTGTGGGTCCCATTGCAGCTGCTATGGCTGCTACCACTGTAGTTACGCCCCTGCGTCACCATGTGGCTGATGGAATTAATAATTTTACAGCATGCTGTTGCATTCTTTTGTGTTGTGTGCTATATTCTGATGCAATCATCCTGTTGAATATTTGCAAGTGACAGGTCTGCATCCCATCACCTGCACCACTAGATGGCAGTAAATGGAAGGCTACAAGCTGCATGAAAATCAGTTTCTTTGTATTCTGAGCATTGTGGAAATTCTGATTTCATTGTCTCCTAAACATTGTTTAAAGCACATGGATGACAATGTTCATGCATTAACTACAGACAGACATCTAGATAATAAACTGTAAATTCTATTGGACAGGGTCTTGTATGCTATCATCTTGCGGTGGCCAAGAATTAAACCTTTGAATTGAAAGGTTGAAAGCCACACCTGAATCCATAGCAGTATGGCTAAAGCACATGAAAATGCTTGGTCTGTGAAAAACAGACTGCATGGGGGTTGTATTTCATGGACCGAACACTGTTCTGCAGACTGGAGTCAATGCATCATAGTTGTATACTATGCAAAGAATCCCTCCTTGCCCACAAAACTGTAGTCATGTTCTCAGTATAATGCTGTTTTTACACAGGGAAGCAGAGATTCCTTGCATCAAAAAATACTATAATGCCTGGACTCCTGCAAACCTGCATACCACGTGGAGGGAATTGTCTGAAGTTTACAAATTTCAGTGCTTCTAGTCCATGCCTTGCTATGACATTATACATGTAACCTTAAACGGAACCTGTCAGCACCTTAGCCACCCTAAGCCCAACAGCAGTACCTTGTTATATATTATGCGTGTCTCCCGGCTGTCCTTTTGTCATATTTATACATGTCAGCACTCCTGAAAAATCTTCTTCGAATGTAAAACATAGTCAAAAAGAAATCCAGCAGAATGTACCAGTACCATAAGTAAAAAGTAACTTTTAATAATTACTGATAAAATAAGTTCACCATGAACCACAATAGTATGCACATCAACCATCTAGTCAGCAAAAACACATCAGAAAGGGAGCTCATTCAGACCTCCAATAAATCTTGTCTGACACGGTCCCCAGTAATACCTCACCATGTCTTAGTGCATTCCTGTATAGCATATGACACGGTGCATCATCTGAAAACCACGGACCAACATTAATCCGGACAGTAAGGAATAACAGGGTGGATCTCACCAGTCTTCGATGCGCCGTCTCCTGGTCGAGCGGTACTGGTCCGGAGGTACAGGACCTATTAAGCCCTACGATCGCTTTGTATCCTGACCCCGCAATATTGCTCCCGCCCAGACAAGGACGGTCCCAGTACTGTCCCTTTCAGACCCATGCCACTACATCTAGCCACCATACTAGTATAACTTGTATTATACGGGCCACAAAAAAAACTATCGTTTTGGATTAATTTTAACCCTTTGATGTGGATTTTGCAGCCATACTTAGCATCAAGACTGCATAGTCCACTACATTACTTTATTCCCCTGATGAGTGTGCCACACGACGTACGAAACGCGTAGGGATTACATATTAGGGACTAACAGGGTCTGAAAGGGACAGTACTGGGACCATCCTTGTCAGGGCGGGAACAATATTGCGGGGTCAGGATACAAAGCGATTGTAGGGCTTAATAGGTCCTGTACCTCCGAACCAGTACCGCTCAACCAAGAGACGGCGCATCGAAGACTGGTGAGATCCACCCTGTTATTCCTTACTGTCCGGATTAATGTTGGTCCGTGGCTTTGAGATGATGCACCGTGTCATATGCTATACAGGAATGCACTAAGACATGGTGAGGTATTACTGGGGACCGTGTCAGACAAGATTTATTGGAGGTGTGAATGAGCTCCCTTTCTGATGTGTTTTTGCTGACTAGATGGTTGATGTGCATACTATTGTGGTTCACAGTGAACTTATTTTATCAGTAATTATTAAAAGTTACGTTTTACTTATGGTACTGGTACATTCTGCTGGATTTCTTACCGATTTATGGATGTATTTTTCTTGACTTGAAAAGTGAGTTAGCCAACTAGGCAACCTTTTTCTGTCTTGTTCGAATTTAAAACATAGTCAATGAGGTAGGGCTGCTCGTCCAGGCAGTCAGACAGCCCCACCTCCTGACCACCGTATGCTCTGCCCATTCTAAGCATCTTGCTTGCCAGCCCTGTCTTCTAACGCCCGCCTGTCACTCTCCATCAATACCAATATCTCATCCATGTGGGCAATGGCGGATCTTGAAATAGGCGACCCTGGCCCTAAATGAAGATCGCCATGGCCAAATAGCTTCAGATTAAAAAACCTCTATACTCACCTCCAGTTTCTTCTCACCAGTCCCGTGGCTCCGTCTTCTCCTCTTCCAGCCTGCTGTTTAGAGGCCGCGACCCCGCCATGTTGTAGAGTATGAGCGGGCTGGAAGAGAGGTTTCTTTTTTCCCAAGGGGCTCTACTGTGGACATTTCTGTAAATGGGGGCTTTGCTGTGGGCGCAGTGTTAATTAAAGGTTGGGGCTTGTCTGTTTTCATCTATCTAACGTAGTGTGACAACACACTTCTCGGATGAGATGGGGTGCTTTGCTGTGGGCATTTCATTAAAGGGGGGCTCTACTGTGGACATTTCTGTAAATGGGGGCTTTGCTGTGGGCATTTCATTAAAGGGGGGCTCTCTCTATTCTACTGGGACATTTCTGTAAAATGGGGGCTTGCTGTGGGCATTTCATTAAAGGGGGGCTTACTGTGGAACATTTCTGTAAATGGGGGCTTGCTGTGGGCATTTCATTAAAGGGGGCTCTACTGTGGACATTTCTGTAAAGGGGGGTTCTGCTGTGGACAAATTCTGTAAAAAAAGGGGGGTTTGTGCTGTGGAAAATTCTATTTAAAAGGGGGTTCGGTTCGGGCTGGTGGAGGTCGTCTGGTGGAGAAGATTATGCCTCGGGACACACGGTGGTTGGACACTGGGGGGCCCCTAGTCGTGTGAGCAGCCCAGAGCCCATGGGACAATTAATCCACGATACAAGTGCGCCTGTGATTTTGGAGCCATCACGTGCATACAAGTTATGTGCTATACGCAGGTGCTGCTAGCTGACACGTGCCATGCATGCGTGAGCTGCACATCGCCATCGGGTGCCCTGTGAAGCATTACCATACACACATGACATTGGCACATGGCGCAAAGATCTCGGGTTAAAAAGAGAATGAGAGGTATGTTGGAGATGTAGGGGGATTTATGGTTAAGCTGCTGAAGGTTCCTGTAACTACCTCATCATAAAAGTTGTATGCTAGGGTTATCTACAACCACAACAGAAACTCATCCCCATCTCTTTATTCAAATACAATGACCAAGATTAGACCAGTTGCGCAGTTCACAGTTCATTCAGAGAAATGGTCTGTGCACTAGCAGGTTTTGGAATGAACTTAAAATCAACTGAATTAAAATCAACATTATCGTTCAATGAAGTGAATCAAGGTTTGGCCTGGAAATCCTGCAATCCAGGATGAAGGATTGTAAAAAAAAGCACACTGCATCTCATATGTGTGTGACCCTCTGGAGGATCTGCTCTTTTTTAAGCTTCCTATGTCCTTGTTGTAGGAAAACAAAAGGGTTTACAAAGCCATGCAATGAGCATGAGGGGCTTCCCATAACATATGGCCCTGGAAGCCCTTAAGGATCATTTGCATAATTTTAAAAAGTCTTTTTGTTAAAAAATAGGGCACGAGAAGCTGAAAGAAGATCAGATCCTGCCAGAGCGGGCCACACCAACAGCATGTCAGTATGTTTTGTTTGCAATCCTTCATCCTGGTGGTAGATGCCCTTAATCTGCCCTGGTTGTCACCTATGATAATCTGCAGGGCCTATGTAGAGTGAGTGATCTATTATAAGTAGCACATATTGTAAGACAACACACCTTTCTTACACAAATATTTCTGTATCTTCAAAACACTACAGTGAAAAAATCTCATTGTTGCGTATATGCTCTAATAATAGGGATTATTACAAAATTCCTTTATTTTTATAAACTTTGCTTTTAAGGGTAAAGGAGGATGACAGAATGAAAAGGTGGGTTCCAGTGGTTTACTCACGTGGTAAACTGATACATGCCAGCAAGAGTGTTGATACCTCCTGCCAAAACTTGTAGGACAGGAAGAGTAGATAGCTCTTTGCAAGAATCTTGCTCGGCTGATGATAGGGATCACTAGGTGTACAAGCATGTTGGGAACTATAATACAACGAGCATGCCCTTTAAACTGCACACATGTATGTAGTTCTTAGACCAATTTGGACGTCTAATGTTATGAATCTTATCAAAATTTGGTATTTGACAAATGGGTTGCTACTGGCCAGGGCTGGAATTTTTAAGTATTTCTAGCCCAATCAGGTAAACATGTCCCCCCCTCTCAACCAAACTGCCCCCAGCACAGTAGTTTCTATAATTTCCTCTAGTTGCTTTCAGTAGAGAAAACCTCGACATCTCTTCACTTTCATCTTGCTGTTAGTAATAAACTGTATTTAGGTAGTAGTTAGGTAGTAGCAGCATCAACCGCTGTGGTGCAGATGAACCCCCCCTTCCTCCGATCTACTGGTCCCCAAATAATTGCTTACGTTAACTTTATGGTTCTCGATAGAAAAGGTAAAGTAATCTGCCCATTAATCACAAAGGTATGTTGAAGTGTGGTCAAACACCATGCGGTTAAATGGTTTTCACGGAAAAAGGGCACATAGAGGCTAGAAATTTGCTGACGAGCCAGCATTTCGTGCCGCAGCCATGTGCACCTACTGTACTATAAGGGGGGACAGAGCTGGTTGTTTTACTTTATGTCATTTGAAAGAAGAGAGGAATGATTAGCCATTATAGAAAAAAATACAGTTGTTAGCTTGATTTGTATTTGTCACAGTGTGTTGTATAGTGTTGATGTAGGGGTATTGCATATTGGTAGGTGGGGGCCAAAAGCTAAAGGTTGTCTAACGCATTCCCACAAATCATAAAAATCTGCTATCAGCATGTTGTCTGTGATTTCTAAAATACTTCTGAACTATGAGTTTCCACGTTATCCCAGTTGAAATCTGCAAACATTCCCACCATGGCTAGCCTTTTTGGGGCCTGGAGGCAGCACGCGGGTTCTGAACCGCTGTGGCGGTAGGTTGCAGCTGGGCGAGCTGATTGTACAGGGTTTGGTATGGGGGACCGGACGGGGAGGCCTATAGGCCTGGCAGGTCTCAGAGGTGGTTGTATGGTGCAGGAAAATGGAGGGAGAAGCCGATGTACTGGTTCTGCTGGGGGATCCACTTCGTGTCTGTAAGATAAGTCCATGGGTAATGGATGGGGAAGCTGGTGGGGATAAAAAGCTATCCAGGGCTAGACAGAAGGCAACGTGCCAAAAATAAATCCATTGACTAAGGAGAGGCCGGGACTGTCCGAAAACGCCTAGGCCAATTTTATCGTTTGTCTTGAGTGGATTGTTAGACTCAAGAATATTGTAATAAATAAAGAACTTGCGGGTGTTTGGAGCTGCGGACGTGCATCCTTTTCTCTTGCGACTTGGGCCTAAACAGCTCCCAAGCAGATTCGGATTACTGGGAGTGGTGTGGAGGATGGTCTCAGGAATAGTGCTTCCAGCTGGGAGGTAGTAGATGCAGGCTGGGATGGAGCTTGCTCAAAAAAAAAAAACTGTGGAAGCTGTAGCTTGTGTCTCCTGACTCTGGTTCCTGGGATAAGGGTTAAGCGGTAACTATACTGATGAGACTGTCTAGTCCGTGTGCGAGAGATTGGTGGTTTAAAAACAGAAGAGCAGGGCCTGAGCAGGAGCATGAGTTCCACAGAGGACATGTGCTCCCAATGCCACAGGGGTTTTATGCACTTCCTGCTCAGGTGTAGCCCTTCTTCAATCCACTCCAGTTACAAGGCTGCTACATAATTGGTAACCATATACACAAGGTAAAATGTTGCCTTCCAATCAGTATTCACAGGTGTATGGCATATTTATAGATTCTGAGATGGAGCGGTGACACTTGAACAAACTGACCTTACCCGCATCTGCGGGGGTGGTTGCCAAGTCTGCAGTCTAATTATTAGGGCATTTGGCACAATGATGCATGTCCTCAATCGCCCCAGTGCTATTCAACCAAACACTTTCGTCATTTTCTAGTGTTCTCCCCGTACTTCCACAAGAGAAGGGTAGTGGTCCAGCAGGCATATAAATGCTCTGAGTGCCAACTGTGTGCAATAAAGTGACTATTTAACCTGATCAGTCATAGGCGTTTGTAGGTTCCTGCGTGATGTTAGCTGTGCCTGCCGAGAAAGTAGCTAAAAGAGGCGTGTGTTTTCCTTATTTTTTCCCCCCATCCTGGGAAAACTTTTGCATATTCTTCCAGGAATCCCTCTAGTGGAGATCCATGGCTATAAGGAATCCACACGCTACCTGGTGGCCGTAAAGTGGTTATCCGGTTTAGAACATAATTTAGGTTGGGCTGAAAAAAAAAGGCGGGCTATTTAAAAAATTATTAACTGTGTACTACTTCCTCCGGTGCTGCTGAGTGGTCCCGCGCAGCTTTCCGTCTGATCTGTGCGCCGGTTTGTTTAACAGGGAGCTCCCATCCGACACATCCCAGCGTTCACAATGTGTGAGAGATAAGGACGGTATGTGGCATCATGGCCAGCCCACATCAACGTCAGGGAAGCTCCTGTTGACGGCTTTGTGCCCTGTAAATGAATCAGAGGGGCCTGGATCACGGATGATGATGATAGCTTCTGGTGGACCTGTGCACGGCTCAGACCGCGGCGGCTGTGGGACCCACAGCGCCACTGGAGGAGGTGAGTACACGTTTTATTATTTTAAATAGCCGTAGTCCAGCA
This sequence comes from Engystomops pustulosus, assembly GCA_019512145.1. Classification (NCBI taxonomy): domain Eukaryota; kingdom Metazoa; phylum Chordata; class Amphibia; order Anura; family Leptodactylidae; genus Engystomops; species Engystomops pustulosus. Next base: position 35,159,922 of record CM033647.1, on the reverse strand, counting down.
CAGGCCTACGATATGTCTAAACCCGGATACCCCTTAACATGGGCCAAGCTCTAAAGAGCAAACTCTTGCTTCCTGACCCAAACTGAATTATTAGATATAGATTAATATGGGAATTTCAGAGAAAAAACAGTATAATGAATAAAAATAAAAAAAGGTATCTTGAAATCATACAGCATTTCCCAAAAACATTACTGGGAGAGGATTTATAATTTATCTGGGGAGGTGGTAGCTCCCTTTAAAGTTACATGTCTGCCTGGATTGTTGATGTCATAAAACAATTCCAGGAACACTCTGGCAGCATTTTTATACTGAGTATTTACCATATAGACATCTTGACACCTGAATTTGCCTTAAGATAATCTTACGCTTGTTTTTGACATAATGGATATTGTACGTTCCACACCTCCAACAGGATAAAGTGTGTTGCAGCAAAGTGAAAATAGTAAGAGATTGAGGGGCAGAGATATGTGAGAACTGGTGAGGAAATGTGTTTCATATCAGACGGAGGAGGGCACTCCCGATGGGTGCTTTACCTCTAAGTGTCAATACTTTCCCATAGAAGATGATATACATATTGGCTCAGGTTAGGGGTATAGCATTTTAAACTGTTTGTGGTTATACAGGGTGTGTTCTTAACGGGGACAACTATATTAAAAAAAAAAAAACATATAGGGAACAAGATCCGTTCTCTTCATTTTTGATACGTGCTTTGCTTGCTGTCTACGGGCTAAGCTTGACAGCGGGATCACTAGAAAAGAGAGTTATAAAACGCAGTACAGGAGCACAGGGACAGATGTCCGGCGCTCCGGGCTGTAATTATGCATGTCCTCGCCACCACCTTCTCCATGTGTCGGGACATCTTGTTCATTGCCTCCTTTTTATAAGTACTTTTTAGGTGATTCAGTGGTGTCAGCTAGGGGAGACGACCTTGGTGGCAAGAAGAGGAGCGGAGGTAAGTATCCTTAAGATGTTTTTTTGTTTTTCTAAATAGGTTGATTTCTTTAAGTGATTTCACAATTTAAGTGCTGTGTATATGAGAAAAAGTGAACTGAGCATTTTAGTATTTGAGGTTTCAATTTTATGCCATTAGCATTATTTAGATTTCTTTGAAACAAGCCAACATTTCAGTACACCCCCGGTTACAGAGAAGTCTCAATGCAAGCCTTACTTGCAGGCAGCGTGCGGGCCACATGAGAAACAGAACACTGCGGGGTACATAACTTTTTACATCTGGACTGGCAAGAAGAACAGAAAACACATCCTTGTTTAGAGCTGTGAAAAAAATGTTTTGGCCCCAAAGTGAAACAAAATCGATTTTGGCATAAGTGTCTTGGGGGGGAAATATATAGAAAAAATCTTCCCAGTTCATTTCATGTACTGGACAGCAAATGCCTACGCTCTGCCTCGTTATTTATAAACCGCGCTGCTCAAAGAGCTTGTTTGCCGGCGAGGGTCCAGGAAACGTTATCACCACGCTAAGATTTTTTCCATTTGTAGGAATGCGTGAGCGATTTCACTTCTCTATATCCCCGGTTTATTGGGTGTTGAAGGGTTTATGCATATTAGCTAAAACTCTTCAGACCACAAATTTGGAAGTATTAAGTTCAAAAATTCAAGCTGGGACTAATATTTAGATTATGAATCCATAACAAGTTCTACAAATTAAATTTTATTAGACACTTAATGACTCTTTTAGATTAGAGATAATCTTTCCAAGCAATCTGTGTTGATCTTGTTCTCCCAGAAAACGGTTATGTTATGATCTTCAAAGTGAATTTGCAAAAAAAATTGTATACAATGTTGCTTTATGCCACCAAAAGTCTTCAGTGTGTGTAAGTAAGGTGAAAAGTCTGAGGCTCTGAGGGGGATTTGGGATTACTACATCTTATATAAATTACTTAAAGGTTAATGGCGTTCAGGTTTTCGCTTAGCATTGGCCACATATAAGATTTTTTGTAGCAAACTGATTATGTGTTAAAGTCTTAATATTACTTGGACTTTTAAAATGTTAAATTCCAAGCTATGGTAGGTATAGAAAATAAACAGTCATCCATGTGCACCTATTAGATAAATTTTCATCATGGCGTTCCAGATGTTTTCCAGAACCCTTAATTGTGGGCTTCTCTTCAGCCTTCGAAATGGTCTCTTGACTTTGCCCTCACGATGTTGAGCTAAAGTGAATTCCATGTATACTGTAATAAATAATAATAAATAATCTTTATTTACTATTTAGCGCCATAAATAAAAAATTAGAAACAATGTGAGGAAAATAAGATGCCTACTTAGTATTCCTCTGTATCGGTAACTGATAATACACCAAACTACCTCAAGGAACAACTACCAGGATTTGCCACAAGGATGGTAAGGGTTTTTTTTACAAAAACATATGACAAAGCAATATTTTAATCCAAATGCACAAAATTATACAAATTAAAATTAATGGGGACAAAGACGTTTTGTACAGAGAGGTATTAGCTGATGCCGAGGGAGATTAATAAAACATCAAGGGCGGCGTGGTAATGAGAAGTAGTATCGGAGAAAAGAAATTTGTAAATCAGTCTTGCTGTTGGCACAATAGGGGGTAAAAGTAGTAAAAGTAGGGACAATTACATAACATTTTGATTAGACTAAAGGGGATAATGTAAAGAAGTTCCAATTAAAGTTACCTGGGCACCAGACTATACACGACCTCCTAGATGCAAGAAGAAACCAATAAATTCTGTATGGCTTTACAAACATTGGGACAACATACCTATAATCCCTGACATTGTACAGGAGTTACAAAACATTCGTAATGGAATCATAGGAATTTATGCTGAAGCAAGGTGGAGCTGTTTCTACGGATCTCCAAGTTTACGTTTACATGACATTCAAGGTGTACATCATGTACCATAGTGTAAAAGGGCTGTAATCAGGGGGTTTAGTGTGACTGTGTTAAGGGCGAACCCGAGGGGGAGAAGGGGCCCCAAGTCACAGAAAAGAAAAAAATCTCCCTCACAGATTCAGGGAAACTCACTGTGAACACAGATTATCACTCTGTGGAGGGTTTAGGGGCCACAAAATTTGACAGTCGGGGGCCCACAAATTTCCGAGTGGTGGGCCACTGGTCGGGATGTTTTATGTACGTAGCCCCTCATAGTAGTTAACTGCTAGTGCCGATCTATGCTTAGGAAAAAATCAATTATCAGGGGCTTTGGGTATTCTCCATTGATACGCAGCAAAAGGTAATTAATTGTAAAAATTATAGGAACAAATGAACCCCTAACGTACACCAAATGACGCCAAGTCATTATGCAAAATAAGCTTGGCCACACAAGATTGTTTTTGGTATGCCCAGTCCTCAAGGAGAAAAATCACACAAAAAAATTAAATAAAAATAGATAGTTTTGTTGACACTACTTTAGGAACAATTTGCAAGCCTAAGCACAATGATTTGGACAAACGGATTTTGGTAGATTTTTATAATAATAATAATTTTTACTTAAACTTTTTTACTTAAAAAATTTTTGTCCCCAGTAATCAGAAGAAAAGGGAGTTTTCCCGAGAAACGTGCCACTATTGGGCTTTATTGAAAGTATCGTAATCCTTTTCAGTGTTAGAATTCTACTTGTTACCATATTTCCCCTTTTTACCAAAAATGTTAAGTTCCTTTGTATGGTGTGAGGGAATAAGGTTTGTTTTGCTTTAGCATCCTGGTTGTAGACACTCCACTGTACTGAGGCGTTTTAGGCGCCCCATTATAGCTCGGTTTTTTTCTGTTCAACAACTAATTGCGCTTTCCACTAGTGCTTACTACGGTCCGTCTTGAGTGTACAGGATCAAGTTGGAGCCTTTGGGAGCGCAGGAAACGACCAACACCCTGAGGAACCATTACCGGGTAACTTTCGGCATACACAAAGTGGTAAACCCAGATGAGCAACCTTGATACATTTATTCACGCTATGCTGACGATATAAAATGAGGCGCGGCCTCCTCTTTTCTAAAGTGTCTGTGGAGCCAATCGCCCTCGCCAGGATTCAGCATAATATCCATAAAATATAAAATCAAAGTATGTCAGGGCGATTGTTCTGGAAAGATAGAGGATACATGGACCTCCATTCTGCGGATTTTATTGTCAGGAATATTTGGGGATTAGGTAAAAGACAGGAAGGCTTCACTCTTAATATCATAGAAAGCAAAGCAGGTGTTTATTAAATGAGATGTACCGGTGGGTATACGCGAGTATTATAGCCAACCGAGATTTAAGTCGAGCCACTCCCCCTAATTCTACCAGCGCCAAAAATTGGGACGTTAAAAAAAATCTATTGACTCGAATACTAAGCTGAGGGTGGTGGAATAGCATTGGTCCATATTTGGTCACAGCCCCCCCCCCCAGGCCATCCAAACAGACACAGTTATATATAACCTGCAAGTCCCTAACCCCCAGTACATAGCCTCATCCTTCTTTAGCACTGTAGTAATAACCTGCCAGACCCTGCCCCAGTATAGAAACCCTGCAGCCCTGCCCAGGAATAAGATCCAGCCCTGCCCCAGTATATAGCCATCTTGCCCCAGTTATATAAAACCAGCGTCCGTGGCCCCAGTATCTACCCTCCTAGCCCTGCCAGCCCTTTGTAAAACGCATGCCAGCCCCCGTGAATAGTGCCCCGTATATAAAACCATCATCTAACCTGTCAATGCGGCGGCCTCCCCCGATCTGTTATACCTACGACCCGAGTTGTATTTGTAGCCCCTCCCGCCCCGTTATAATTATAAATTAGGCCATTTAAGATTAAAAAAAAAAAAAAAAAACTATTCACATCCCCGGCGCCCGGCAGGTCTTGGCTGTGTGATGGTGCACCGGCACACACATACTATGCTCAGCGGCTTTTTTTTTTTTTTTCGGCCGCCGCTACAAACAGAGCCTTGCGGACGTCACAGGGACCTGTTGCCGGGTTTGTTTTGGCTATCCGGTAGACGGTGAGGGTTTTTTTTTGTTTGGTCTGAAACAAACTCGGCTTAACTCGAGTATAGCATGGCTTTTATTGGTAAATGACCTAATATCTTGCCCCCACATTACATACACATGACAAAAAAAATTGTTTCTGTTTTAGGCAAAACCATCTTTTGGTGTTATGTGTGTTTTTCACTTATTTATTTCTTTTTTATGCCCTAACTTCCTCCATGTTAAACCCAAATGTACCCGAACTGTGTTCTTTGCGATACCTTTATTGCACGTTTCCTGCCGATGTATATGGGCTTTATTGGTTTTATGTATATCAATTTACCTCATTACAATAATGTTAAATGTTTGCGGTTGGGTGTTTTGTAATTAATTTGAAATCCTTTTTACAAGATCTGTTTGGGGGACAATGGAGACACCCCAATACACAGTGGACCCATATTACTAAGACCCGTTCGCCGTTTCCCTGGAAGTATTTTAAGAAGTCTCCGCTCCACACTCTAGGTTGGCTGTTTTGTTTGAGGTTTGTTGTTTTGTTTTGTTGCTTGTGTTGTTTTTTGTGTGTGTGGCTGCCACTATTCTTCATGCGACACAAAATTTCTGCACTGAAATGGCCTGTCCGGTGCTACTCGGACCATCTGCGGCCAAATTTATCATGCAAAGCGTGACAGTCAACCATGCCCCCATGTAAGTTAAGGTAGTAGGACCAAACAAAAAAGTTGCGTGAACTCGGGTCGGGGCAGTCAGTGCAAGAGGGCATAAAGAAATTTATCAGTGGTTGTAATAATTGAAGCTGATGGGCCCCAGTGCAAAGTTTGTGGCAGGCCCCGGACTCTAATGTAGGATTTAGGACTAAATTATATGGGAACGTGTCACACCAATGGGCCCATTAAGCCTCTTTGGCCCAGTTGTGACCGCCAACCTTCTGCACCCCTCAAGTTCACACCCAGAGATTCATAAGACGGGCACCCAGGAAATCCTGAAGTAGCGCCCCTCTTTCACACATACAGGCAAAACGCAAACATAGTACAGCGGGCAATGTTCTTAGTTAAATGTGGATCATTTATCTTGTGGCCTGGTCCTTCCAGAATCGTCTATAGGGCAATTGTTGTGTATGAAGGTCTGACAAATATGCACTTCAAGCTTCCTGACAAAATCCACAATAAAGAAGTCCTACTCCTGGTTAGGGATTTTTGTAGAGTTGACTTCGGTCTATCTGTGAGTAAATGACTACACTGTTATTTCTGTCCTCAATAATACATTGTGAGAAAACCCTGTAAAGTACCATTCATTGAAAGCCCCCCGCATGAAGTTATGTTATTTTGCATAAGGCCAAGATGACATATGTTCAGTAAACAAGATTAGAATGGGGAGGAATGACAGGGAGCCAGCCAGGGAAAGCTGCCTACTCCAGTGCAACATGGGGGTTTGGGCCGGATTTTTGGCTGAATGAAAACAGAAGTATTTTACAGGGAATTAAAGGAATTGTACATTACATATTCTCCTGTGGCTTTTCTTTATCAAGTAAGTAGAATGGAGGGGGGAGAGGGAAGGAAACCATGATGAAGACAGTACAGCTTTACCATGTAGCCGCCTACGTTTGGAAGGATTTTAAAGAAGAAAAGTCCAGTCAAAACAGTTTCGTACTCTGTAAATTGAAGAGAAAAAATGTTGATGAGGAAAATCATTCATTTAAAGATGCGATCTGTTTTTAATTGTTTATATCTTATTTTTAGGACAAAAATCTCTTTCTAGCCATGAAATGTAAAGGATACAACTGTAGCTCCACAAATAGGGATTATTTACAGAATAGAGGGAGCAATAGTACTCAGTTGTATGCGAGTAAGACTACGCTCAAACCTTGCTGGTTGGCTTCAGGCAGTGATCAAGGGTCATTGGTAGTGGATGCTCTGATACCAATGCGGACGATGAAAAAGCCACAACTGGAAACCAGAGTCTAAGTATAAACCTTGTTTTTCACCAGAGCCGCCACAGAGCAGGTTGGCACTTGTTGCGGCGTGGGTGGTACCAAAAGGTCGCTCCACCAGGTGGTGATTGGTCTGAAGTGGCGGCCAGGGAAAGTACAAAATTGTCAGGTAAACTCGGGCGGGGGTGGGGAAAGGCAGGAGGCAGAGAGGCCAGCCAAAGATCAGATTCGGGGACGTAGCTATAGGTCAAGGAGGCAGCGGGGAGCTAGTAGGAAAGGAAACCAGGGTCACAACGGGAAATCCCCCAATAATCTAATATCACACATCTCCTAGGGACAAGGCACGAAGATTCCGGGCAAGGGTGTGCAGGGAGATGAAAAGATTTATATAGAATTCTGAAAAAATGGCCAGTGCCAATTAACGGTGAGCTGGGCCCTTCCCCGTTCCAATTTTATGAAAACCGACACGAACACGGGCGCCGAGGCCGGAATCAGTCGCGGGGGGAGTGGTAGAAGAAGTGCACAGAGGGGCACGTGGTGGCCTTAGGTCGCGGGGGAGCACCTGACAGGCAGTTAGGTGTTTCTATAAAGCCCCGATACACAGGATGAAGGATTGATACCAGCACCACTGGTGTGTTGGCCCCCTCTGCAAGGATCTGCTTTTCTTTTAACTTCTAATGTCATGGTTTTTACAAAAAAAAAAACTTTTAAAATATGAAAAATCCAAATCTATGGGCCTGGCGCCCTCAGTTCTAACATTAATTTAACGTTCTTTGTTTCTTAAAACAAGGCCATGGAAGTGTAAAGGGGTGGTCGAGTTATGAAAAAAAAACTAAGGGTTGGCCGGGAGGGCGGAAAGTAAATCAGCGCTGCTCGACGGCCATGTTTGTTTACATGGATACCGGCGGGCACCGAAGGGTAAGTAGGGACTTTACTTTTTAACCCCTTAAGGGAGGAGGGTTTTTCGCTCATTCTCGCGCTCCAACTTCAAAAATCCATAACTTTTCATTTTTCCGTTTGTACAGACCTGTGTGAGGCTTTTTGTTGCGTAATCGTAAACAAATTTTACTTCCCGTAAGGATATTTTATTTTCAAATGCCAAGTACTGCAAAAGTGCAAAAAAATCCAAAATGTGGAAAAAAAAAAATGAAAAAAAAACAACAAGTCGTCAACGTTCTTGTGGGCTCAGTTTTTACGACTTTCTACTCTTCGCTCCAAATTAACACGCCATTACTTATCTTTGGTTCGGTCGGATCGCGGCGTGATACCAAAAATTTATAAGGTTTTTTAGTGGTTTTTAAACATTATTTGCAAAAATTAAAAAACGAATTGTACAAAAAAGAAAAAAAAAATTTTTTTGACCATCTTCTGACGCTAATAACTTTTCCTACTTTGGCGCACGGAGATTGTGAGGGGTCATTTTTGGGAAATGAGGCGACCGTTTTCTTGCTTTACCATTTTGAGGTATGTGCGACATTTTGATCAATTTGTCTTTCATTTTTTATGTTATGTGATTGTTAAAAAGGGTTGTTAAAAAAGTTGGCATTTAGGGACATTTGGGGCGCCATTTCCCCGCTCGGAGGGGTCACGCCGCCTGTAAACCGTTTTTATATTTTGATAGATCGGGAATCTGGGGGGACGCGGGGCCCCGGAGACCTAAAAGTCTGTTGATTTTTAGTGTGTTATGTTTTATATCCGTTCTAGGGAAAGGGGGGTTGATTTGATGATTGGGGATTTGGAAATTTAATTTTTATTTAATTTTTTATTTTTTAACTTTTTTTTTCTTTTTTTTTTCAATTCTTTTAGGACCATCTTAGGGTACATTTAACCCTGATAGTTCACGACTCGCCTCTTACCATATACGACAATAACTTCTGAATTGCAATATATGGCATTTTCAGCACAGTCATGACAATGAGCCACTGCTCATTGTAACGAATATGCAGTGGCCGATAGGCCTCGTGTCAAAAGAAGGACACGAGGCTACCATAGCAACTGATCGCCGCCCCCTGGGATTGACGTTCAGGGGGCGGCGTCGCGTGGGCATTTCATTAAAGGGGGGCTCTACTGTGGACATTTCTGTAAAGGGGGGTTCTGCTGTGGACAATTCTGTAAAAAGGGGGGTTTGCTGTGGAAATTTCATTAAAGGGGGGTCGGTTCGGGCTTCGGTGGAGTCGTCTGGTGGAGAAGATTATGCCTCGGGACACACGGTTGGTTTGGACACTGGGGGGCCCCTAGTCGTGTGAGCAGCCCAGAGCCCATGGGACACTTAATCCACCGATACAAGTGCGCCTGTGATTTTGGAGCCATCACTGTGCATACAAGTTTGTGACATACGCAGGTGCTGCTAGCTGACACGTGCCATGCATGCGTGAGCTGCACATCAGCCCATCTGTGCCCCTGTGAAGCATTAACATACACACAGGCACACTGCACATGCGCAAGATCTTGGTGTTAAAAGAGAATGAGAAGGTACTGTTGGAGATGTTAGGGGGATTTATGGTTAAGCTGCTGACAGGTTCCGTTTAACTACCTCATCATAAAAGTTGTAGCTAGGGTTATCTACAACCACAACAGAAACTCATCCCCATCTCTTTATTCAAATACAATGACCAAGATTAGCCAGTTGCGCAGTTCACAGTTCATTCAGAGAAAATGGCTCTGTGCACTTGCAGGCTTTTCTGGAATGAACCTTAAATCACTGAATTAAACTCAACATTATCAGTTCAATGAAGTGAATCGAGATTTGGCCTGGGAAATCCTGCAATCCAGGATGAAGGATTGTAAAAAAAGCACACTGCCATCCATACTGGTGTGTGACCCCTCGGGCAGGATCTGCTCTTTTTTAAGCTTCCTATGTCCTTGTTGTAAGAAAAAAAAGGGTTTACAAAGCATGCAAATGAGCATGAGGGGCTCTCCATTAACACCTATGGACCCTGGAGCCCTTCAGGATCATTTGCATAATTTTAAAAGCCTTTTTTGTAAAAACTAGGGCACGAGAAGCTGAAAGAAGATCAGATCCTGCCAGAGCGGGCACACCACAGCATGTCAGTATGTTTGGTTTGCAATCCTTCATCCTGGTGGTAGATGCCCTTTAATCTGCCCCTGGTTGTCACCTATGATAATCTGCAGGGCCTATGTAGAGTGAGTGATCTATTTATAAGTAGTACATATTGATAAGACAACACACTTCTTACACAAATATTTCTGTATCTTCAAACACTACAGTGAAAAATCTCTATTGTTGCGTATATGCTACTAATAATATGGATTATTTACAAAATTCCTTTATTTTTATAAACTTTTGCTCCTAATGGATCAGGAGGATGACAGAAATGAAAAGTGGGTTCCAGGTGGTTTCTATCCACGTGTTAAATGATACATCTGCCAGCAAGAGCTGTTGAATACCTCCTTGCCAACACTTGTAGGACAGGAAGATGTATATAGCTGTTTGCACATCTTGCTCTGCCTATGATAGGATCACTAGGTGTACAAAGCATGTTGGGACATATAATACAACGTAGCATGCCCTTTAAACTGCACAAATGTATGGTAGTTCTTAGACAATTTGGACAGTATAATGTTATGAATCTTATCAAAATTTGGTATTTGCGCAACTGGGTTCTACTGGCCAGGCTGGAATTTTTATTGTATTTTTCTAGCCCCAATAGAGTAACATGTCCCCCCCTCTCACCTAACCTTGCCCCCAGCACAGTAGTATTCTATAATTATCCTCTAAGTTGCTTTCAGTAGAGAAAAATCCTGCATCTATTCACTTTCATCTTGCTGTTAGTAATAACTGTATTTAGGTAGTAGCTTAGGTAGTAGCAGCATCAACCGCTGTGTGCAGGATTGACCCCCTCCTTCCTCCGATCTACTGGTCCCCAAATAATTGCTTACGTTACTTTATGGTCTCCTGATCAGAAAAGGTAAAGTAATCTGCCCTTAATCACAAAGGTATTTTAAGTGTGGTCAAATCACATGCGTTAAATGGTTTTCACAGGAAAAGGCACAATAGAGGCTAGAAATTTTGCTGACGCAGCAGCATTCGTGCCGCCAGCCATGTGCACACTCTACTGTACTATAAGGAGGGGACAGAGCTGGTTGTTATTAGCTTTATATCATTTGAAAGAAGATGATGATGATTTAGCCATTATAGAAAATATACAGTTGTTAGCTGATTTGTATTTGTCACAGTAGTGTATATGTTGATGTAGGGGTATTGCTATATTGGTAGGTGGGGCCCAAAAGCTTAAAGGTTGTCTACCGCATCCACAAAGCATAAAAGTCTGCTATCAGCATGTTGTTCTGTGATTTCTAACATACTTCTGCCCATTATGGAGTGTCCACGTTATTCCCAGTTGAATCTGCAACATCCCCACCAGGGCCTAGCCTTTTCTTGTGGCCTGGAGGCAGCCGGGTCTCAGAATACCGGAGTGGCGGTCGGTTGCAGCCTAGGGCGAGCTGATATCACAGTGTTTGGTATGGGGACAGGAGGGATGACCTACAGCCTGGCAGGTCTCCAGCAGGTGGTGTGTGCAAGAAATATGGAGGGAGAAGCTGATGTACTGGTTCTCCCGGGGGCATCCCCTTAGTGTCTGTAAGATAAGTCCCAGGGTAATGGATGGGGAAGCTCGTGGGGATAAAAGGCATATCCAGGGATCAGACAGAGGCAACGTGCAAAATAACTCCATGACTAAGGACAGGACGACTGTCCGAAACGCCTAGGCAATTTTATCTGTCTGTCTGAGTGGATTGTTAGACTCAAGAATATGTACTAAATAAAGAAACTTTCGGTGTTTGGAGCCTGGCTGGACCGTGCAATCCTTTTCTCTCGCTATTGGGCCTAAACAGTCTCACAGCAGATTCGGATTACTGGAGTGGTCGTGGAGATGGTCCTCAGGAATAGTGCACCAGCCTGGTAGTAGATGCAGGCTGGGATGGAGCTGTGTCCAAACTGTGGAAGCTGTAGCTCTGAGTCTCCTGACTCTGGTCCTGGGATAAGGTTAAGCGTCAGTACTGATGGTGGACTGTCAGTCCATGTGCTGAGAGATCTGGTGGTAAAACAGAAGAGCAGGCTCCTGAGAAGGAGCATGAGGTCCAAGAGACATGTGCTCCCACTGCACAGGGGTTTTATCACTTCCCCTGCTCAGGTGGTAGCACCTCTCCAATCACACTCCAGTTTACAAGGCTGCTACATTATTGGTCAACATCATACACATAGTTAACTGTTGCCTTTCCAATCAGTATTCACAGGCTGTATTTGCATATTATAGCTTCTGAGATGGAGCGGGACACTTTTGCAACACCTACCTTACCCGCATCTGCGGGGGTGTTGCAAATCTGCATTCTAATTAGGCATTTGGTGCACAATGATCATGTCCTCATCGCCCAGTGCTATTCATACCTAAACACTTTCCTCATTTTCTAGTGTCTCCCCGTACTTCTCACAAGAGAGGGTAGTGGTCCAGGCAGGCATATAAATGCTCTGAGTGCACCTGTGTGCATCAACTGACTCATTTTAATCCCGCACCATGTCATAAGGCGTCTTGTAGGTCATGCTTGATGTCTAGAGTGCTGCCTTAGAAAGTAGCTAAAAGAGGCGTGGTTTTCCTTATCCCATCCTGGAAAACTTTGCATATTCTTCCAGAATCCCTCTAGTGGAGCATCCATGGCTATAAGACTCCACACGCCTACCTGGTGGCCTTAAAGTGGTTATCCGGGTTTAAGAAATAATTTAGGGCTGGGCTGAGGCGGGCTATTAAAAAAATATAAATGTGTACTTACCTCCTCCGGTGCTGCTGATGTCCCGCACCGCTTCCGTCTGATCTGTGCGCCGGTTTGTTTACAGGGAAGCTCCCATCCGACACCATCTCCCAGCGTCCTACAATGCTGAGAGATAAGGACGGATGGGCATGGCCAGCCACCTCAACGTCCGGAAGCTCCCTGTGCACGGCTTCTGTGCCCCTGTAAATGAATCAGATGGGCCTGGATCACGGATGATAGCTTCTGTGCCCCTGTGCACGGATCAGACCGGCGGCGGCGTGGGACATCAGCAGCACTGGAGGAGGTGAGTACACGTTTATTATTTTTAAATAGCCTAGTCCAGCACAGCCCTAAGATATTTCTAAAACCCGGATAACCCCTTAAAATGGCAGTCTCTATAAGAAGAACTCTTGCTTCCTGACCCAACTGACTCATTAGCATACAGATTAATATGTGAATTTCCGAGAAACAGTATAATGAATAAAAATAAAAAAAGTATATTTGAAATCATACTGCATTTCCCAACAACATACTGGGAGCGGATTATAATTCTCTGGGGAGGTGGTAGACTCCCTTTAAAGTTACATGTCTGCCTGGATTGTTGATGTCATTAACAATTCCAGGAACAATCTGGCAGATATTTTACTACTGAGTATTTATCATAGACATCTTGACACCTGAATTTCCCTTTAAGAATAATCTACTGCTCATGTTTTTGACATAATTGACATTGTACGTTCACACCTCCAACAGGATAAAGTGTGTGCAGCAAAGTGGAAAAATAGTAAGAGCTTGAGGGGTAGAAGATATGATGAGAAATGCTGTTCATTATCAGCACAGGAGGAGCAGATGGATGTGTGACCTCTAAGTGTCAATCACTTTCCATAGAGCTGATATACATATCTGGCTCAGGTTAGGGGTATTAGCATTTTAACTGTTTGGTTATACAGGGTGCTGTTTCTTAAAGGGGATCAACTATTTAAAAAAAAAAACATCTAAGGATACTCAGCTCCGTTCCTCTTCATTTTGATCACGGTGCTGTCTTCTGCTAAGCTTGACACGCTGGGATCACCTAGAAAAGAGAGTTATAAAAAGCAGCACAAGATGTCCGGCGCTCCGGGCTGCTAATTATGCATGTCCTCGCCACCACCTTCTTCCATGTGCCGGACATCTTGTCTCAGTGCTCCTTTTTATAAATTACTTTTTAGGTGATCCCAGTGTGTCAAGCTTAGGGGAGGACAGCGCCAGGATGGAATGAAGAGGAGCGGAGGTGAGTATCCTTTGATGGTTTTTTGTTTTTTTTAATCGGTTGATTTCCTTTAAAGTGATATTCCCAATTTAAGTGCTGTGTATATGAGAAAGTGACTGAGCATTTTAGAATTTTATGTTTCAATTTTATGCCATTAGCATGTATTTAGATTTCTTTGAAAACAGCACATTTCAAGTACACCCCCTGTTACAGAGACGTATCAATGCAAGCCTTTACTTGCAAGCAGCGTGCCTGGGCACATGAGCACAGACCACTGCGGGTACATAACTTCTTACATCTGACTGGCAAGGAAGAAACACATCTTTGTTAAGCAGCTGTGAAAAAAAAATGTTTTTGGCCAAAGTGAAACAAAATAGCTTTTTCCATAAAGTGTCTCTGGGGGAAATATATAGAAAAAATATTCCCAGTTTCATTTCATGTTCCTGGACAGCCAATGCCTACGCTCTGCCTCGTTATTTATAAAACCGCGCTGCTCAATAAGAGCCTTGTTTTCCGGCCGAGGGTCCAGGAAACGTTATCCCACGTTAAGATTTTTTCCATTTGTAGGAATGGCGCTGAGCGATTCTCACTCTCTCTATATCCCTGGGTTTATTTGGTGTTGAAGGTTTCTGCATATTTAGCTAAACTCTTCAGACACAATTTGGAAGTATTAAGTCTCAAAATCAAGCTTGACTAATATTTAGATTATGAATCCATAACAAGTTCTACAAATTACATTTTATAGCTCCACTTAATGACTCTTTCAGATTAGAGAAATCTTCCAAGAATCTGTGTGATCTTTGTCTCCAGAAACGATTCTGCTCTTTTCAAAAGTGAATTTGGCAAAAAAAATTGTATAAAATGTCTTTCTGCACCAAAAGTTCTTCAGCTGTGTGTAATGTAAGGTGAAAGTCTGAGGCTATGAGGGGGATTTGGTATTAATAACATTTATCATAACACTTACTTAAAGGTAATGGCGTTCAGGTTTTTGCTTAGCATTGGCCACATTTAAGATTTTTTGTAGCAAACTGATTATGTGCTACAGTCTCTAATATTTACTTGACTTTTTAATAATGTTTAATCCCATAGCCATGGTAGGTATAGAAAATAAAAAGTCATCCATGTCACCTATTAGATATTTCATCTGGCCGTTCCAGATGTTTTCCAGAACCCTTATATTGTGGCTTCTCTTCAGCCTTCGAGATGGTCTTGACTTCTGCCCTCACAGATGTATGAGATAAGTGAATTCCATGTTTAATAAATAATAATAATAATCTTTATTTATATAGCGCCATAAATAACAATATTAGAACAATTTGGAGGAAAATAGATGCTACTTAGTAGTCCTCTGTATCGGAACTATAAATACACCAAACCTACTCAAGAACAACTACCAGATTTGCACAGAAGGTAAGTTTTTTTTACAAACATATGACAAAACAATATTTAATCAAATGCAAAAATTATACAATAAAATTACATGGGACAGACGTTTTGTACAGAGAGAGTATTAGCTGATGCTGGGGAGATTACATAAAACATCAAGGCGGCGTGGTAATGTAGAGGTATCGAGAAATAATTGTGTAAAATCAGTCTGCTGTGCCAATAGGGGAAAGTAGTAAAGTAGGGACAATTACATAACATTTTGATTATACATAACAGGAGATAATGTAAAAAGTCCAATAAAGTTACCTAGGCACCAGAATATACACGACCTCCTAGATGCAAGAGCACCCCATCAAAATCTGTAGCGCTTTACAAATCATTGGGGACACATACAATATAATCCTACATTACAGAGTACAAACATTCATATGGATCAATAGGATCTATGCTGAAGCAAGGTGGAGCCTGTCTTCTACGTGATCTCCAAGTTTACGTCTTACATGACATCAAGGTGTACATCATGTACATAGTGTACAGGGCTGCTATCAGGGGGTTTAGTGTGACTGTGTTCAGGGGACCCCGAGGGGGAGAAGGGGCCCCAAGTCACAGAAAAACCTCCTCCCTTCCCAGATTCAGGGAACTCACTGTGAACACAGATTATCACTCTGTGGAGGGTTAGGGGCCCACAAAATTTGCCAGTCAGGGGCCACAAACTTCCGAGTGGTGGCACTGGTCAGGATGTTCTGTGACGTAGCCCCTGCATATGTAGTTCACCTGCTATGCTATCTACTGCTTAGGAAAAATTCACATCTCAGGGGGCTTTTGTTATTCTCCATTATAGCAGCAAAAGTTTAATAATGTAAAAAAAGGAACAAATGAACACCTAACGTACACAAATGACGCCAAGTCATTATGCAAATTAAGTGCTTGGCCACACAAGATTTGTCTGCCCCAGTCCTCAAGCAGAAAAATCACAAAAAATTTAAATAAAAAATAGATAGTTTTCTGTTGACAACTTACATTTAGGAACAATTTTGCAAGACAACTGATTTGGACAAAGGATTTGGTAGATCTTTTATAATAATAATTTTTACTTAACTTTTTTACTTAAAAAAAATTTTGTCCCCAGTTTAATCAGAAGAAGGGAGTTTTCCCGAAACGTGTCACTATTGGGCTTATTAAGTATCTGTATAATCTTTTCAGTGTTAGAATTCTACTTGTTACCATATTTCACCTTTTTACCAATAAATGTTAATTTCCTTTTGCACTGGTGTGAGGAGAATCAGTTTGTGCTTTAGCATCCTGGTGTAGACACTCCACTGTACTAGGTCGTTTAGCGCCCCATTATAGCTCTGTTTTTTTCTGTTCAAACTATTTGCGCTTTCCACTATTGCTTACTACTGGTCCTCTTCTTGAGTGTACCGGATCAAGTTGGAGCCTTGGGAGCTGCAGGAATGACCAACACCCTGAGGACCCCTTACCGGGTAACTTTCCGCATACCACCAAGTGGTAACCAGGTGAGCAACCTTGCATACTTTATTCACCGCTATGCTGACGATATCACATGAGGCGCTGTCCTCCTCTTTTCTAAATTGGTCTGTGGAGCAATCGCCCTGCCAGGATCTCATCATAATATCCATAAATATAAAATCAAAGTACTGTCAGGGCAATTGTTCATGGACAGATAGAGATCACATGACCCTCCATCTGCGGCCATTTTATGGTCAGGAATATCTGGACGATTAGGTAAAAGACAGGAGGCTTCACTTTACATATCAAGAAAGCAAAGCAGGTCTATTAATAGATGTATATTGGTAAATTACCTAATATCCTGCCCCCCACACTTACATACACATTACAAAAAACATTAGGCCAACACCATCTTATAGTGTTTCACTTACATGCCCTGACTTCCCCCACTGTTAACTCCAAATGCACCAGAACGTTTCCTGACGATGTATGGTGCTTTATTGTCTTATGTATTTATCAATTTACCTCATACAATAATGTTAATGTTGCATTCAGTGTTTTGTTTAATTAAAATCCTGACTCCTTTTTTACAAGATCTGTTTGGGGACAATGGAGACACCCCAATACACATTGGCCCATATTTACTAAGCCCTGTGCGCCAGTTTTCTGAAGTATTTAAGAAGTGTCCGCTCCACATATGTGTTGCTGTTTTGTGGCTGCACTATTCTTCATGCGACACAAAATTTCTGCACTGAAATGGGCCTTCCGGTGCTCACTCGGACCATGCGCCAAATTTATCATGCAAAGCCGGACAGTCACATGCCCCATGTTAAAGGTAGACCAAACAAAAGTTGGTGAACTCGGTCGGGGCAGTGCAGAGGGCACCAGATTTATCAGTGGTGTAACTTGAAGCTGATGGGCCCCAGTGCAAAGTTTGTGCCAGGCCCCGACTATAATGTATGGATTTTAGTACTAATCTAATATGGGAAAGTGTCACCTAATGGGCCATCTAAGCCTCTTTGGCCCAGTTGTGACCGCAACCTCTGCACCCCCTCAAGTTACACCCCAGAGATTCATGAAGAACGTGCACCAGAAATCCTGAATGTAGCGCCCTCTTCACACTATACAGGCAAACTGCACATAGTACAGACGGCACTGTTCTTAGTTAATGTGGACCATTATCTTGTTGCCTGGTCCTTCCAGAATCTGTATGTTAAGGCAATGTTTGTGTATGAAGGTCTGCAAATAATATGCACTTCAAGCTCTCCTGACAAATCCACAATAAAGAGCCCCTACTCCTGGTAGACTGTTGACTTCACACGTGAATGACTTACACTGTATTCCTGCTCCTAAATAAATACATTTGTGAGAACCCTGTAAGTATCCATTCATCTGAAAGCCCCCCAGAAGAAGTTCTGTTTATTTTGCATAGCCAGATGACATATGTTCAGCTAAACAGACTTAAAATGGAGGCATGACATGACTGCCAGCCAGGGAAATGCTGCATATCAATAGTCACACAGGGGGTTGGGGGCTTTTTGGCTAATGAAAAACATAAGTATTTTACATTAAATTTAAAGGAATGTACATTACATTATTCTCCTGTGGATTCTTTATCAAGTAGAATGGAGGGGGGAGGGAAGGAAACCACTGATAGAAAACAGTACAGCTTACCATGTAGCGCCTAATTTTGGAAGGATTTTTAAAGAAGTAAAATCCTAGTCAACAGTTTCTTACTCTGTAAATTGAAGAGAAAAATGTTTATAGAGAAAATCATTCATTTAAAGATGCGCTGTTTAATATCTTATTTTTCTGACAAAATCTCCTTTCTAGCCATGAATGTAAATGATACAACTGTAGCTCACAATAGGGATATATTACAGAATAGAGGGAGCAATATTACTCAGTTGTATGCAGTAAGATCTACAGCTCCACCTGCTGGTGGCTTCAGGCAGTGACAGGATCATTGGTAGTGGATACTCTGTACCAATGCGGACGATGACATAAGCCAACACCTGGAACCAGAGTCTAAGTAGTACCTGGTTTTCACCAGAGCCCGCCACAGAGCAGGTTGGACTTGTTGCGGCGTGGTACCACCAGGTCGCTCCACAGGTGTGACTTGTCTGCAGTGGCGGCCAAGGGGAAGTACAAAATTGTCAGGTAAACTCGGGGTCGGGGACAGGCAGGAGGTCGAGAGAGGCAGCACAGATCAGATTCGGGGACGTAGCTATAGGTCAAGGCAGGCAGCGGAGGAGCGTAGTCAGGAACGGAACCAGGGTCACAACGGGAAATCACAATATCTCAATATCACAATATCTCTAGGGCACAAGGCACGAAGATCCGGCAGGGTGTGCAGGGAGATGAAGATTTATATAGAATTCTGGAAAAATGGCCAGTGCCAATTAATGGTGCGCTGGCCCGTTCAATTTTCTGAAACCGGCACGCACACGGCCCGAGGTCCGGAATCAGGCGCGGGGAGTGGTAAGAAGTGCACAGAGGGGCACGGTGAGCCTCAGGTCGCGGGGGCACCCATGACAGGCAGTTAGTGTTTTTCTATTAAAAGGCCCTCTACCACCAGGATGAAGGATTGTATACCAAGCACACTTGGTGTGTGCCCCCTCTGCCAGGATCTGCTTTTCTTTTAACTTCTAATGTCCTGGTTTTTACAAAAAAAAACCTTTTAAAATTATGCAAATCCACATCTATGGAGCCTGGAGCCCCTCAGTCTCATCACATAATTTTAAAGTCTTTTTTTTCTTAAAAACAAGGCCATTGGAAGCTTAAAGGGGTTGTCCGAGTTCTGAAAAAAAACTAAGGGTGGCCGGGAGGGCGGAAGCTAAATCCAGCGCTGCTCCGACGGCCATGTTTGTTTACATGGATACCGGAGGGCACCGGAAGGTAAGTATGACTTTATTTTTTTAAGCAGCGCCCTCCCGGCCACCTTTAGTTTTTTTCAGAACTCTCGGACAACCCCTTAAAGAAGAGCAGATCCTGCTAGAGGGGGCGCACACCAGTATGTCAGTGTGCTTGGTTTGCAATACTTCATCCCAGTGGTAAATGTCCTTTAAACTCTGCTTTTAATTTTATTACTAATGTCCTATCTGTAAAATTTTTACACAGTCCCCCCCTCCCCAGGCCACCCATATATTTTTTAAAACACTCCGACAACCCCTTTAAGAATTGTTTTGAGGCTTCCCAGTACTATTAACACGAAATTTGGTCCAAAGATAAAAAAAATCCCCATAAAAGCTCTAGAAACAGAAAAACTGTTATCGTTTTTGGAACATAAGTAAAGAAATAATGAAATGCAAAAACAGAAAAAGGTTGTGGAAACGAGCCCATGTGTAGGTCGGATCCCAGTGTACTGCACACACTGCACAGGATACTAGTTCAGTGCCAATACTGAAGTTAGGCCGTCGGATGGGAACTCCTTTCATCATACTTCTGTATGATCTAAGAACTCCAGTCCTGTGCAACGTGTGTAGTTCGTGAGATCAGACCAACCTATGTCCGTGTGCAGCCGGCCAAAACCTGTGGCATTAGGGGGTTGAAATGTGACATTACAAATATAGTAATTAAGCCTTGTAAACTATACTAAAATAAATAGACAGATAAATAGAGATAATAATTATTGTAGTAATAATAAAAATAACAATAATCAGGATATATAATTGTAATATTAGCAAAAGGTGGGAACACCTACAAGTTATGTGCCAGAATAATGAAGGGTAAATGTGTGTAAATGACACTGGCTGAGCATTGGCAAAGTACTTGACAGCTCCATCCATCAGGACTGGTCAGTAATCATGTGTTTATTGTACTAAGCTATATGGGAGAAATTCTTTTCTCTTTTCCGGTATAAGCAGTGGGTCACTTGACATAACACATACACAGTGTAGTGAGCTTTCCTGCAGATAAGGCCGGTGCGGATTGGATGTGGGTGATGTCATGAATAAGGAAACCATTATTGGAAATTTTCTTTGTGCTGAAACAGAAATTGCCGGCAGAACAGACCTACAGTATTTGTGTAAGTGTCATTGCCTATTACTGCTTAGAGCAGGGGTCAGGAACCTTTTTGGCTGAGAGAGCCATGAACACCACATATTTCATGGCGGGGCCACGTGCGGGACCTAGTCCGGACGGGAGTGGGAGCCAGGAGAGGTGAGTGCACGGGAGCGGGACCGGGGAAGCGGAGAGAGGCACGGGTGCACCCGCTATCCGTGGTATGGATCGCGGGGGTGCCCGTGACAATAAACCTCCCCTAAATATATTGCAACACACTAGTATTGCAGCATATTGCGAATATACTGCTTCTCTATTACAGCCTGCCTCTATATGCAATTCAGTTCTCTTTGTGACAGTTCTGGGAGCTGTCACTGGGGGCAGCGATCAAATCAAAGTCCCCTGGTCAGGTTAAAACCCCTCACTGCTCAGTCTGTGATCCTTCTGGATACAGGTTTAACAGTCTGCTATATGGCACACTTTATTTAACATGCAGCATACCAAAAGGTGAAATTTTGCCCAAAAGATTTACACAATTGGATGTAAGCGAGACACTTCACATCCACTGATCTTAAATCTCTTACAGTTTGAATCAACCTACCAGTATGTTTTGGTGTGTGGTAGTAGTTTGGACGTATGGTACGCAAACACGGTGATAATAAATACTTTATTTATATAGCACGCACAGATTATGCAGCGCTGCACAGACCGTGCCAAATCGCTGTCCCCATGGGGCTCACAATCTAATCAACCTACCAGTATGTTTTGGAGTGTGGTAGGAAACTGGAGGAAACCCACGCAAACACGGAGAGAACATACAAACTGTTTGCAGATGTTGACCCTGGGACTTAAACCCAGGACCCCAGCGCTGCAAGGTTGTAATGCTAACCACTGATCCACCGTGCTGCCCCAATAAGGGATAAATAATTTTGATCCATAAGTGATATGTTTGTTTTGTAATTCAACTCAATAACCATGTCACTTCTATATGCTCCCTTAGCCTAACATTACATTTAGATCAGAAATCCTGTACTCAGCGCAGCTATACAATAAAAATAATACAAAATTAAATACTTTACATAGCAGTTTTATCATGTGAGATGTAAATCAGTGTCTTTCCAACATCAACAATCTAATATAATTTTAATTAAAAAAATCTCATGACATAAACATTTGCCGTCTACATAACCTGATAACACGAGTCAGGAAATAGTCTAGGAATGTACAGTAAATGGCCAGATAGGATCTGTCTTGTTAGCTCGACTACAGCATATAATTACTAAGAAATCCATAATGAAGAGTGACATTGCCAGGACAGTTAATTCTTTGTTACATATGTGTTTATTTTACCCTGTAACTGCGTATTGTTTCTATATTCTATTTATTAGATTCTTGTGGTCGCACACACTCGTCTTTCATGATGAGACATAGATGGAGGAATAGGATGGTCATTTTCCTTGTGTAATGTATGTAGAAGTATATAATTTGACATTCTGTAATGTAGGGTTTTAGGCTTATAAGTGTCAGGGTAAAAGGGTGCGCAGGCGACTGCTCATCTTTGGGATTTTATCTTTAACAGCTGCTGTGCATCTACTTTAAGACGGGGCCTGGAGGAAGAGTCTATGAAAGCCATTAATATTTTCTGTCATATTAATCTAGAGTGGTCTATCGGCTGTTGTCAGCCTTTCCTGCTATCGCTCTCTCCCCTCTCTCAGTCTGGAAGCGAAATATAAAACTTACTTACGATTGGTCAGTAATAATCAGGTGAGGAAAAGAATAATCCTACTGATTACACTATCACACTGCTGCCTTCTCATATGTATAGACATTGGGGCACATTTACTTAACCAGTCCTGTTGCGATCCCCGATCCGGACGGTCCGACGAAGATGAAGTCCAGCGCGATTCACCAAGATCGTGCGCCCGAGATCCTGCATGTATGTACAAAAGAGCAAAAGGCAGATGTATAAGGGTGGAAATCTATAACAAATTTTATTTAGATCAAGAGTGAATGCTAAAAACAATTAAATAACCCTGTCACACAGGGTAACAAGAAAGGAGCTGCTCCCCAGCATAGGAGAAACAAATAGTATAGTATCAATAGTACATATATGGAAGTAGTATAATCATATACAAACACGGCAACGCAATAAATTGATACACTAGCCGACTGATGAGTACATGAAGGTATACAATACTGGATGGAAAAATGGTTAAAAAACACAAAGGAAAATACCAGAGGCAAGATAAGAGTATACAGAGTATGATATTACCGTGTGATGAATATGGAGCTGGGGAGAGCAGGAATGCCCCACGCGTATCGCCCGGCGCACGGGCTTCGTCAGGGGAAGATCCTGCATGTGTCGCTTCCCCGCTGAGATCCACTGGAGTTCACCTTCTTCTTCCCGGTGCTTGTAAGTGCGTGTCTTGCAACACAATTTACGATGTTAAATCTGGCGCGTTGTCTGAATTTGTCGGATCGTCCAACGGCCCGTCCCCGATTTGTGTTGCGGGAAAGCCGGGGGCGATGCGCCAAAATCCGATTGCGTGCGCCAAAAAACTCTGTTAAATGTGGCGTTAATCGATAATTGTTGGGAAACCCGACGAAAATGCGGTCCGCGGACCCTTAGTAAATGAGCCCCATTGTATTTTAGACAGAGGTATTTTATCTGATCTGGTCATTTTATCTGAGTTTACAATGTTTAATTTTGGTGCAAATAATTCATATAGTTCATATAAATCACATACAAATGAGTCAGTAAAATATAAGCTAATATGTAATTAGTTGTCATTTAAAATTTTGCTCCACTTAGTAAAAAACTGCTGCTGACATATACTGTAATGAAGAATTAAATTGCTACTGGCCCTTTATCAGTCCATTTATTTCCTCCACGCGGAGAAGACAGTGGACAGAAGATGGACTCTGGCCACATGTCCACATCACATGTCCTGGACGTGCCTGGTTAGGTCATGTGATCATGACTAAGTTTGGCTGTAGTCGGTTGGTTGCAGTGCATCCAGTATGGCCGGTGTTGTGGTGAGACGTCATCTCAGTGATGTAATGTGCAGTGATGGCAGTTACATATCATTACTATGATAAAAGAGAGGACAGTCTGTTACATCATCACTAGGAGCAGAGCATAAGAGGGAGGAGGAGTTACTAAGAACTAAAGGATCATGGAACCTGTAGTTTCCAGTGGCAGCCATCTTGGTGATAACTTTGCCTACTTTAGAGAGGCAATAACATTTTGAGAATCATAAAATCAAACTATTTAAGCTCCATTTTGTGACCAATGACATTGAGTTTTGTTATATTAATGATGTTCATATTCCCAGAATACCCCTTTAATATGCTTAAAACATAATTAATGCTTTGTTCTTCATATAAGATTGGAAATATGAAAGCATAGTTTAAAGTAGGCCTATTAATATTTATCTAGAATCTAGATTTTTTTATTGTTTCATGCTATATTCATAATTTTTGGAACAGACATGTAATCATACCCAGAAGCAGGGCTGCCACTAGGAATTTTGGCAAAGGGGTTTGGCCATGAAAGAAATTCCTCAAATCTTAAGATGCTCACAGTAAGATTGAGCTCAATGGACAGGCACTAGCTGAGTAGACACTTCCTGATTCCTCATGCACATCCTTCCATCTTCCTGTTGCTGTCTGCTGATAATGCACTTAGATTATCATGGTACAGGGTGAAGATACACTTTAATTTAGATTCTGAATTAGCTTCCTTAGATTCTACTAATGTCTGACACATAGAAAAATGAGACAGATCAGAGTCATGAGATCATAGTATCATAGTATATAAGGCTGGAAAAAAATTCATAAAATTCAAAGAAATTCATAACCCAATTCATGTAGTTTGGTGGCGACAACTCCGGATGAATGTGCTGGTGCGTTATCATATTGAATCTGCACCTTCATTTTCGCCAAATGCGGCCGTGTCTCATTCAATTTTTTGTTGAAGTGGTCCAATAACTCACTGTAGTATTGTCCAGTGATCGTTCTTCCTTTTTCTAAAAAATCCATGAGGATGACGCCGTTCGCATCCCAAAAAATCGTTGCCATGACCGTCTTCGCCTTCTTTGGAGCAGATTCACCGGGAGAAATCCATTGTTTTGATTGTTGCTTAGTTTCTAGTGTGTAATGATGAATCCAGGTTTCATCAACGGTGACAACTCGACGCAAAAACTCCTTCGGATCTCGCTAAAATTGCTCCAAACACTGCTTCGAAGTTAACAGCCGCATCCGCTTGTTGTCCAACGTGAGCAATCGCGGCACCCATCGGGCTGACAATTTTTTCATCGCCAACTTAACATGTAAAATATTAATTGCCGTTCCGGTCGATACACCTACGTTTAAATTTGTTGAACCAATATCTAACTGTGGTCGTAGATGGCGAAGTGTCCCCATTAACGGCATCCAACTTTGCTTTTATCTCCTCGCATTTTTTCCCATCCAAAAACAAAAAGTGAATTACCGAATGATACTGCTCTTTTTCCATCTTAGCGAAAATCACAAAACACGTCTTACTCAAACGGCTGCCAAATCCAAACTAACCTATCCATCAGTCTGGAATTTGTTTTGCCGTCGTTTGATAGATGGCAGCACACGATGATAACACCAACTTCCCCCAGGAACGCCCTCTGTCGTCAAACACGGGTACTTATTGAACCACCCTCCTATGTGAGATGTTATTGGGTTCAGATTCGAAAACCCCTTCAAAGGAATGGGGTTCAGTGGCAATATTAGATGCTGCCCTTGTCAATGTTTGTAAAAATACTAACCCTTTCCTACTCCAAAATAACCTATTCAACTATTTTGTGGATGTTTCCCCTTTCACCCTGATCTTTAATATTAACTAGACTTCCATAGAGTATATCTCCATTACTGTGTTAGACTTTCTCAGAGAATCACAATTGAGTTTGACAATAATCAAAGAATATCTTGTGTTTCTTTTTAATAACTTCCCATCCATATGTTTTCTTTACAGAAATAAAAGGTTCTAAATCTAGAGAAAGAATATATCCTTTGTGTATTACCCATGACCTGAATGCAACCTTGTCATCTTTAGAAGCTCACAGTGGCAGCTTATCAGATATTAGAAATGTATGGCGACCTTATCAGCAGTGAGCAGAGCCAAGGGAAACAGAGCCGCTCCAATGCAAGAAATTTATTGTTGCTTTAATAACTATCAAAGAGCGGGAAAGCATATTTTAGTCTCCCGCTATCTATGAATAAGGGATCTCATGGTCAGGGTTTCATTAAATTTGCTGTTTGTTGGCCTTCTGTCTAATGCCGGACACAGGGGCAAAAATTTCCAAGATTTTTATTGCTTTTGGAACATGCAAGAAGCTTTTTGTACAAATATAACAAGGTTGTAAGTAGAGTGAACCAAACCAATATCCTTTTCTGTGGATAATGTACCACACCATCAGGTGCTAGATCAGAATATTATGAGTCTGTACACTGTTTTGGTTTGTACCCTAAAAGCAGTTTGCCACTCTGTGGGGGACATTTATCATATGCTGTCGCTCATGCGTAGTCTCCTGATGCCTCCACAAGGGGAATGTGCTGGCATACAATTCTATGCTGGCACTGGACCTGCCAGTGCTGAATGTTTTCAGGCTATAGCCACCAGCTGTGCCCCCCTTGCTACTGGTTCACTAGTAATTACAATTATTTCAGGGCTTGTACGACAGAAAACCGGCATTTAAGCCTTGATAAATTTCCCCATGTATATATTGATCTTGGTTCCAAAATAGATAACCATATATATATACATTTAAAGTGCCCATGGAAAGAATCAACCCTCCTCCCTCCATAGGCAGAACAGCGGTGTGCTCACCGCGCGTGACCAGGAGCCATTGAAATCTGTGGGGGCCGTGTGAAAGTACCCTAACAGTGGGGTGAACTATGTAGAGGGGACCTGTAGACACTGGTTGAGTCCCGAGAAGGGAAAAATATTGCTTCTTCTCTAATCAGTACCTTGGAGAAAGGTCCCCAGATGACCTTGTACGTCCTGATGACCATAAGTGCTCTGCAGGCTAATAGTAAAGTGCCAAATGAGATGTGGACCTGACGTGGACCATGTAGGTAGATATATGGACATCCATGGGTCTGTGGTAAATGTCAGTCCAACACATGAGCCAATAATGGGGGGACAATGTTATGCTGAAACAGGACGGGGAAGAGAGGCTGTAGGTAGCTCCTTGGTGTAGTCAATGGATATCCATGGGGTAGACTGTTAAGATGGCTTCAGGTCGAGACTGCCTACTGGCCTCAAATTTTGCCTAATTGTACAGTCATATGGTGATTTCCCATGTTTCTTAGAGTAGGCATTTAAAACGTGTTCTGGGTTATCCTGAAGTGGGACATTAAAGTGTGACAGTCTTTGTAACCAGGGCCAGATTAAGATTTATGGGCACCAGACACATAGTAAGTGGGGAGAGATTGACATGAGACTGTGTGAAGTAACATATTTGTGGTGGGCCTGACTTATAAAGGACAGGAGCACCAGCATCATAATCACCAGCTGGGACTAAGTATAACAGCTGCCCAATGTGAATATCTCTTTAACCATCTATACCAATCTGCTTTTTTTTAAATAGGAAAATATACATTGAAATACACCAGATTTGCCATCCCAGCCCTGAAAAATGAAGACATATGCTAAATTATCTAAATCAGACCTAAAATGTTCTTTTATCCCTAACGATTGAAAAGAATGGTTTCTGTAACAGTTGAGACATTTAAGTACAGGATAGGTTCTGTAGGTTTGATCTTAAGTTGAATTTGTATGTAACTCGGAACAGTATATTTTAGTATTGTAGCCCCAGCCAAATTTTTTTTGTCTCTGTGACAATTGGACTTGTCATAAGAACCAGTATTTAACAATAAATCTTAATTACAGACACCTGTGATAACTGTTATAGCTGTTTATTGTAGCCTAAGAATAAAGTACAGGAAGTTACCAACATCCAGAAGTCCATTTGTAACTAAGGGTCATATGTAAGTCAGGTGTTTTTAAGTAGGGGGCCGCCTGTACAGACATTTTACCATATTTTTATTGTACTATGATCTATTTTTTAATATTACAGATGGTCATCTGAGTTGGTATAGGTGTCGGGAAGTAAGAGCTCTCCTTACGGAGACTTTGCCAGTAATGTATGTGTGTGGAGACTTATAGCCATTGATGCTCCACTGGGGGTTTCTGGGATATATGCAAAAACATTTTCCAGGATGGGATATGGAAAACATTGCCTCTTTTAGCTACCTTTTAAGGCAGTCCCTTTCAAGAAGCCTAATGGCATGATGCGAGGTTAAAGCAATACCTGTGCATCTATTCCATATTTTATATCTGTATTTTAGAATTGTGAAGCCCTGTTCTCTCTTAACAGAGGAACAGACAGTAAACATTTGCCATAGACAATCTGACAACCCCTAGTTCTATGGGGCATTGATGTAAGAGGCATGAAGCATCTGTGTTCTTTCTTCATGCCAAGCTATCTTGCCTTAGAAAGCTGCATTTTGTCTGATAAGTACCCAGGAGAAAACTGAAGACGTTTAATTACGCGATTGTATAATTGCTTCATTCTTTGGTCAAATCCCCAGTGTTTTTGTTTAAGCGAGTGGAAAAAGAAGTCCAATTATCTTCCGATGATTTTGCATACAAAACCCGTCATGGAAAAGCTATTTATTTCTGCGGATAGTAGTATAGTTATAATAAAATTAGCTCTGTGCCCTTAACCTTCCTTCAGAGCTATATATTACACATAGGGTTTGTCAGGCGTCAGTGTAGCCACCATAATTGGATTCACAGATACATCTGTTGACATAGAATTTAAGGAAAAAGAAATAAAAAAGTTAAAAAGGGAATAAAATAACTACATAGGTTACAATTAAATAGACTTTTATTTACCATTTTTTTACCTCTAGAAAAATCGGTGGCATAATTGCTCTCCTATTAAAATCAACATTTAGTAGCGACATACCCTATATTATTATGGAGGTTGTTTAACTCAACTGTCATGAGCAGTAATGTGCTGTCTGTGTACAGGTCACAGGTTATCCCAAAACAAAGTCACTACTTCTAGTCCAGCAACAACTTAATGGGGCACATTTACTAAGGGTCCACAGATTTTTCCGTTTTGCACCGTTTTGCACTGAATTGCCCCGGGTTTTTGGCGGACGCGATAGGAATGTGGCGCATAGGCGCCGACTTATAAAGGACAGAAGCACCAGCATCATAATCACCAGCTGGAACTAAGTATAACAGCTGCCCAACGTGAATATCTCTTTAACCATCCATAGGCGCCGGCTTGCACGCGACAGAAATAGGGGGCCGTGGCCGTCGGACAACCCGAAGGATTTGGAAAAACCACGGAATTTAAAAAACGAAATGTGTTGCAAGATCAAGCACTCACATGCACAAGGAAGAAGAAGGGGAACTCCGGCGGACCTCGGGGCGGAAGCAACACTGCAGGAAATTGGACGCATGGACCTTAGTGAATCTCGCCGGACCCGAATCCTTGTCAGACAACGCACCGCGGGATCACGACAGGACCAGGTAAGTAAATGTGCCCCAATGTGGTAGAGAAATAGTATTTTGCACTGAAATCTCTCCTGAATTCCATCTTGCTAGCAATGGTCAGTTTACCAAGATGCTTTATATAGAGGGGAGGGAGTGACAGCTGCTAAGTCTCCCCTCAGCACAGAGAGAAATGCATGATACAGAAACAGATTGTTAAGAAGCTGCTGTAAAATTAATTTTACAAGTCAGGTAATGACCAGAAACATAGTTTCTTCTAAAAAATGTGGCATTTTTCAACTTTTAAGGGGATGTAAATTAACCCTTTGGGGCATATTTATCATACACCAGCGCTCATGCATTTTCGCAGCGGCAAACTTTAAGAGGCTTCAGCAGCCGGCGACAATAAGCCAGCATTTGCAATTATTTCACGGCCTCTACGCAACTGATGTGGCGCAGAAGCCTGATAAATATGCCCCTTTAAGTATATTGTTCTCCAGTGCCAGACCATTTAAGCAGCTTCAATCAGTACAAGAGGTGCTACAGAGGGGCTCTGGTAATGACCCCAGAGCCCTACAGACTCATTAGCATAATTTTAAAAGTAGATTCTTGAAGGAAGGAGGCCATGAATAACAAATATAAGAAGATTACTGCAGTCACAGTGCCTATGAGTAAGTGTCCCTGATTTATCATGATGGATTTTGATTTAAAGGTTTCCTTTAAATCCAGCATTTGATCATCCAAAAATGTTAATACATCTAATAAAACGAAGTAGGAGAGAAGCTTTTGATTTAGTAAGTTAACATTTTTTATATTGCATGTTATTTTGTGCTTTGTGTCCACAAATGTATACACTTTTCTACCACATTCTAATAATCCAAAATATTTAATTCAGTAATCCAATCCCTTCACTTATTTGGTTGAACTTGATAGACATGTGTTCATGTGACTATTTGGTCTTCATAATGCAGATATTTTTTTTTGCTATACAGTAAAATAATTAAAGGCAAACTTGTTAAAGGGTTTGCCCTCCTATTGATGAACCTTCCATTTGTTGAATCTTCATCTTCTGTTTTACATCTGTGCTGTCAGGTCATGTAGATATATACGAGTTGTGTATTTTGTTGTCTTGGGATACAGAATAACACTGGTGAGGATCAGGGTAACTCCAGTACAAAGTACAATATAGAAAATATTCAACTCATTGATTGAATACAAAAGAAGCCAAATGTAGCATTAAAATAAGTAACATTTTTATAAATATTTAGAAAACCTGATAATCTTAATTATAGTGACACAGGTGCTGCTTATCTCCATGATGACTTATGTAGCCGATATATCCAAATAATCCTGTCCAATATAAGCTTCCAAGTCTATAATGAAAATACAAAACCTCAAACCCTATCCCCCAGTGGCGTTATAATGCCAGCTCTGAATCTATGTAAACTGAAAGTATAATGAGAGAACTTATAAAGCATAAGAACCTTAAAGCTCAGACCACACAAATGACATGACTTGTAGAATTTGCCCTCTGTCCTCTATATTCCTAGTCCACTCCTCATCTTCAACAATTTCACTTGTGAATAGAGATGAGTGTACTTGAATTTTAAGTTTGTGTCCGGTTGTGTCTCGTGTGAGCCGGACATTTTGCTGGATTGGTAGATATGCAGCCGATTCGGCAAATTGACACCCAAATCAACTGCAACATGTTGTTACCATTTATAAATGTAACAAGTAACAAGGTCCTGGGAATCCGTCTGTTAAAGGGCCCCTCCAACCTGGTTCTATTTGTAATCCTGGTGTCATCTTATGTGGCAGAGGAACCTTTGGGCCCCTTCAGAAATGTAATATTAGCTCCACAACCTCCTACAGCTGTTCTCTTGGTAGTTGCTTCTGTCTGTGTTTATGGGCAGATTTGTAACCATGGCATCTAGTTTCATTGTACACTCCATATTAGCACACTTCAGTAGCATGAATTCTTACAAATGCCAGTACTACAATATGATAGCTCTTGTATAAGGTACCATAACCAAGATGTGACGACTTCCCTGGAGATCTGCCACCTGACTGCTTTAAGCGCACTGTTTATTTTACTAGAAGCTCTTCACAGTCTGGGTGGTTTCAGAATTCATTCCTCCAAAATAAAAAAACAACACCTGCAGTCATGAACAAACAGAAGATCTTGACTTTGGCAGGCTAGACATGGAAAAACCCACCCAAGAGATGAAAAATGGTTTCCAAGCTTAGCACTAGCCATAGCGATGGCTGTTATGGACCTTCCATCCTACATTTGTATCCTATTTCTGTTACTGTAAAAGCACTTAATCCCAACCTTAAAGATGCTGCTCTATAAACACAGAGGGAAGATGGCTTGATAATCTCCAGCCTTCTCCCAGCAACACTGAAGAGCAGAGATTTGTATAAAATACACTTCCTTCTCGTCTAGTTACATAAAAGCTTCCATTGTATTTCAGGCATCATCAATCTTGTCCCGGCTTTGATTTCAGACACATTGAGAGACAGTAGTGTATTATTTGTCCTTCTTGCAGTTATTAATACCACCATTTTCTAGACGCTGTCCAATGTTCATTGATTTGTTAATATTTTTCACGAAAACATTAATATGTCTAGAAAACTTGTACCTAAAAATATCCCATCATCTCCTCCCATGGTCTCCTACTATTCATTGATACAGTTTTATCTTATAACAATGGAGCAATCTACCATCAGATCTACTTCTGATAGTAGATTCCTCATGGTAGGTTTCATTTAAACATTTTTTTTATGTGATTTATGTTTTGGTTGGCATCTTGAAAAACAGGAATGACCAAAAACTTCACAGTACACCCAACACACCACCCTCACCTTTAATGGCAAATGCTGGTAAGATGAATATACTATACTTATTTATACACTGGGATAGGCTTCAAAAAGGCAATTTTTTTGCTGTAATACTTTTCTGTTGAACGGATGTATCTTTCATATGAAATGATGTTCAAATAATTCAACATGTTCATAATAAAATCTGATTAAAATGAAATGTCTGATGATGTCATACACTGTACAGGATATGAAGATTTCATGGTAATCCAGGAAGGGAAATACATTTGAACTGAAAATAATTCATAGCAGAACCATTATATTACGGTGGGAGAAAACTGATGAAGGGCGAGAGAACATTAAGTACAATGTAAATACAGGCCCCAGCCTCGGATTACATGGGCTCTCCTCCATGTTACAAAATAGAATAGTCAAAATAATATCATTAAGTGATGAGTTGTAATGGACGTCCAGGTCACTTCTAATCAGGCGAAGAATTCTTGATGGAGCACAGCTCTGTTTTGTCTGACCTTGAAAGATGGACTTCTTCCGGCAAAAGTTGCTCGACCTCAATGAACATTCATATGCCTGTCAGGGAGCAACGTTTTTTATCTGGTATTTGACAGTCTCCTTGCATGGCATCTGTTCGCTAAATAGACAAAAATGCAAATTGCCAGTCTATGTATGCATTTATTTTACATTTAAATGATCAGGAGCGAGTCTGCTTATTATACTCATCACAACAATGTGACAGACCAGGCGACCAAGACAAAATGCTTAATAAATGACTAACCACAAGTTACCATAGAGCTATAGGCCAACACACAAGGCCGTAATAAGTACATTTTGATGGTAGGGCTTGTAAGATGCACAATATATATCTAATCTATGTATATGTATCTATATGTATCTCAGATACATTCTAAATTTGCTTATGTATAACTAGAAGGACACAGGTCCTGGTGTTTGCAGTCCCTTAGGGACATGTGGACCCATTTGTATGGCTGTTTGGTGATCCTATTCTATGAAGCTCCTTGGCCACAAATAAAAATCTGTAACAGGGGCCCCACTTACCATGTGCTATCTCTCTAGTCTATAGAAATGGCTGTGCTGTCTCCAAAGACTTCATATCAAAGGGCCATGTGCACATGGTGGTACTTTTTATATATGCCAAAAATACATCTCTCAAGAAATGATTTAATTGTCAAGTTAATTGTAATTTTTTTTTTGTAGTTATAGTACAAGCTTTCATGGTTTAAATTATGCACTTTGTATGCATGTTTATTTACAGATACGTTTTTATGTTTATGTTTATTTACAGAATCGATATCTCTCTTTGTATTTTTTTAAATTTCTATAATTAAATTAACTGGGACTTGAAAGACATATTTTTTTTGTCATTTTATTAGTATTATCAGCATTATTTTAAAGTACCGTATATACTCGAGTATAAGCCGAGTTTTTCAGCACAATTTTTGTGCCAAAAATTCCCCACTCGGCTTATACTCGGGTATAAAAAAATTGCAGACCTGGCGCCGGCATGAAGTAAGAAGAGGCACTGCAGGCGGAGCTGCCGCGGACCTGCCACTGCTCAGGCCGTCGGAATGGTGAGTACAGAGGTTTTTTTTTACGGGCAGGCATCTACAGGGGGCTGGCCGGCAGGCATCTACAGGGGGCTGGCAGGCTACTACAGGGGGATGGCTGGCTGTATATTACAGGGGGCTGGCAGGCTATATACTGGGGCTGTGACCAATGCATTTCCCACCCTCGGCTTATACTCGAGTCAATAGGTTTTTCCAGTTTTTTGTGTTAAAATTAGGGGTCTCGGCTTATACTCGGGTCGGCTTATACTCGAGTATATACAGTATTTTTATGAATAGTAGATCGATCTGCCGCTTTTATACATGTGGTTGTTTTAGAGCATAGGTGCAAAATCTTTATTAGTCTGATGTCTTCTTTGACATAACTCTCAACCTCAAAGGGTCACTCAAGTAACCAGACCCCTAGAAGCATCAACTAACACAATACTGAAAAAATACTGACAAATAATAATACAGGCCCCAGAGAGGATAATAATAATGGTGACCCCCAGAGCAGATAATAGTAATAACGGGGACCCCAGAGCAAACAGCACCAATTGAGATGCCAGAGAGGCATAAAAATATTGACACTGCAAAAGTAAATAACAACAATAGATATCCCCAGAGCAGATAATAATGGAGACCTCCAGAATTGCAATAATAATAGTAGTCCCAAAGAAGATATATAATAATAAAGACAGCAGAGAATATTAAGACCCCAGAGAAGAACATTGATAATCAAGATCCCAGAGAGACCCCCAAAGATAAATACTAATAAAGAAACCAGGGTAGACAATATTAGTAGAGATCCTTGCGCAGATAATAATAATGGAGACACCAGAACTGGTAAAAAATAATAGAGACCCCAGAGCAGAAAATAATAATGGAGACCCCCTCAAAAAATGCAAACAAAAATAATATTAATAATGGAGGGCAGACAAATAATAAAAATAATGGAAGGCAGACAAATAATAAAAATGGAGACCTTTTTTGAGAGTGGCGAGAGAGCAGATAATGATGATAAATAATAAAGACTAACCAAAGCAGATACAAATAATGGAGACCCTCATAGCAGACAAAGAGTAATAATGGAAATCACAGAGCAGACAAAATTAATGGATACCCCCAAGAATGGACAAATAATAACAGAGACCCCAAAGCAGACAATTTTAATGAAAACACCAGATCAGACAAAAATAATAGAGAGCAGATAACAAGAATCGAAACCCACAGAGCAGAAAAACAATAATGATGGAGACATCAGGGAAGATAATAATGGAGACCCCAGAGCAGACAAATAACAATAGAAAAGCAAGAGCATATAAATATATTATATACTATAAGATTCTAGAGCAGATAATGCTGAGTGTCAAGGGCACCCCGCGATCCATGTCACGGATCGTGGGTGCACCCGTGCCCCTCTCCGCCGCACCGGACCCGCTCCCCCGGACTTATCTCTCCATGTTCCTGCTCCCGTCCAGACTAGGCCCCGCATGCATGCAAGATTTAAAGGGCCACCGCACAGGTGATTGGCGCTAGCCACTTCCGGGTGTGCATTTAAACCGGCGGCTCCCATCCCATCTTCAAGCCATTCCGGTGATGAGAAAGCCCTTCTGTGTTTCCAGAATATCCTGTGCCTCTAGCATATCCTGTGTCTCCAGCGTATCTGTGCCTCGAGCGTATCCTGTGTTCCAGTTCCTTCTCCTGTGTTCCCGTTATCCTGCTCCTGCATTTCTGTCCTGTGTGCCAGTCCGTTCCTACATTCCTGTTCCATGTGCCAGCTCCTGTCTTCCTGACATGAGTCCTAGTGTTCTTCCTGCACTGTTCTCCTGCTGTCACCCCGGGTTTGGACTGTTCCCTGCATTGCTATCTTGGCTGCCACCGTGGGCAAGTCACACCTGTGGAACGACCTGGTGGTACCCCGACGCAGCAAGACCATTCCGCTTTGCGGGGAGCTCTGGTGAAGACCAGGCGCTACTTAGACTTCGGTCCCAGGTGTCGGTTTGTACCATCTCCCGTGGTGGTCCAGATGGTCCACAGACTCAGAGATCCAGCAATGGACCCTGCCAAGGAGCCATGTCAGATACTGGCTGAACATTCCAGTGTTGTCGCTCAGCACTCTCAGCAGATTGCTTCCCGAGGAGAACTTCTAGACCAGGTTTCTATCACCCTTCAACAGCTGCTTGACTCTCGGCCTCAGCATCAGGCTCCTGTGACCTCTGCTGCGGCAGTTCCAGCGTCTGTCCCTGCAACCCAGCTTGTCCACCAGCACCAGAGCCTAGGCTAAGTCTTTCTATGCCTGATAAATACGATGGCAATCCCAAATTGTGCAGAGGTTTCATTACACAGTGCTCGCTGCATATAGAGTTAATGCCATCTCAGTTTGTCACCGAACTCTCCAAGGGGGCATTCATTCTCAGCCTCCTCTCCGGAAAGACCCTGGCCTGGGCTACTCTTCTGTGGGACAGAAACGATCTAGTTACAGCCACCCATACTACTTTCCTGGATGAATTCCGGTCCGTGTTTGAGGAACCCGCACTAGCCTCCTCAGCAGAAACAGCGCTACTAAACCTACGCCAAGGAGACTCATCTGTGGGTGAATACGCTGTAAAGTTCCACACTTTGGCATCCAAACTCTCCTGAAATGACATGGCCTTATCTGTGACCTTTAAAAAAAGGACTGTCCTCATGGGTGAAAGGTGCATTGGCTGCCCTTGATCTGCCACTTACTCTGAGTGGTTTCATCTCCCTGGCCACTCGGATAGACGTGGGGTTCTTGGAACAGGCTGAAGAGTTGCGTCACAAGCAACCTCTAGTCCGGCTTCCACGTCTGCCTCAGTTGGCCCCGGTTTTTCGAAAGCTGCTCCAGCCTCCGGTCTCACAGTCTGCAGTAGAACCTATGCAGGTTGAAAGAGCCCGACTCACGCCTTGGGAACGTTCCAGATGTTTTCAAGAAAACCTCTGAAACCTCATTGGGACTTGTCCAGTCCGTCCCCAATGTCCGGGAAACACCAGCACCTAGGGTTTCTGGGAGAAGCATCCTTCTCCATGCCTGACTGTTTCAGTGCACCTCAATGTCGGTACCGTCGCTACCTTGCAAGGCTCAGCATTCCTGGACTCTGGTTCCACTGGGAACTTTGTGGATGCCACTATGGTCTCCCGGAATCCACAAAGTTCCCCCGTGGAACTTCTTCTGGGTCTTCTTTGGCTTCAATTCCATGCACTGATCCTCAATTGGAAGACTGGCAAGATCCTGTGTTGGGGCCCTGAATGCCCCATCTCGATGCATGGTGGTCCTGACCTTTTCTGTGTCTGGAGGGTCTATCATCTTGTTACTGGGACATTGCGGATGTTTTTTTCTGAAAACAAGCCGATACTTTGCCACTGCATCATCCCTATGATTGCCCTGTGGATTCCTTCCGGGTGCCACTCTTCCCACAGGTCGTGTATATCCTCTTTCCATTCCCGAGAAGGCTGCCATGTCTGAGTACATCAAGGAGAACCTGCAAAGTGGGTTCATACGCAAGTCCACTTCTCTGGTTGGCACAGGTTTCTTCTCCTTACATAGACTATCGCGGGCTAAACAAGATCACGGTTAAAAAATGCTACCCCGTGCCGTTGATTGCAGAACTCTTTGATCGCCTGCGTGGTTCCAGGGTGTTCTCCAAGCTGGATCTCCGTGGTGCTTACAATCTCATCCGGATCTGTAAAGGTGAAGACAGTGTTTAATACCCGTGACGGGCACTTTGAATATTTAGTAATGCCCTTTGGCCTATGTAATGCTCCTGCTGTCTTTCAGGAGTTTGTTAATGACATTTTCTGGGACCTTCTCTATACATGTGTCGTGGTCTACCTAGATGACATGTTGTTGTACTCTCCAGACTTTGAGTCCCTCCAGACCCACGTACGTCAAGTTCTTGGCCGACTTTGTGCCAATCATCTCTATGCCAAGCTGGAGATATGCCAGTTTCACCAGCACTTCCTTACATTACTCGGTTACATAATTTCCAACAGATGGACCCCGTGAAACTATCTGTAGTTCTCCAGTGGCCTACGAGCCATACAGAGGTTCCTGGGTTTCGCAAACTATTACCAGCAGTTTATTCCTCATTTCTCTACTCTGGTATCTCCCATTGAGGCACTAACCAAGAAGGGTGCCAATCCATGTGCCTGGTCTCCTGCTGCTGAAAATTTCTTTCTCTAAGCTGTAGTCCGCTTTTGCCTCGGCTCCCGTGCTCACTAGGCCTGACATGAACAAACCCTTTCATCTTGAGGTGGAGGCGTCCTCCGTAGGAGCTGGAGCAGTGCTCACCCAGAAAGGGCCCAAGGGCCGAACTTTCACATGTGGCTTCTTTTCTAAGACTTTTTTTTACCGCTGAGAGAAATTATTCAATTGGAGCTCTGGAGGTATCTTCTGGAAGGTGCTCTCCATCCCGTTAGTGTGTACACTAACCACAAGAACTTACTGTACCTTCAGACAGCCCAGCGCCTGAATCCCAGGCAAGCCCAGTGGTCATTGTTTTTCTCTCGCTTCAACCTGTGATTCATTTTCGTCCGGCTGACAAGAATGTCAAGGCCGATGCCCTGTCCCGTGCTTCGGATTTTGTTGGAGAAGAATCACCTCCTTGGCACATAATTTCTCCTGACTAGCTTGTTGTTGCAGCTCAGGTGGATCTTCGTCAGCTACCTCCTGGCAAGACCTGCTCTCCGGAAGAGGATTCTGTCTTGGGGACATTCTTCTTGTGTGGCTGGGCACCCAGGTGTGCAACTCTCCGTGGCCCTCATCTCCCGCTACTACTGGTGGCCAGTCCTGGTCAGAGATGTCCAGGAGTTTTTGGGATCCTGCTTCTCCTGTGCCCGCAACAAAGCCTCTCATCTCAAACTGGCTGGATTGTTACTTTCATTGCCGATACCCAGGCGCACATGGTCTCACGTGGCAATGGACTTTCTCACCGATCTGCCTGTCTCCTCAGGCAGTACTGTCATCTGGGTGGTGACGGGTTTTCCAAAATGCCCCATTTTGTTCCCCTTCCATGTCTTCCATCTTCCCCATGGCTTGCCAGTTTGTTCTTCAAACATATAGCCCGGCTGCATGGTCTTCTGCTACACATCGTTTCCGATCGAGGAGTACAACTGCAAGTCAACCTTGACTTTTCTTCTGCATACCACCCTCAGTCGAATGGTCAAGTAGAGAGGGTGAACCAGACTTTGGGCTGTTACCTCTGCCACTTCGTCTCAGCCCATCAAAACAACTGGGCTGAACCAAACTACCTTGGGCTGTTACCTCTGCCACTTCGTCTCAGCCCATCAAAACAACTGGACTGAACCAAACTACCTTGGGCTGAGTTCTCCCACGATTCCCTGGACCCGGGGTCTACTGGCTCGGCTCCGTTCTTTGTGGTCTATGGACGTATTCCTCACCCTCCTCTTCCACTGTCTACTCCCTCTGATGTCCCTGCGGTAGAGGATCTGGTGCAGGACCTCAAGTCTATTTGGGACCAGACCCGCCAGTCCCTTCTACGAGCCACAGACTGCACCAAGACCCAGGCTGATAAGAAACGTCGTGCTCCTCCTATCCTCTCTCCTGGTGACAAAGTGTGGTTATTCTACAGACACGTCCAGCTTAAGGTACCCAGCTACCCGGTTCCCTGGTCCCTTTGAGGTAATGAAGCGCATCAATCAAATGGCCAACAAGTTCCGCCTTCCTCCATCAATGTGCATCCCAAACTCCTTCCATGTCTCCCTCCTGAAGCCAGTCGTCTTGAACCACTTCTCCCAGCAATCCCCTCTTCCTGCTTTTAGGCAGATTCCCCGGATGTCTATGAAGTTAAGAAGGTTCTTGACATGAAGATCGTTAGGGGTAAGCGGTTCTTTCTTGTAGACTGGAAGGGGTTCGGACCTGAGGAGAGATCATGGGAGCCAGAAGAGAACATTTTTGATCAGACTCTCCCCTAGAGGTTTCTTGGAACCAAAAGAAGAGGGGAAGGCCGAAGGGGAGGCTACTGTCTGGGGCCCCTCTCCGAGGCGCTGGCCCCGCCCCACCCGGACTTACCTCTCCACATTCCTGCTCCCGTCCGGATTAGGTCCCGCTCCCTAGGGCGCGCACGCAGCAGTAGTGCGAGATTTAAAGGGCCAGCGCACAGATGATTGGCGCTGGCCACTTCCGGGTGTGCATTTAATCTGGCACCTCCCATCATTCCCCGCCGGATCTTCAAGCCATTCCTCTGAAGAGAAAGTCCTTCTGTGTCTCCAGTATATCCTCTGTCTCCATTGTATCCTGTGTCTTCAGCGTATCCTGTGTTCCAGTTCCTCCTTCTGTGTTCCCGTTATCCTGCTCCTGTCCCGTGTGCCAGTCCATTCCTGCGTTCCTGTTCCGTGTGCCAGCTCCAGTATTCCTGACATGAGTCCTATTGTTTCTTCCTGCACTGTTCTCCTGCTGTTACCCTGGGTTCGGACTGTTCCCTGCATTTCTACCTTGGCTGCCACCATGGGGTAGTCACACCTGTGGAACAACCTGGTGGTACCCCGCCGCAGCAAGACCATTCCGCATTGCGGCGGGCTTTGGTGAAGACCAGGTGTCACTTAGAGTCCAGTTCCAGGTGTCATCTCCCGCGGTGGTCCAGAGGGTCCACAGACTCAGAGCCCTGACACTGAGCTTCCAGAGGAGATGATAATCATCTCTAGAGCAGATATTAATATTGGAGACATCCTAGAGCAGCTAATAATAATGGACAACCCACACAGGCAAAGATAATGGAGAACACAGAGCAGACAAATGATAATAATGGAGACCCCGGAGCAGACAATAATAATGAAGACCCCAGAGCAGACAATAATAATGGACATCTCAGACCAGATAAATAATAGTAGAAACACAAGAACAGACAATTATAATATAATAATATTAATATATAATAATATTATAATATAATAATGGAGGTAGAAGATAAATAATAATAAAAATATCAAAGCAGACAATTATAGTAGAGATCCTAGAGCAGACAATAATAATGGAGACCCCAAAAGCAGACAAACAGTAATAATAATGGAGAATCTAGAACAGACAAATAATAATAATGGAGATTCCAGAGCAGATAAAAATAATGGAGACACCAGAGCAGACAAATAATAATAATGGAGAGTCAGAGCAGATAAATAATAATAGAGAATGAAAAGAAGACAATAATAAGGGAGACCTTACAGGAGATAATATTAATGGAGACCCTAGAGCAGATAATGATAATGAAGACTGACTTAAGCAGATTAAAATAATGGGCACCCTCAAAGCAGACCCTCTCACTTTTTTTGTTCCATCATTACATGTTTGGAAAATCATCAGCACACGTGTAGGAGTTTGAAAGAAAAATTGCTTTAAAAATTCATTTGGGAAGGGAATGCCATGACAAGTAGCCTAATGTCAATGTAAATGTATATGTAGAATTAGACATGTGTGCTTAACGCGATATCTCCAGTGTGTGGCCAAGATCTGCTTTGGAATTCTTCATCACATTCCTAACTTTGTCTTTGATTTCTGCAATAAGTGCTGTATGGGGAGCCTAACCTGTTGACTGGTTAATTTTTTTTAACACTAACAGATCACGCGTTGGGTCCTTCCATGTAAGCCTCAGGAATCCACAGCTGGATTCCATTCCGGAACACCCAGGATTCATGACACTGCAAAGATTAAAATAGTGTCTCCAGAAAGCTTGAGGAGCACAAGTTGAAGATTGATTATGGACAAAGTAGCAGGAGGCAACTTTGCTTGCTCTGGATGATAAGGCCTTCATCAATCATACACATCCTCACTTCTCTGATGCTGCCACAGAGCTATCCCAATGATTTGTATACCACTCATAAAAATCAGATGGAACATTTAAGTAACACATATTTGCAGAAGAATGCTTGTTGTCTGCTTCACATCCTGGATATTCAGACTTTGTCTTTGTTTCATTTTTTACATTGCTCTCCATTTAAAAATTATATAACAGATGTAACTTTAGATCTTTAAAACTCCATTTAGACTACTTTCACAAAGGAGAAATCTGATTCTGAAACCCGAAATAGAACATTAAGAAAGAAAGTATAATACGAACTATTCCCGATACAAAAAGCTAACATTGTGAAAGTTATTGGAGTATAAGAGTAATTGTTAAGTGGATGATGGTAACAGGTATCACCTATATTTCATTAATTAACCTGCATCGTAAAATGTATTCCTTTTTTCTTATCAGTTGCAAAGTGTTTCCTGCTATATTCTATTTATAATTATTAGGGCGGACATTTTGCATGAATTGCTGTTAACAGCATTTTAGGATGTGCTTTACAGCAGCCACATGAATTAAAGACCCAGTAGTCTGAAAATGTCCATGTGGTCAATGGAAGAGCATTGTAGACATGTTCTGCGACCTGTGTTCTGCGAGGTCATTGTAGCGGGAGGGGGAGTAGATAAGATTTGACCATCACCTACTTAAATGCTGGATCCAGTAATGGAGATCTTATCTTTTGTTGGAACACTGCTTGTGATGATAATGAGATGACTGCTGCAAAGAAGCATACAGTACATGAATGAGCTTTAATCCTTCATTTAAAAAAAATGTAATTTTACTAATGACACATTCCCTTTACAGTAAATGCTGTAAATGGGAGCGGTACGGTGCAGCACACGTGCGGCACCGTACCGCTCCGTAGCCCGGGAAAAGATAGGACATGTCCTGCTCATCCCCTGCTCCTCTCCGCAGCGTCGATGTATGCCCGCCGTACTACGGTACGGCGGGCATACATTGTGTGAATGTAGCCTAAGAGTTATCTTTGAAGGAGAAAAAGACAAAGTCTGACAATTTTTCAAAAAATACAAGAAATCTATTCAAATTTTGGAATTAAAAACATTTGATAAGATAAAAAAAACTTACTTAAAAATAAAATTATGGTACCCTGAAATAATACATCATAGGGCCACTACAAACAGTAAGATACTCCCATTGCTAGTCTGCAGTATATGGCTGTATATTATAGTATAGGGCTGTATATATGGAAGTATATTGCTAGTGTACAGTATATGGCTGTATACTATAGTATAGGGCTGTATATATGGAAGTATATTGCTAGTGTACAATATATGGCTGTATACTATAGTATAGGGCTGTATATATGGCAGTATATTGCTAGTGTACAGTATATGGCTGTATACTATAGTATAGGGCTGTATATATGGCAGTATATTGCTAGTGTACAGTATATGGCTGTATATTATAGTATAGGGCTTCAGTATATTGCTAGTGTACAGTATATGGCTGTATATTATAGTTATAAGGTGCTGCATCTATGGCAGTAGATTGCTAGTGTACAGTATATGGCTGTATATTATAGTATAGGGCTGTACATATGGCAGTATATTGCTAGTGTACAGTATATGGCTGTATATTATAGTATAGGGCTGCATCGATGGCAGTATATTGCTAGTGTACAGTATATGGCTGTATACTATGGTATAGGACTGCATCTATGGCAGTATATTGCTAGTGTACAGTATATGGCTTTATATTATAGTTTATGGCTGTATATATGGCAGTATATTGATAGTGTATAGTATATGGCTGGCCTGTGAGTGGTTCCACACCATGTTATTATTTACTCCTTTGTGCTGTGAATACTTGTACAAGTTAGAATTAATAGAAGATTATATGATCTTTTCCCTGTGCTCACTGGCTTGGACAATATATCCTTCCCTTCTGTGGTAATGTGACATATCGCTCCAGCTGCCTCTGACCTAATGACCAGGTTCATAATTCTGCATAGTCCAACTTAATTATGGAAACTATTAAGAATAACCTCCAACGGTTGGATTAAAACATTTCAAATGAGAGGTTTGATTTGTGGTCCAGAAAAAAGGCTGAGAAGAACGATTCTACGACTCCAGAAAGTCTGTAGCAGGCCATTACCCAGGAGCCACTGTGCTGGCTGCACCTTAGGCTTCCTGTAATGTGGTAAGATGTGTTATATAAGATACTGGTGTGCAATATCTTGTTATATGCTGTTTTATGAAATATCAGATGCTTGGGCAATGTATCCAACTACCAAGGTACCTCAGTACTGGTGCACAAGTGGGAGTCTACTAACATAGACTCGGAGCCTACTGTTTTTAAAGAGCCTACCCTTTTAATAAAATATTAATAATTCTTTATTTATATACCGCACACTGTATTATGCAGTGCTGTACAGAGCAGCGCTGCAACGCTGCACAGAGCTTGCCAAATCGGCCCCTGTCACCAATGGGGCTCACAATCTAATCACCCTACCAGTATGTTTTGGAGGAAACCAGAGGACCCAGAGGAAACCCACGCAAACACAGAGAGTTACAAGTTACTGTGAGTTCACATTTCAGAATGTATCCAGACCCAATTGGTATGTAATAGTGATTAATTTTGTTGTCTTTGTCAAAATGATGGATGGTACCCAGCATCATTATGTAAACATGAAGGAACACAAGTGGCAACAATTCACATTCTATATTACTTTTTATAGTCATTATAGGAACCCCTAGCTGCAAAATGGATAAGGGCCTCTCCCAAAATAGTTCCTACCTCTAGAGGTCCCACTCTTTTGGGCCCTTTACGGCACTCTAGCTAGTAGACACTTTCTCTTCACCTTCCTCCACACTAACTTTGTGTATGTGATGGGCTGATGCATGCCAAGTGATTAGTAGAGTTCTATTAACCCTGAACTGTACTGAAGATACACAACCACATCAAAACAGCGCTGTCTACATTTGGGAATGTGTTCCTTCTCGAATAGATATACTGGTTTGGCTTTGGTTTTAATCCTACATCATGGCTTCCTAAACGTCTTGTTTGATGGTAAGGGGCTGCCTTTCAAGGATTCTTTGTCCCATCCTGGAACACATATTTGCATATTTCCCAGAATCTCCTAGTGGAGCATCAATGGTTGTAAGTCTGCAAGGCGGTCTTAATTGGCAAAGTCTCTGTAAGCAGAACTCTTACGGTCTGACCCTAGTAAATAGCCTCTCACACAGCCAAACCAGTTCCCTACGCTGTAATGAAGAGACACAACCAGGTAGAAACAGCGCGGTCTACAGTCAGGAATCTCTTCCTACTGGAATAGATATACTGGTTTGGCTTAATCCCACATCACGTCAAGACCTGAGAGTCATGCTTGGTGTCAAGGGAGCTGCCTTCCAAGGTAGCAAAAAGAGGCATTGTTTTCCTT
Organism: Engystomops pustulosus; assembly: GCA_019512145.1. Taxonomy (NCBI): domain Eukaryota; kingdom Metazoa; phylum Chordata; class Amphibia; order Anura; family Leptodactylidae; genus Engystomops; species Engystomops pustulosus. The sequence continues at coordinate 35,115,015 of CM033647.1, read as the reverse complement.
GTCCAATTCCGGAAAATTTAATTGCATAATTTCCAGAACCCTTCTCTTTGGCATCCTATTCTATCGCTGTGGACCCTGCTCTTCAACCCTGTTCAGTAACATACCTACATGGAGGTAGATTCTCTCATCCTCCATGAATCATTTTGTCATTAACCATGGCTTGGTCTATGCCTTGGGCCTGGTCATTAAATGTGGTGTGTGGCCTAGTTGCTCGTGGTCTCGGGCCTAACTTTGATGGAAGAACCTCCTGCTTGTTGTATTTTGCCGCAGACCTTCTGACATCTATGCTATGTGCTGTTTTTCTAGGTGCCTACGTTTTATTGAATTACAAGAGAAAGACCACCTCTATTTCTCAGTTCATCTCAGTCTTGCTTTCTTTCTGCACTTCAGATGGAGTACTTTAAAAGGCCCCCAACTTACACTCATGGGTGTCATTTACCTCTCTCTTCAAGGAAATAGAATTTTGTTAGTCTGGCCAGATGATCCATGCAAACTCCAAAAGTCTGAATCTGGGGCTTGTATTGATTACATTTATTTTGGAGGATATGAACTTTCATATCATGTTTTAGAACTTTTCCTTGATCAAAACTATAAGGAGCCTGAATACTTTAATGACATCTATAAGACGTGTAACCAAGAAGCAAAGTACTCTATTTAGTTTGGCATGTAGCTAGCCCCCCCAGGGGGGAACGCATGGCCATTGAGACCGTGTTAATGAGGGTTAGATGTTACACATAAAAATTTGGCTGCCATTTAAAATTTATTGCCTTAAGATGTTGAAATGTAATACAAGGCTGGCGGACAAGGCTTTCTCTTGTGTATCTTACTCTCCTTTCATTGCATCGTCCTGAAACAAACATGAGTCTGTGGTGCAGCCAGTCTGCTACGACTTACAACTTGCAGAGGAAAAACGCATAGTAAAATGACCGGCTTTTCACATTTAACTCTTCTTTGTATCTGAGTTATATTCTTTTTGTAAGTTAGAAAGTTTTCCTGTTTTTTCATAAATTATTGTCTTTATTAACTGCATCTAATTATACCTCTTAATTACTCTTACAAGAGGAGAATTTTTCTATGATAGTTTCATATCCACTGAATTACTTCAGGCCGATAGGCTCAAAATATGTTCATTTTTAATCATAAGCAGAGCGGCAAGATGGAGAGAAGGCGCCAAAGTGTTCATCCCATCCAGAGTGGGTAGCAGAGAGCATATTTCTGGCCATAGGCAAATGGCTTGGGGCAAGAAGGACTGAAGTTTAGGGTGATCGCCTTTGTTGAGGTACATTTGTGCTATTGCACAAATGCAGTGATTGGGTGCATGTTTTCTAGATCTCTGCTTGCTGTCATTCTATAGGAAGCTTTCACTGGATAGAAATCTGTCCCTGGTCATGTGATGTCACACAGGTGCACGGCTTGTTATATACCTGGTCCTGTGATGTCACACAGGTGAAAGGCTCATTATATCACATTACTTTCTGTGATATAAAGAGCCGTGCACCTGTGTGACATCACATGACCAGGGATATAACAACCCGTGCACCTGTGTGACATCACATGACCATGGACAGATTTCTATCCACTGGAAGTCAACATAGAAGCTTCCCATAGAATGACAGCAAGTAGAGATTTAGAAAACTGTGAGGAATTGATGTAAAAGGTTTTTGGAAAATTGAAAGTTCAAAAACCCTTTTAAGTGTTGGAAATAGCTTAATCTGTGCTGTCCCTGGTCTTCACATAGACAAAGATTGGGTTTGCTGGAGATAGCAGAGTGCTGTGTTCAGCAATATCCAACAGTCTCATATTGTTGAATGACTGGACACATGCTTCACCTACTACTCCGTCAACAAATGAGAACAGGACCCCTGTTCTCCAAAATGCTCTAGTTCTGTTCTCACAATCAGTGATGGTCCCAGCAGTGCATAGGGGATAACAAGCAAACTTGGTACAACCCTTTAATAAAATATGACTACTAAGACACATTGGTCCACAATTATCAAAAACAGTGCAGTTTGCTTGTGAAGTGTGCAGGCTGCGCCAGATTCATGAAGTGTGGCGCCCGTTCTTCATACATAAGGGAAGGTTTTGGCGTTCCGCACCAGATGGGAGTTAGAAACAATGGGGCAGATTTATCAAGCTGTCTGAAAGTCAGAATATTTCTAGCTGGCCATGGCAACCAATCACAGCTCAGCTTTCATTTTACCAGTGCTCATGAATCACAGGAGCTGTGATTGCTTGTCATGGGCAGCTAGAAATATTCTGACTTTAAGACAGCTTGATAGATCTGCCCAATCCACAATAAAAATATAACAGCACAAGTTTGAGTTTGACCAAAGGCAAAGAATAGACAAAATGGCCTACTAATATCAGATGAACATTGCACCCTTAGTCATGCCTGAAATGTATATGATTAGAGAGTAACATATACCCCATACTCTCCCCACATCACACCTCCGTGGAACAGGAAGGGGCAGGGTCTAAATCAATTGAACAGCGATGATGAAAACATTTGGGTATAAAAACTTATACAATGAAATGTTAGAAACATACGTATGTGAAAAGACAAATGCACAAATCCAACGCCACGGCGAAAGTGTGTCGTGGTCAAGGCAATCTGGATCCCTGGAGGCAATCTGGGGGCCTTGAGCTGAATAGGGGACATATACAAATATAATAATACATTACAGAGTACAAACAGTCATATGAAACAACAGGAGTGAGGGTCCTGCTCAAAGGAGCTTACAGTCTATGCGGATGAGGAGGTGACACTAGAGCTTACAGTCTATGAGGATGAGGGGTGACATAAGAGCTTACAGTCTATGAGGATGAGGGGTGACACAAGAGCTTACAGTCTATGAGGATGAGGAGGTGACACAAGAGCTTACAGTCTGTGAGAATGAGGGGTGACATAAGAGCTTACAGTCTATGAGGATGAGGGGGTGACACAAGAGCTTACAGTCTATGAGGATGAGGGGGTGACACAAGAGGTATAAGAGCTTGTATATTGGTCCAGACATTTTTATAAGGGGATGGAATAAAAATAATTTAATAAATAATATTGCTGCTGCTTGAACCAGCCATCAGCTGATATCTTATATTCAAAGTTCAAAGTCAGTGGGACTGCAGAGTAGCATTAAAAGACATGGGTAGTACCCAGAATTGGTTAATAAAGAGTTATAGTTGCATGACGTTAGTGAATGTGATAGGCTGCCTAAATAAATGAGTTTTAAGAGAACGTTTGAAGCATTGGGGGTTGGGTATTAGTCTGATAGACCGGGGTAGGGCATTACAGAGAATTGGTGCAGCTCTGGAGAAGTCCTGGAGACGTGCGCGTAAAGTTCAAATTAAAGAAGAGAATAATCTAAGATCATTAGCAGCGTTCTAGTGCACCTAGTGCAGACACAGCATGATAAATGTGGCGCGCAGACCTTTCAGTGCAGAATTTTGTGTGGTGCCTGGTATAATGCAGCAATTTTGCAGCACAAATGTGTCACAGACACTTTATAAATACATGTGCAAGCAGCTTGCACAAAAAAAAAAAAACTGGTGCAGGGGGCTTTAATAAATGTGGGCCACTGTCACTCCAATGATTCTACAACTTGGGATGGATCATACTTTCTATCCAGCAACAAAAATATTTTATTTCTGTACATTTGGAAGAATTATAAAGTACTGCTTATCTTTTCCTGTATTAATTAAAGAAGACAATGACACAATCCAGACAACCAGAAACATTGTTCCCTTTTATAATAAATAAGATTTCTATGTATATTTTGTCTTGCACAACTACACAAAGACATTCACAAAGATATGGTTTCCTGGAACCCGATCTTATTTTTTACTCTACCTCCTTTTTATTTGAAGCCGAGTTGTTTATTCCATGTGTTAATGACTATTTGAAAGACTGCCCAGACTGGGAGCGGACCACAGACGGGGGACAGCTCAGTTCAAAGGCATGTCTTGTATTGAAGCAATCAAACGACCTTAGTCAGCAGGACTGTGCACTGGCCTGAACTGCAGCTCCGAAGAACTATGTTTTCATTCCTTCTTTCACCTACTCAGCAGATGTTCCTTGGTTATAATTTTTATCATAAATGCCCCTATTTCGCATGGTCAGAGAAAAACATGTGCAAACATAGTCAAGTCAATTTACTGCCCTCTCTGTTCTCAGCACAGTTACAATCATATGAGGGATTACAATTGATTCATTGTTGCATGTCAAAAACAGCAAAGACCCCTGGGGGCTTTGTCACTATTTATGGTCTTTGGACAAGCATAGAATTTGGTCCAAAGACACTTAGAGAGATTTATAAAAGTAATTATTTACAAGCAGCCAACATTTCTTAAAGGGATTGTCTCATATAGAAAACATATTCTGAAGATATGCTATGAGATACTTTTGATTTAATAGTTTGGGGGAAATATTTGAGCATTCTTATCTGCTAAAGATTGCAATAATCAAGAATGTATTTTGCTCTAGAGGGTTAGACATGTCTGGGCATTAAAAGGGTCACCCACTGATTTCAGATGGAGCAGACTGTACTCGTTAAAGCCTTTCTCTCAAATGGATTTATTATTAAACCTAACAGTGTTATTAGAATAACATGTTTTTAGAATATAATGTATGTGGTCAATAGTAAAGAGACTGACAAACAGAAAGGGCTCACTCTATCAGCCTGAACACCAGGAGGCTGACAAAGATGCCAATCAAGATCTTGCCAAAACTGGCAACCAGAAGCCAGACAATAATGATAACCAGGAGCCTAGAAACCTTACAATGATGGTAACCAGCAATCTGAAAATCATGGTACCCAAGAGCCTGACAATGATGGCAACCAGGAGCCTGACAATTATGGCAAACAAGAGCATTACAATGATGGTAACCAAGAGCCGGACAATGATAGTAACCAGTAGCCTGACAATGATGGCAACCAGGAGCCGGACAATGATGGCAACCAAGAGCCCGACAATTATGGCAACCAAGAGCATTACAATGATGGTACCCAAGAGCCTGACAATGATGGCAACCAGGAGTCGGACAATTATGGCAACCAAGAGCATTACAATGATGGTAACCAAGAGCCGGACAATGATGGCAACCACGTGCCCCATATGTTGGTAACCCAGTAGCCGGACAATGATGGCAACCAAGAGTCCGACAATGATGGCAACCAAGAGCATTACAATGATGGTAACCATGAGTCCGACAATGATAGCAACCAGTAGCCTGACAATGATGGTAACCATGAGTCCGACAATGATAGGTAATGCAGATGGCCATGCAATGCTGGCACCAGGCGGGCGGTAGCTAATTATGGCACCCCGCGACCATTTACATTGAATGAGTAGTACCAAGAGGCGGACTCAAAAAGGGCTCCCTAATGATTTGCGTAACCACGATCAGCCTGACAAGATGAGTAACTCTAAGAGAAATGGAAAAAAGGAAAAAAATGATGAGCAACCCTGAGAGTCGGACAATGATGGCAACCAGGCTGGACAATTATGGCAACTGTGTAGCGCCGTTGTATCAATGGGAGATGGTAACACAAGGCTCGCATGACAAATGATAGTACCAATTAAATAGGCCTTTTGTAACATGGATGGCAAACCCAGGAGCCTGGACACAAGATGCAAGGGCGAACAAAAATGCCAAAATGATTGGTCAACCTGAGCTTACATTGTTGTAACCAGAAGCCTGACAATGATGGTAACCAGGAACCTGACAATGATGGTAACCAGGAACCTGACAATGATAGTAACCAGGAGCCTGACAATGATGGCAACCAGGAGCCGGACAATTATGGCAACCAAGAGCATTACAATGATGGTAACCAAGAGCCGGACAATGATAGTAACCAGTAGCCTGACAATGATGGCAACCAAGAGATGGACAATGATGGCAACCAAGAGTCCGACAATGATGGCAACCAGGAGCTGGACAATTATGGCAACTAAGAGCATTACAATGATGGTAACCAGTAGCCTGACAATGATAGTAACCAGTAGCCTGACAATGGAGGCAACCAGGAGCCTGACAATGATGGCAAGAAAAAGCCATACAATGATGGCAACCTAGAGCATTACAATGATTGTAACCAGAAGCCTGACAATGATAGTAACCAGAAGCCGGATAATGATGGTAAGCAGTAGCCTGACTATAAAGGTAACCGGGGTGAGGTAACTAGGAACCTGACAATGATGGCAAGAAAAAGCCATACAATGATGGCAACCTAGAGCATTACAATGATTGTAACCAGAAGCCTGACAATGATAGTAACCAGAAGCCGGATAATGATGGTAAGCAGTAGCCTGACTATAAAGGTAACTGGGCTCAGGTAACCAGGAGTCTTACAATGATGCCAACAAGAGCCTGAAAATGGTGGCAACTAAGATCCTAACAAAGATGGCAACTAGTAACCAGACTGCGATGGCAACCAGGAGCCTCACAAAGATGGTGTTTTGAATAGCCCACTAAAACCTGTGTTTGACTCTGAATGTATTAATCTCTGTTCCAAATCAGATAAGTATATATATTTTTTATTTACAATGCATGAATCACAGACACCCAGTAAGATTCTCTAATTTATTATTGAACTACAGTGATTTTATCTATTGTAGGGGAAGGTAGCCCTGCCTCCTCACCCTAGGCGCAGCGCTCAGTTGTGATTGGCTTATCTTAGGTTGGACATATTTCTTCAGTTGTAAAGTAACATAGTAGGTCTCAAGAATAAATAACATATCATGTGATATTACTAAAAGCATCTACTTTCATGGTGCTGGAGCAAGGAATTTACACAAGGTCCTGAAAGACGTGTTGTCTCTCCTCAATCGATGGAAGATTAACTCCTTCTCCCCCCGGCCACATCGCTATTTGGACTCTTGGACAACCCCTTTAATATTGATAAATCACGGCCTTTTATTTAAAGCAGCTGGAATCCAGATACCTAAGATCCAATAGTTTTCACAGTTCAAGAGCTTTCTCCTGCGATATTCCCACCGGGTTCATGGTGTAAAACCATAGAAATATTTACAGAATCAGAAATCTGATGTTGAATCCTTGTCTTTACACAAAAGGATTATACAATGTTGCAGATTTACTTACCCGGTCCTTTCGCGATCCAGCGGCGCGTTCACTGCGCTGGGTTCGGGTCCGGCCGGGATTTATTAAGGCAGTTCCTCCCACGTCCACCAGGTGGCGCTGCTGCGCTGAAGTTCCCCGGAACGCGCTGGAATACACCGAGCCGGGCTGAGTGAAGGTAAGTGCAAGCTCCGCAACCCTTTTTTTTTTTATATGCGGCAGTTTTTCCGAATCTGTTGGGTTTTCATTCGGCCACGCCCCCCGATTTCCATCGCGTGCATGCCAGTGCGGATGCGCCACAATCCAATTGCGTGCGCCAAAATCCCAGGGCAATTCAGGGGAGATCGGCGCAAATTCGAAATATTTGGGTAACACGTCGGGAAAACGCGAATCGGGCCCTTGGTAAATGACCCCCAATATATTAAAATGTATTCAATACAACACTCCAAACGTTATCTATATGGTTACATGTAGAGTGTAATGTATATAATATGCCAGCTGCATGACATGTCCATTAAAGACTAAAGTTCAACTTCATACCAAATACCTGGGACCCCATCGGATCCCTTGTTCTCGTGATTTGTCGGCGTCTCATCATTGAGACCCCCACTGATCAGCTGGTTTTTGTAGGAAAATCCCTGTGAAAACTGTGAAATCTGTGAAAGCTATTGGATATTCACCTTAGATACCAGGATTATAGTAGGTTTAAAAAAAAGGTAGGACATGATATATCAATATTAATATAGTGATCATTACCTCATGTTTTTGAACTTGCTTTTTTTTTTCCTTTTAACTGTGTATTTCATGTTGGGTTTTTACAAAGGTTTTATTTTTACATTGGATGCTATTGGTCTAACCGATCATGTGACTGTGGGAAGGCAGAAATTAATCTAACAATCAGTTTAGTCGAGTCATCTTCCGAAACCCGTAGGATTTTACGTCTCTTGTCTACGCATGGTGTGCTGCCATGTTGTACATGTATTTTTAAGTCCAATAATAAATATTGAAGTTTTTTTTCCTGCAGACTCTTTAGTAGCTGGATTTTTATATATACTTTGTACTGTAACTGTCTGGAGCCGAGGTTTTCTTGCTCCACTTTCCAAGTGAAGTTCAATGATTCAGCGTTCAGGTGAGCTGACAAATTTTTGTTCCTGGTCCCAAATTATATATATATATATGGTTTCATAAAATAATAAAGCCCCACCTTTCCGAAAAAGTATTTGGGAAAATGAATCAAGACAAAAGTTTTTTCACTTTTCATGATATGTTCTGCACTGGTCTGCCCATGTGTTTTATTTAAGGCATACATGGCCTATGGCCTTGGCTGTTTGTGCAACTTTTTGAAGTTTATGCCAACTGTTAGATGGCAAAGCTTAGAATAATCATCTACGCCAGAACACTGGTGCTTGTGAGTTTAAAATGCCAGAAACCAATGGAGCTTTCATCATTGTAAATGAGAAAAGTATCCAGTGTTGGATACCTATTGGATATTTGTTTCCATAACACATTCACTACTTGTGTGTAGAAAAAGACAAAAAGCAAATGGGAATATAGTTAAATAAATTAAAAAAAAAAAATCAAATTTTAGTTACGTCAAGGGTAAGCGAATCAATAGTCTACTATGTATCTGTTTATCTGGCACAGGTAAACAACAGGAGTATATGGCTTCATCTTTGTCTATAGTAATACACCACATGCACCTTGGAATTTTTGGATGCCTCGAGTCTCCTACAGTGATGACAGTAAATGTCATGTAAGTAGACAGGCCAAGTAAATAAAAGAAGAGCCCACCTTATTGTGTTTAACAGGCGGAAGTGTTATTGTGTGTGTAAAGGTTTGTTAACCTATTCCATAAACTCTGTAATCTACAGGGTCAATGATAAAATCACTGTTGACAGAGTCTTTTCTACGTCTATGTCTCTGTGACCTCAGTTCGCATTCCACTAAACCACGGTTGTCTCTGTTTGTCTTGGAAGTTGGAGAATTGATATTCTGGTGTGTATTTTTCAGATCAGTATGTCCACCTTCATCTGAAATGTGCAGCACTCATGTGAAAGTCTGCTTTCCATGTCTTCTCCATCTCTCAGAACTGGAGATAAATAGAAAGGATTGTGTAACCTGCTCAGAAACTCGATCCAAATTCAGTCATGCCAACTTATTTGGCAATCTGTATATGTGGACTCTTGGAAACCAATGGAAAACATACAAATCTTCTTTCTTCTTAAATCTTCCTGGCTGGTGACTGATCATAAGACTCATGCAGAGTAGTAGACGAGAGGGAAGCTGGCAGGAATGTAACTGCTTACACATGTTAGGGTCTGCAATAAAATTTTATGTAAAATGGATCTCGATATAGAGGAAGAAAACACTTATTTTCGAGTTCCTAGAGTCAATGTTGTAAACCTAAGGATTAGTAAACCTAAAACTAAATCATAAAATCAAACAAGAAATATAGTTGTCCTAATTGTCAAGATTCCTGGCAGAAATTTTACAGTATACTGAAGATACTGGGTTCAATGTGGTTTTCCAGTTATTGCAGGCTGGGGCAGGGTTTACATTTATAAAACCCCCTTTAAAGGAAATCTACCACTTGTTTATATGCATTGAACCAAACATACCTTGAAAATGCTGTAGCTACACTGATGCAGAAACATATCTAGCTTACTCCCTGAGCTGAGTGGTTTTGCTCATAAAGCAATTATAAAATTCAGGACATTGGGAAAGCTGGGTTGTATGCTGGCTGCCCATCATAAACACATTAAACGGAGCTTACTGAACTGTCCAGACAGGACTAATAAACCTGAGCTCGATTACCCCGCAGCTGCGGGATGGTGAAGCGATTGATTGCTTATGCCTGTCAGGGACAACACAGTGATGACGTATTCTCAGCTTATGCTTGGCGGGACAATTCTGGAGAAGTGCAGGGTAAGAAGAGAAGCGCCAGGGCGGCCACAGGAGCGACAGAGCCTCATTATCATAATTTATATGATAATTGCTTTTTCAGCAAAACCATTCAGCTCAGGGATTAAATAAGATATGTGTCTGCATCAGTGTAGCTACAGCAAGGTATGTTTGGTTCATAATGCATAAAAGCAAATGGTAGATTTCCTTTAAATCTTTTACTCATTTAATCCATTGGCTGCTTGTTGGGTAGCGTGGGCAAGGCATTTCTGTCCTGCTGAGGGCTAAGGTCTTGGTTACTGATGCTCCATTCATTTGTCTTACAGAAAGTGAGAAGGAAGAGGGAAATGATGTTTAAGGTCACAGAGAAAAATGTCTTTATATATTTCTTAATATGTGTGTTAATTACTATTTTGTGCATTTTCTCTGTTTTGTGCTCCTTTAAGAAGTCTTGAAATGTGAAACACAGTCAACCTGAAATATCTATCTGCAGAACATAGGGGCTTATTTACTTAGGGTTGTGCTGCTCCTTTCTTCAGACTGTGCACCTTTTTCGGCATTGTCACGGTTTGGACAGGTATTTAACAGGTGTCTGCATTGGGATTTTGCTGCACGCGATCGGTTTTGGCGCAGCTGCACTGGCTTCCATGCGACAGAAATCGTCAGATGATCGGACTGATTCGGACTGAGCGCGGGATTTAACTTTCAAATTGTATCACAAGATAATGCACTTACATGCACCAGGAAGAAGAAGGTGAACACATGCAGCATATCAGGACCTGCACAATCTTAGTGAATCCCGGCACAGTGCATTATCATCGGACAATGCACTTTCGGTGAACTCCGGGGACGAGGTAAGTAAATGTGCCCCATAGTGTTTGATTATTCTCACCAGTACAAAAGTAGGATCCCAGTTAAGTACTTGCTCTCCAATAGCTGATTCTCTGCAAGGAACAGTTCCTTTTGGAGGAGACCAAGTGCTATTGACTAAGATGTGATTAGCCCATGAAGTTGCATGAAGGAATATTACAACCCCAATAGAAGTCTTTTAGCCAAATGTTACCAGCACAGGCTTCTGATTTCATAATGATGGCTTTTATGTTTGGAGGGCACATTCTATAGACATACTTGCACATGTAAAAGAAGTCCAAGCATAAAGCAATTATGGATCCTGCTTGTCAAGATAAGTATGCCAATATTTAGGTTTTGTATGTGCTGAAGCTCTGCCAATCCTTTTCTAATAGGATCTGCATACTTCTGGGGAAGCAACTTTATATGATCTTTAAAAGGGCTGTCTTCTTCTGACAATACTTTGTTTGTTAGAAGGGGCCCAGAGGCAGTCCAGCTGCAGAGATCCCAGTTATCATCTATAATCTGCAAGTCTGCAATTCTTCTGCAGTGCCACCACAGGGAAATGACAGCATTAAATTGTGCCTGTGATATCACACACAGATGTGTCAGGTCCTCAAGAACTATAGCTTTCACATATAAGGCAAGCAATGTTATTGTAATGGGGGTACTGTAGTTATAACTGAACAGAAAGTTAGTGAACAGACATGAGAACAACTGAGCTTAGGGATATATGATCACTATACAATGAGATCAGGATATTTTTTCCATGATTTTGATTCACATAAAATAAGAAATGCATTTTAGTTACTCTAACAGAGATAAATGTGTGGTAAAATAATGAGCTCATTTTAAAGTATAGTTTTGTTTTTTTACAAACTTTCCTTCGGATCAAGAGCGAACAAATAGCAATGGATTAACTACAGAACATTCCAGTTGGTAGAGAGGACCCCCTCTGGCTCCAGGAATTCAACCCCTGGATTATGTTTGTGACCCCCAGTTGTTTCTATCAACCCATTTACTGCAATAGACCAATATCTGAATTCTGGCTGTCTATATACTTCAGGGGGCTGGCTATATACTACAGGGGGCTGGCTATATACTACAGGGGGCTGGCTATATACTACTGGGGGATGGCTACATACTACTGGGGGATGGCTATATACTACTGGGGGCTGGCTATATACTACAGGGGGCTGGCTATATACTACAGGAGGATCGCTATATACTACTGGGGGATGGCTATATACTACTGGGGGATGGCTATATATTACTGGGGGATGGCTATATACTACAGGGGGCTGGCTATATACTTCAGGGGGCTGGCTATATACTACTGGGGGCTGGCTATATACTACAGGAGGATTGCTATATACTACTGGGGGATGGCTATATACTGGGGGGCTGTGACCAATGCATTTCCCACCCTTGGCTTATGCTCGAGTCAAAAGCTTTTCCCATTTTTGGTGGTAAAACTAGGGCTTATACTCGGGTCGGCTTATACTCGAGTATAAGTATATTACATTGTTTCCAGGATATGTTGTTGAAGCAGAAACATTTTTCAATCTCTTCTCCCTCGACGACATTTGCCTTAGTTACTTGTAGTTACTTAGTTACATTGAAATGTAATCAGATTATGTTGTTTAGAAGTTCTGCTTGAAGATTACCGTAATATCTTATGTCCCACAGACTTTATGAAAACAGCATCTTATCCAGGGAGGGCAACCTTTGTAAAATCCACAGGAGAGAGATGAAAATGCCCTCATCGCCAGGCAGAACAAGGACAAGTTCTGTACACATTCTAATCTTATTATATGCTGAGGACATGGTCTTTTCTCCGGGAGTCGCCTTGGCAGAGACATGTTGGGAGCCGCATTTATGTAAAACAAAAGGCGTGTAAAGCTGCGGTAATCTGTGCATAGCCCTGCTACATAACAGTAGCCACAGAAGCAGCCATAGGAGACATCATAGGAACTGGGGAAGATTTTCTAATGAAATATCCCATATATATATATATACACTACACCTATATTCCTGTATGATTGTCAACACTGTGAACAAGCAGAATTTGGTGTTACCCATGATGATGTGTGTATAGCGAATGTCCCATCAAGCTTGACCTGTAACTTGGAAAAGATACTTGGAATGGGACACGGTCACATGGACATAATACAAGCAGTACAGGATGACTATACTATGTTATGCAGAGTTATGAGACAGACACAATAAGACTCATCCTCTGGCTGACACATCCTGTGCTCTGGAGCCTGAAATCCTGTCCTACTAGATTAATCTTCATAACCAGATCAGATTTCAACACTGACCCAACTATAAGGAACTTCCTGATCTCTGCTATCTGGGTCATCATGTCAACTTCAAAAAGATTTTCTTTATTTTAACACTCAAATTGTGACAAGAAAAGAAAACAGGAAATATGCTGAAGAGATTAATCTGTGTTTTTCTGATTAGAATGTTAAATAAAACACAAAAGAAAACAATTTTCCATGGTATAGTAATGCAATAAAGTGGGAGAATGGAATGAGATTTCTTTATCAAATTTTCAGTTTTTTTGGATAATAGTAGTCTTTTGTATAAAGAGAAGTCATGTGGTTTATAGTTTAGGTCTTGGACAAATTCCTCATGGTTTTGAGAAATCTGTTTGCTTTCATTGAATGGTAGCCTTCATTGTTTACTTCTATTGCCATAACATGTGATGATCACACATGTGAATGTTACAAGACAGAAGTTTTATCCATGTGGAGGAGAAATCCAGAATACTGCAAGCATAGCATTACACGATCACTTTCTCAATGGGGCAGATTTACTTACCCGGTCCTGTCGCGATCCAGCAACGCATTCTCCGACGAGGATTCGGGACTTCCGGCGATTCACTAAGGTCGTGCGCCCGATGTCCACCAGGTGTCGCTGCTGCGCCGAGGTCTGTCAGAGTTCACCATCCTATTCCTTGTGCATGTAAGTGCGTGTGCCAAAAACCTGGGGCAATTGGTCGCACAATGGAAATATTCGGGAAACTTGATGGAATCGCGGTCCCGTGGACCCTTAGTATATGAGCCCCAATGTCTATATAGGTCCATATAGGTCTGCCCATCCATGTTCCCCTCCTAGTTAAGGGGGTCTTTTTTAAATTCTCACACGACATCTATTCTTGAAAACAGAGTGACTTGACCTTGGGTTTGAGGATCTGTGTTGTTGGGGAGTGGGTGTGGGGGTTACGTATAATGGACTCCACCATCTTGCAGCTTTGTGTAGCTCTTGCAGGGTGGCAGCTAGTTCAAGGTAAAGGTTGGTGAGGGGCTTCGGGCAGTGTTATATGTGCACTTATATCTTACAGCTAAGAGTCCAACATTTTATTTTGGTGCTTATGGTGGATGCAGAGTTTCTTGCTGAAAGACCTGATGATACCTTAATACCCTCAATGTAAATGTAAATTTCCCTTTAAAGTTAGAGCCTCCATTGGCAGATACAATGTAATGTACAATAATGGAGAATTTCCATGCAAAGAACTTTTTAATTCTACAACAGGTCAGACATATGCTCATATGCTGACAATTCCCGCTATGGTTTGAAAAGTAAAGAGTGAAATCTTCTGCAAATTTTTAATTTAACAGTATATTCACACAGCAGTATACTGCTATTAATATCTTAATGAAATCGCATAATTTCGCTGTAATTAACATCTTAAAAATATGCTAATTAGGCTGAGGGGCTAATGGGTATGTAATTATTCACACCTCTTTTAGACGTTTTCTCCCTCCCCTTGGATTATGTCATCAGCTCTTGGGCACGGGAAGGGGAGGGAGGAAGAGGGCGTAAATGTCTGAGAAATAATTACCTGCATAGCAGCCTCTGAGACTAATTTGCTTATTTTGTTATGTTAATTTCAGTGAAATGTGTCAATTTCATGGTTAATCAAGATAAGATACAGTTTCAGCAGGTCAACATGTGTACAAGTAAGAGTGCTTAGGTTAAAATATGTGTTTACCGATGGTAGATTTCCTTTAAAGTCATTCTGCAGGATCCGGCAGTTGCCTTAGTTTTACGGTCGTATTGCGCACAATGCACAGGGGTGGCGTGGGCCTTCCAGACCCTAAGCTATATCTTACAGCAGCTATCACCCAATGACTTATAGACTGGACCTAGTATGCCGGATCCAAGCAATGGGTTCATATGGAACTTAATCTTACACACTCCACACTTTGCACCCTCCCCTGGATCCCGACTAATCTACGCCCCTCTGATTTAGTTCACTCCTTTCTTTCCTCCTATTGCTTCTCTGTATGTGACAAACTGGCCACCAGGGATGTCTATGTGGGCTTCTCATACGGACATGCCCATGTCGTGGCTGGAGCATAGAACAGCTGACGTCATACACATCAGCAGACCCAGATCGTACTGCGTTTGGGTCTTCCCCTACCTCTTCCAGATGTCCTCTAGCTCGGCCTACATGCTCTTCACTTTACATGGCATAATGCTTGAGGATGCTACCCCAGTCGAGGCTTTGCCATCGCTTGGGAGGATGTACTTTGGGAAGAAATTACAGAAATTGAATTGGATAAATCCTTCCTCTTTTCCCACAAGATGTCACTGCCTATTAGTGCCCAGGAAAAGGATTATATAATTTTATCCAGATAGTAAAGATGCCCCTCTCATCTTCATAGGATTTTTCCATAGGTCCTTGATGTGTGCGGTGTGATGCAGAGGTGGGTACCATGCTCCATATTTGGTAGAGCTGTCCAACCTTTTTGGAGTAAGGATTTTTAAGTTTATCACTTGGTTAAGGGTAAGAAGGTTACCATTTCTCTCGACATAGCTCTTTTGTCGATTTTGCCTGGCTCTATATCCTCAATTGAAAGGGGCCTGCTATGCCACTTCATGACTGCGTCATGCACTGTGATCCCGAGACATTGGAAGAGCCCCCAGCCCCCTACAGTAGTTGAGTGGTTTCAAGAAATGTTGGCTGATAAATCACTATATGGGCTCCATGGATTTCCAAGATATGTTTACTTAAATGCCCAGTAACACTTTCTCTATACCATCCCCCGGGACCTTGTGTTCTTTCAATTTCCCTCTTGTGTATTTCCCTTCTCCCTCCCCCCATTTTTTGCTTCCCTTTTTCTATCCTTTTATTGATTTATTGTTATATTATATTTTTAATGGTCGTCTATTCGCAATGTCTTATTATAATTGTCACGGGTGCTCCCGTAATCCATGTCGCGGATCGTGGGTACACCCGTGCTCCGCTACCTGCCAGTTCCCGTTCCTCTGCCCTCACTTACCTCTCCTGGCTCCTGTCTGTGCTCCAGCTCCCGGCGTGTAGGCCACACGCCTCCTTGCCTGCAGTCACGTGCTCTCTTCCAAAGCCTTAAAGGGCCAGCGTCCTCCTGATTGGCTCCTGCTAATCCGGCATCTCTCTTCACTCCCTGCCGGATCTTCTCCTAGGATCTCCTATGGTTTCCATGGCAGGCTTCCCTAAGCCGTTTCTGTGGAAGAGAAAGCCCATTAGCGTTTCCAGACGCTTTCCTGTGTTCCTGTGTGTCTCCAGCGTTCCCATATGCTCCTGATGTGTCCTGTCTTCCAGCGTTTACAGACGCCTCTGTGTCTCCTGTCTCCAGCGTTCCCATATGCTCCTGGTGTTCCTGTCTCCAGCGTTACCAGTGTTCCTCCGTGTTTCTGTCTCCAGCGTTATCAGGATACCTCGGGGTGCTCCTGCCATCCTGTCTCAAGTCTTCAGTTTGCCTGCGTTCTTCCTGCTGTTCCAGTCCAGCGGTGTCTGCAGTCCGTTCCAGCGTTACCAGTGTTCCTCTGTGTTGCTGCTGTCTTCCCAGGCTTGGACTGTTTCCTGCACATCCCTGTACCTTGCCTGCCACCGCGGACCTCATACCATCTCCCGCGGTGGTCCAGAGGGTCCACAGACTGTTCCAAGAAACACACTTTCACACACTTTCCCTCCTCAAGTGTGACAATAATGTCTCGCTACATGTTTTATGCCACAGATATATGCACATACTTCTGATCTGACGCTCCATATCATGTTGATTTAACCTGTCTCATTTCTTCTGTTCTTAATAAACGTTTGATCACACATAAATAATGACCAGAAAACTATCATAGGAACACGTTTCTTTCTGCTGCAGATTTCCTAATATAGAAATATCTGCAGCATTTCCTTTAACTATATACATGTCCCTTATATATCAATGGGGAACCAATGGTATCAGTTGTTCAATGGGTCCAGAAGTTTTCAGGGCCCTGTATAAACTGGCACATTGTAACAGAGATGTCATTGTGGCCATTGCTGTTGAGATACTGTAGCTACAAAATGTCCGAGTAGTAAAAGAGCTTGTACCTTTATTATCCCACAAGACTAGAAGCACAACCTCCATAGTAATGTCACCATAGTAGAAAGATATACTATGGCTTCCGTAGGCATGAGGACAGCATTTTAACCAGAACAGATGTGGTGTTATTTATGATGCTGCTTTCTCTAGGGATCATATACTGTACTTAACCAAGAAGTATTTGCAGTGTCTGTGAGACATGGGATAAATCATCCTCTATTAGCTTTACAGTGGAATATATTCTATTGGCTTACGCTTTTGAAAATCATTTTTTAATTCTTGGTTTATACAACAAGGAGCAGATTTTTTAGGGCACCAGGTAATGCACAGCTCTACTTTGAAGGGCAGAGGAAGGAGTTAATAGCACTTTGCTTTGTCAGAGTGTTAATCCGTATCTGTGCCTTGTGGATGCTAATGCAATTGAAAGGGAGCCTGTCGTCAGGAAGGTAATTTTTTTCATGATGACAGGTTCCAATAGCCCCTGGCATGTTGATTCAACAAATGACTTAGTCATGCATTTGAATTATTCCAGTGCTTCTTAATTGTTTCTTTAAGCTGACTCCCTGCCAGCAGTGTCTAGTGAGTCCCGGTGGGGGAAGGGGTTTCAGGTCTAAGGAGTATTGCTTGCAGCAAAAAGTTGACGTATGTGTGTGTTGGGGGGGGGGGGGAGGCTGAGTGAGGAGGAGGGCAATGAGTGAGTGACCTGGTAGGTCCCTAGGTCAGAAATCCAGATGAGACTTGTTAAGTTTGTTCAGTCGACACTATACACTATAAGGGGGGATTTATCAGAAGTGGGAAAACGAAAGCTGAGCTTTGATTGGTTGCCACTGGCAAAATAGAACAGTTCTGTTTTCATACACTTCTGATAAATCTCCCCCCCCCCTCCCCTTTGAGATTATGTCCAGGAGTCTAAGGGTGTATTCCAAATAGATTGTTAATCATAATCTACATACATATAAAAAACATATAAGATGATATTCTACCAGTTATCGGTGAGACAATATATATCCCCACTGAGATACATGATGATCTTCTCATGAACGGAACGTTCTAATGGGAATTTCACACCTCTGTGTTCTCACCATTTGGAAAGTATCATTACCAATTCCCTCCTCTCCCACTGGTGTTATATTTTGTCGGAAAGTAGAAAAATGTGATTATTATTACTATTACGAGGCCGGGCTTATAAATATAACACATGTTTAAGTTGGAACTGTGCTTTATTTTTGCAGAAAAACACATGGTACTTCATTTTATTTTTGCATTGGGAGCCTAAAACTTTATTTTCAGTGGCTATAAAGATAGATATAAGGGAAACATATAGTACAGGCAGTCCCCGGGTTACATACAAGATAGGGTCTGCAGGTTTGTTCTTAAGTTGAATTTGTATGTAAGTCGAAACTGTATATTTTATAATGGAAGTTCTAGACAATTTTTTTTCTTTTGCCCCAGTGACAATTGGAGTTTCAAAATTTTTGGTGTAATTGGACCAAGAATTATCAATAAAGCTTCATTACAGACACCTTATAGCTGATCATTGCAGTCTGGGACTATAGTAAAGCATCCAGGGAGCTTCACCAGAGGTCACAGTGGGCAGAGGGGTCCGTCTGTAACTATGGGTTGTCTGTAAGTCGGGTGTCCTTAAGTAGGGGACCGCCTGTATATACATTTGTTTAAGGCTTTATTTACATTGTAAGTATATGTTATAATATTGGCACTTATAATGTGGGAATATTTGCCTTTCTTACTAAAAGGCTTTAAAAAATTTAGCTAAACCAGTTTCTTACATTGTACTGAAAAGACGCAACCACATTGAAACAGCACTGTCTACAGTTAGGAATCTGTTCCTTCTGCAATAGATATACTGGTTTGGTTTTAATGCCACATCATGTCATTAGGCTTCCTGAAAGTCATGCTTGATGTTACAACGTAGCTAAAGAGGCAATGTTTTCCTTATCCTATCCTGAAAAATGTATTTGCATATTACCCAGAATCTGCCAGTGAAGCACCAATTGCTGCAATTCTGTAGAGATAACTTACTTCCTGACCCCAAAAAAGTTATGGCTTTTAAAAGGTGGGGAGTAAAAATGGAAAAGTCAAATTAGAAAAAAAGTTGTACTGATCATAAACAGAAATTTACCACAATCTTTTTTAGGTAGATTGCATTGAATCAGATTATGTTTTGAAGAAATACAAATAAAAATATTTTTGCAAAAATAATTGTAATATTTTGTGGATTATTTTTCCTGGCTCATACCATTTACCTTAATTGGAATATGCTTTTTGCATTTTGTGTTTCTCTTGGTCTCAGTTGTGTGTGGGACATTAACCACTTAATTATAAGTGCAGGGTCCATATTGTGCTATACTATTTTTGACCGTGGCTTTAGTATTGGTACATACTAATATTTGTAAATCCTGAAAATGGCAGCTATTGTGGTAATGGTTTTTAGTAATGAGTCCATGGGTCAAATGACAGGGTAGGAGGGCACTCCTTAAAACCTGGAAAATTATTGCAGTCTAATACATGTGGTTTACAATGGCAGCTATCCGTCGCTTTCTGCCAACCAACAACATAATTTCCAACATGTAATGATATAGAATTACTTTCCACATCTTTGCTAGACTTCTGGATTTGGGGTTGTTTGAGTGAACTAAATGAAAGGAAATGTCATAAAATTTAACTTTAAAAAATAATTACTGCTTAATCTCCTTGACAATGGGTAGGAAGTAGAAGGATTTCTGTCCTAAGCACTTTTCTTTCTCGAAGCCGGGATATTTCTTGACTTGCATGATTTCAATAAGATGGCACATTTGTGTCAGGTTGTTAACTGGCCGTGGATCACATGCAGGAATCTGTAGCATGCTCTCATGTGCTGTACAACTCTGGTGGTCAGGTGTGGCTTACGGAGAACAATTCTACTAATACAGACCATGATCCTTGGTGGAAAAAATCTTCCATGATTGTTGGTGGGCATTTTTTCTTCAAGAATACTGGTATTTAACTCATCACAGTGTTACCTGTAGGAAAAGGCACAGAGTGAGTCCATATGCCACTTAACAGTTCCTCAACACTATGGATAGGACAAATAAAAACATGGGGCATATGGTTAGCTGAAAATGCTGGGAATCTGTTTGCTTGGTATTGTTTGGAACTCTGTTATAAAACCCAAGTTTTATAAATTGTCAGTAGACTACAGTAGTGTCTATTCCTTGTAGCCTTGCTGAAGAACTAGAGCTTTAAATACATGGTCCACCTAGCACCTATTGGAAAGTCGTTGGTTGGTAGAGGTCCACCCTCTGTGGCCCACAGAAGCACCTAGAAGGCAATAAACCTGTGTCTAGGCATGGCTGATTCTCTGCTGTTGAAGTCCCCAGTCTGGAATGGGGCCAGTAGTAAGTAAGAGTTCCAAAACAACCAGGTAGCTGTTTCTACCTGGGGTCATGATATCGCATATCTTTAAGACTATCTCTGATATTGTAGCTTCTAACTGATAACTATACTCTGTTTTCTTTCTTTATCTAAAGCTGTGGAAATGAAGGAATCAGGGGCATACAGGAAACAGGTGCCTATCTACAGATACAAATGTCCTTATTGTCCAGTACAATACCTGGAGATAAGGACTATGCTATGCGTTGATCTGTGTTGATTTATCAATTTCTTGTACATAGATAATGCTATTGGTTTGACTTTGCTGTGTATGTCTGTGAACTGGACTGGTTATCATGGTACTACTCTGATTTGTGCATATCTTTACTATGCTCAACAAGTATTGGTTTAGGCAAGTCTTTGGTATCTCAAATTTATTCACTTTTTCAAGTACAATCTAGTCAATGAGGAAAAGGCACAGTGATATCCACCATATTACAACTCACAACCTGTCCAAGAGACGTGGGTATTGTTGGATTTATGTAAGAATGAACTTCAACAAATTCTAAATTAAGATTGCTTCACACTCTTTAAAAGCCCAAACAAAAAGATTGTGGAGCACATTTACTAAGGACCTTGCGCCAGTTTGCTGTCTGACTTTGCATGTTCTTTCATGTGCAAACTGCACGCATGTGTATTTAAGAAGTTTCTGCGCCACATATATGGTGCACTTATTTTTTGTGTTGCAGTTGCACCTCTCTTCATGCGACACAAATTTCAACATTGATATGGAAGATCTGGTGCACAGTCAGACCGTGCCCCACATTTATCATGCACAGCTCGACAAAAGTGTGTCGCACGGCCCATGTTAAAGTGCACTCTGTCAGGGCGGTGCAGGGAGTTCCGGAGCCATGGAGATCGGGTGCCACAATTCATCTGGCGCCCCCTGCACTTTAGACAGGCAAACTGCACATAGTACAGACTGCCGTTTTTAGTAAATGTGTCCTTGTATGTTTATTTCAATTCAGCTTACATTCGAGGTAATCATATATATTGTGAGACCCCCCTGATGTATACCAGTGCTGTACATTGTAAACATAATGATAGACCCACCAGTCTATGGATAACATCCAGAACATTGCTGCTGATGGAACCAGCAACAGAACTGTGTATGAAAGTCATTACATAGCAAAAATATAAGTCAGAGCTTACACACTCATTGACTGACACAATACATATGTTTGAGTGTAAAAGCTGGGCTGTTGGTAGAGATTTGTCGTCTGGAGCCATGTTGTCTGCCTGACCAGTACTACTTGATTTTCACATGAATGGAACACGAAGAACAATACCAGATAACGTCAAATGACTGCGGCACTAATGCACTCTCAGAGCTAGATTTCCTAGATGTAATCCTCCCCTTTTTATGATACTGCAGGAGATAATAAGCTAGAAAGAGAGATTTACAGGGAAGGAGTGTGTCAGGCATGACAGTGATGAAATGTTTGGCTTCCAGGCACAGAGGAGAAACGTCGCCACAGACTGGAATGATGTTGTGTGTTCTCCATAAAATCAAATGCACATTTTATTATCACCATTATCGTCAATGGAACACCACATTATGTATTATGTGAAAGGATACAAGTCTATTTATTATGACAATCATAGAGTAATAAGAACTTTTTTGACTATGCTTTAAGGAAATATAAAAGGAAGTATAAAAATATTGACAAATTAGGGACAAAACCTTTTGGATGTGTTGAAATTTCAGATCATCCGTTGTTTTTCTGTATCAAATGCAATTTAGATGAGTGATTTCAAAAACAAAAACAATAGTTTTCGTTTAATTATTTTAAGGGAATGAATCAAATGTTAAATTAAATGTGTATAATTTTAAATATATATAACTGTTTGAAAATGGGTTGCAAACCAGGCTAATAGCCAGGTAGGACTATTGTCTATTATGTGTTCAACTGATGTCTGTTCTGCAGAAGTTTGGGAAAGAAGGCTTGGGCATGTCCAAGTTTTTAGGAAAACGTAAAAGTTTAAACAAAAAAAAAAAAAGATTTTCAAAAATTAAGTAGTTGACTTTGGTCTTGGCTGCTTTGCATGATTCCAGATGCTTTGTGGGGTATTCATCAGGACACCATGAAAGTAGAGTAGAATCCCTGAAATAATCACAAATGCTAGTGTATCGCACTTGCTATTATTTTCTCTTTTCTACCACCGCCACTTCAGGGGAGCATGGAGATGTGTGCGGCCTGCAGGGAAGTGGCCTGTGTGGGGCGCTTCTGTCCCTGCGCTGGCGCATTCGCTGTAGCCAGTGACTTTTGTATGCCAAGAAGGAATAAAACACGGTGCAGTGGCCTTTTGGATACATCAAGTGGCCTCTTGATGTATCTGGCTGCATCGGAGGGTCGGCAGGGCTATCATATGCCGGTGCACGAATGATAAATACCCCCCATTGTGTTCATGTTCATTGCCCGGTACTCTTGTACTGTTAAAGGGAACCCGTCACCACTATTTTCACAAATACAGCTAGTGACAGGTTCCTATAGAGCTCTAATAACTATCTGACACCCTGCTTGTAGCTAAGAATTATACCCCTGAGATCCCCATATATTCAACTTTATAGTTTTATCTGGTAACTAAGCATGGCTACATGTAGTCCAGGTGGGCGTGGCCTCCTCGGGCTGAATCCAGCAGCTCCTCCCCATGCCTATCTCTGTATGCTGCTATAATGTCATGTGACCAGGGTGACATCATCGCAGGTCCTATAGCTTTTGTAGCATTAGGAACTGTACACTAAGCATATATGTCATGAAATCACAGCATATTTTATCACATGAAATCACAGCAGCCTGCATGGAGAGGAGTAGAAGTCCATGGAGGCTGCTGTGATGGTTTTATGTGGTCATATATGTACATGGGGTATAGTTTTCATATTAAGTAGCTCAAGGACCTTTGATGATGTCACCCTGGTCACATGACATTAGGCCACGCCCCCATGGACTCGCTCCAAAGCTGCATAGTTACCAGGCAAGATTATAACTCTGATTTTATGGGGATCTGAGGGGAACAATTTTTAGCTAAAAGCAGGGTGTCAGATACTTACTAGAGCTCTATAGGAACCTGCCACTACCTGTATTTGTGAAAATAGTGGTGACGGGTTCCCTTTAAGTCACAGACTCACAGCCTTGCGTGATGTGTGATCGCGGACTGTGAGCTGGCCAGATTTCAAGGTCCAAACACAATGTCAAAAATGGGACTGCAAGCATCATAGTTATACATCAAACAAGGAGGCCTCACAGGGTAATCATAGTTTGTCACTGGTGTTCCAGATGGAACAAGGGACTCTTTACTTCATACATTATTATTATTATCGGAGTCCTATCTTCTGAACTCTGTGAAATCTGGCCACCAAACGCTCTGGGATGACTAAACATGGGCATAGGTCTGGCCTTAGACCTTAAATGACATGACAATATTGTAGATGATCATTGTAGCTCCTACATATGGCACTTATTTACTGCTATTACTTTTATTTCATGGAGCTTTGAGCGAATACACTGTTGGGTATGATAGCCATGCCATAAAGGACTGGGCTTTTGATGTATCTTGCTGGGGCCTGCGCTGCAGTTATTTCTACACCAAGCCTATTTCACATATGAAGATTGCGTTTTCACGTTTTCATATATTTCACATATGGCTGCAGCGAGTGCGCAGGCGCGCTGATGGGAACGCCTCACTCCCCCCCCCTTTCACACTCCTCTAAACTACCATTTGCAGTTATTTCATGGCCCTGATAAACCCCCACAGAGTTCTTATATGTCCATCATAGAGACCTTGTAAAATGCTTTAGAGGCTGTTTGCACATGTTACTTGCATGAGATCCCAGTTTTGTGCTGACCCCACAGGTGGTTTGGATAATTTTAGTTGAGACTATAAAATGTATTAATTATCTTCATATGTGTCGTTTATACATGGATGAGACTGCTATAACCACAGAAAACATCCCAAGAGTTTATGTGTTCTTCAAATGAGACAATGAAAGTTTATAAAACAATATGAAACAATAAACTTTAGAAATTTTGTTTTCGTTCCTTCATCAACTTGTTTCCAGAAGAATGTGGACCACACACTGGTCTCAGACACTGTACTATGCAATCACTGGAAGAGCAGATCTGGATTCCTTGTTAAGCTTATCATTCAAACATGGACAAGTTGGAGCCAAGGTATGTAGTCATCCTAGTTAATACCATCTTGATGTGGCATGCAAGTCTTTTGGTAAATCTCCAATATTGTTGATAAATAAGTTTTCTAAATGTATACAAAAGGGGCAAAACCTTGTTCTTACTCATACTTTTTGAAGATTTCCATTCGAGATTTGATTCTTTGAAGGTTGACCAAATTTTTCAAAAGATTCGGTTCAGATCCAGGTCAAAATGGTCCGTACCAACACTAATTCTAACCCTACCCCTTATGAAAAAAATATAAAAAAATGAAAGAAATTAGATGGAACATTTTTACATCTGTGTTTTAAAGGGGTTATTTAAATATTTACAGGACAATTACAGCAACATCAGGTTTGTCCAAAATAGATCATAAAAAATGGGAAATTTGATCCTGGAAAATTAACGATTCTAAAATTTATTTGCTCAAATTGCCATATGTTTTTATTCAAAAATATCAATATTTCCCTATCATTTGACGGAGATGGTTTTATGGGTGATATCCCAGATTCCGATGTCCCAGATTCTATTTTATAGAATTAATAGCAACTATTTCCATGTATGCCAGAGGTCACCTTCAAATTAACTTTTTCTAAGCAGAACCAATATAACAATATAGAAGTATAGGAATCTTTAATATTTCAGGTCCATCCTTATAGGCTATGTTTTATTATTAAGATTGTATCTATAGTATTTTATATTATTATTTTACATGGATGATTGAAACCACATCACTATATATTAAACCATCTACGCTACTGGTTTTAGTATAGCTGGAAACAATGATTTCCATGTAAAGAAGCAGTCGCCCGTCTAACCTTTTAATTTTAAGAGATCACTTACTGCAGACTCTCCATTTATTACCTGCACTTAAAGTGTAGCCAAGAAAAACCTAACCTTATGGATAACTAGATGTTATCTCTCTGGGAAGTCTGCTCGATAAATCCTGGTGTCCTTGGTCCCGACTTTAAGTGGATTGAAATGATGGAGGCACAGAACATGTCTCTGGGTATGACTAGAGGAAAAATATTTACTTAGTAAACACTTTCACATACTTCGGTCTAGGGATAAAAATTCTATACTATTGGAGTCCTGGACAAACAATGTATTATATATCTAAAAAATACAACATGAAAAGTAAAGGAACATGCCCTATAAAGGTGTCTTCATGTATGATTGATAAGATGCTGTCATGGAGTTAAATAACTGTTTATGGTCTATCCACATGATAAATCAATAATTGATGATTGGGATACAACACTTTGGCCCCAATATAATCATCTTTTTGACAATGTTTAAACACAGGGATTCAGAGAATCAAGAGGTGATAGCTGCCAGTCACAACAGGGACATGGAGCCAACTACTTCTGGCTTAATGTCAAATGCTACCTTTAAAGGGGCATTATAAAAACATCCTACCAATTATTTGGAACTTCAGACCTCATCCAATAGTAGGTCATCAATATCGACTACATAAACCGATACACAACAAAGGACATAAAACAAAATGGGCATCCAAATTTGCCCATGTGCACAAGAGCAAAAGGTTCAAACAACCACCACAATACACCAAAAAAAGAAAATAAATAAAGGGAGAGGAAATATGTAACCTGCAACAAATGCAAATAAAATGGGGGTCATTTACTAAGGGCCCGATTCGCGTTTTCCCGACTTGTTACCCGAATATTTCCGATTTGCGCCGATTTTCCATGAATTGCCCCGGGATTTTGGTGCACGTGATCGGATTGTGGCGCATCGGCGCTGGCATGCACGCGACGGAAATCGGGAGGCATGGCTGAACGAAAACCCGACAGATTCGGAAAAACCGCCGCATTTAAAACAAAAAATTGGTCGCACGGGCCATACACACATGCACCAGGAAGAGATCAGTGAACTCCGATGCAACTCGGCGGACCTCGGTGCAGCAGCGACACCTGGTGGACATCAATGTGCCCCGGGCCATTCGCAATCCAGCAGCGCGTTCTCTGCTGTGGATTCGGGTCCGGCCGGGATTTATTAAGGCAGTTCCTCCGCCGTCCACCAGGTGGCGCTGCTGCGCTAAAAAAACCATCGGAACGCCTGGAGTTCACCGGGCCGGGCTGAGTGAAGGTAAGCGCAATCTCCGCGACAGAATTTTTTTAAAAAATGCGGCGGTTTTTCCGAATCCGTCGGGTTTTCGTTCGGCCACGCCCTCTGAGTTCCATCGTGTGCATGCCGGCGCCGATGCGCCACAATCTGTTCGCGTGCGCCAAAATCCCGGGGCAATTCAGGGGAAATCGCCGCAAATCAGAAATATTCGGGTAACACATTGGGAAAACGCGAATCGGGCCCTTAGTAAATGACCCCCAATGTCTTTATTAAATTCTATGCCTCACATTCTTAAATGTTTGTGCCGGTTTTCTGTCTGACTTTGCACTAGAAAGAACGTGCAAACTGCTTGTACTGCACATGTATTTATAAAGTGTCTGCACCAGTGTTGCGTCGCAACTGCACTGTGTCCGACAAGACAGAAATATGTGCATCTAAAGGGGGATGTTACTGCTTAGTTGGATCATGGGGCACGTTTATTACTGACGCGCGCCACAGTTCTGTCTGCACCACAGTTCTGCAGCATGAACAAGGTGTACCAAAAAATAATGGTGCCCACTTCCTGAGCAGTGCAGGGGCGCCAAATTAATGATGAGTGTGCACTAGTTTTGATCAATATGCTGCACACTCCACAGGAAAATTGCACATAGTAAAGATTGCACAAGTTTTAATATATGTGGGCCATTATGTAAAAAAAAATGTACATAGAGCATATTCAAAGGGAGGAAAAGAAGATATAGAAAATCCAGGCAGTGGGGGCTATTTATCATACGCCGGAGCTCAGCCTCTTGATGTATACGGTGGGGTCCTGCACAGAGTTCATTTCAGCCATGTAATGTTCAAGGCTGTAACCAATCACCCCAACGCGCGTTTTGAGTTCCCTCTGCTTCCTCAGGGGGCTTGAATTAGGAAAATTATGCGTAATTAGGAGGGACAGGGCCCCATAGCAGACTTCTTTTAATGGTGCCCCCTTACTCCATCAGAAAGTATACATATTTGTATACTCACTCATTTATACACTCATGCGCACAAATGTATGCTCTGATATATACATTTATACACTTACCCATATCTGGCCCAATAGCTTCTGACCATATGGGGAATATAAACAGCAGGAATTAGACATGAGAGAACCCTAGGCTTGTCGTTCTGCTGTAAACTCCATTTCCCCCGACATTTCATGCTGTGTACTGTGGAAGATGTGTACTGTTATATACATATTATTAAATACAATGTGCACATCCTTGATTCTCTAGTGTGTCAGGTCAGACACTGCGGGCCCCATAGCAGCTGCTAAGGTAGTCATGTAGTCATGCACATGTAGTCATGAAACATATTCTAACTGCCACGTGTGACTGCCATTCTCTCCCTGGGGTGTGACTAGAGTGCTTAAAACTACAGACCACTGCCTCAAATTTAAAATTTACATTCGTGTCCACTACTGTATATAACCCCCTCACATGGCTTGTGCCCAGGTTCATTTGAAACATTTGCAATAAAAAGTCTCCAAAAAACCAAAAGTTTCATTTGCCAGGACAGAAAAAACTAAACATGTATCACAAGAAAATGACATGATCATACATAAGGCGCAAAAAAACCTTCCAAATGTCTCAATTATACACCAAAAATAAAAGTAAAATACATGTCCCCCACTTCATTTACTAAATGAAGGCATTTTATTACATCAATATCAACTACCTATCACTTTCAATTGCTCAGACAATTGGTTTCCTCATTGCCTAGTGCCATACATTTTGTTGAAGGTCCGCGTTGTATCTAGACCATCTATTGTCATCTAGACAGCACTGTTACATCTATGTCTGGCTGTAAACAAGAACCCTACAAGAGATCTATCACCACATTGTCTATTTTTTGTACTGCTATTTAAGACTTTTTGGTCTCCGTTGGAACTTTATGGTC
Organism: Engystomops pustulosus; assembly: GCA_019512145.1. Taxonomy (NCBI): domain Eukaryota; kingdom Metazoa; phylum Chordata; class Amphibia; order Anura; family Leptodactylidae; genus Engystomops; species Engystomops pustulosus. The sequence goes on along the minus strand of CM033647.1, from coordinate 35,086,225 downwards.
TCAACTGCAACCCAAAAGTCTCCAATGAAACCAAAAAGTCACAATTGCAACCAAAAAGTCTCAAAAAGCAGTACAAGAAATCAGACAAAATGGTCATAGATCTCCCCAAATGTCTTAAATTTGGCAACTGTTTGGCAGCAGTCCACCAGTTGACTATGTTTGCCTAATACTGTCTGTGCCATCAGCACATCCTCACTATTCTAGAACTCAGGTTTAAAGCATAACATAAAGATGGACAAGCTACAGTGTTTTGGTTATTTATGTTCTTACTATGTCCCATTTTGCAAGCTGTGCAAATAGACCTGTGTGCTCAATAGCAGGTGCTTCATTATGTGTTAATGTGTTTGGGTTATGGTAATCCAAGGGTTTAGCAGCTCTGCCTCGGGATTAGGGCAGTGGTAACTTCCTATCTATCTCTTGTTTCTATACACTGTATTTACTTAAGTTATCTCCTGGGTAAGCCATATTCTCTGTCCTCAGTTCTCCTCTATAGGGCCATTCCACCTTCAATGGAAGTTTTTTGTCATGAAAAATCAGTTCAGAACATGTGGTGGCCATTATTCGACACTCAATAAACATCCTATCTAGTAATCCTATTTATGGTCAGTCTGGACAGCATAATATGGTAATCATGGGCTCATACCAACCAACAATGATTGTATATTCACTGTTAGGACCCACCAGCTCTACATTTCTGCCATATTGAAAATGTAGTATTTCATTGTGAAATAGATTTTATTGACTAGTATATAATATAGCAACCATTCCCACAAGGAAGAAGGTTTCTTTGTTGATGTATGTAATGTTTTGCTATGTTAAATGTATACTGTATAAAGGAGTATCTATCTACCAATAATCCTCTTCCCTATTACACATCCAAATACCCCAGTAAGAATCTATAATCTACCGTATATGTAATCTAATCTATAAACCATCTACACAAAGTAAGTGCTGTGGATAAATTGTGTTAATAATTGCTTATGCTGTGCTAGAGTATCTTAATGAAAATACTGGGGGCAAATTTACTTACCCGGTCCTGTCGCGATCCCGACGAAGATGAAGTCTGGCGCGATTCACGTTACTCATGTGCCCGAGATCCTGCATCTGACGCTTCCCCGCTGAGGTCCGCTGGAGTTCACTTTTTTCTTCCTGGTGCTTGAAAGTGCGTGTCTTGCGACACAATTTGAATTTTAAAACCCGCGCATAGTCCCAATCCGACGGCATCACATGAAATCCGATCGCGTGCACCAAAAACCCCAGTTAAATGCGGCACAAAGCGGAAACCCGACGAAAATGCGGTTTGCGGACCCTTAGTAAATGAGCCCCAATTTGTCAGACTAAACCATTAGATTCTATGGAGAGGTTGGTTCTAGACTGGGTCTGGGTTAATGGTAAATATTCAGGTTATTAGTGGGGCTTTGCATTGTGCTTTAAAAAGTTTATAAATAATCATTCAGTGATTTCACACGATAAGCTATCGTTTTTCATAGATGATACAAGACTATTTAAAGAGATAAAATACAAAAGAAAATAGGATATTGTACATGGGGAAGTAAGACACTCTCCAAGATTATGTATTAAATGGGAAAAAACTGGACAAAACCGAAATGGAAAATGACTTTTAGGAAGTTTAGTTCACAGGAAACTTAGCAACATTTTTCTGTACAGGCAGTCCCCGGGTTACCTACAGGATAGGGTCTTTTGATTTGTTCTTAAGTTGAATTTGTATGTAAGTAGGGACTGTATATTTTATAATTGTAACCCCAGTGAAATTTTTTTTGGTCTCTGTGACAATTGGATTTTAAACATGTTGGGCTGTCATAAGAACCAGGATTAACAATAAATCTTCATTACAGACACCTGTAATAACTGTTATAGCTATTTATTGTAGCCTAGGGCTAAAGTACAGTAAATGACCAACATCCAGAGGTCCGTTTGTAACTAAGGGTCGTCTGTAAGTCGGGTGTTCTTAAGTAGGGGACCGTCTGTACTATTAAAATCATTTTTTTTCTCGGATCATTGCTTACATACAGAATATTCTATGTTCCATCAACATTTTTACGTTTCAAGTATGAACAGTAAATATAACAATAGAGACAACAACAAGGGGCATAGCCCCGTGGGATTATACAATATAAATCTACTAGCACTCAAATACAGCAGGATTACTGAAGTCTTGATGCTGTGTGTACATATAGTGAGTTCAGACAATGCCGTCAACATATCTTCATGTCTTTTTACCCATGGCTGCCCTAGCACTCGGGTCATTGGCGTGATGACTGGTAGTCTACAGAATTGTGGACAGAGAAGTTTATTGGAGGGCACAGGTGTGTCATAATGTGTGGGAGTGGAGGATAGCATAGTGGGGTCATAGAATAGAAGGCTGGGGATATAAGTGATAATTCTACTGAAGTGTGTGGGGGGGCTGGGTATTAGTCTAGCTTTATTATTTATGCTTGGTTAACACCGACCAAATATCATTATAATATCACTTTAGAAACAATCAAATCATGATAATTGCTAAGTATAAACATGTCCTTTATGTGGGCACAGGACACAGAACCTAGAGAAATGTGAGCTAAAATAATATGCCCCTATAATTACACCTACAGGCATACTATTTTTCCGGCATATAACATGGCATGGGCGCCGCCATCTTGCCTTGGAGAGTTGCTCCCCTTAATATCAACAGGGAGCGACAATCTGTCTCTATGACAGCCACGGGTCTTTTAAAACCTGAGGCTGTATGTTTTGTGACCATTTGTTAAAGTACCCTAGGGGGTCTGAAAAATAGTGAAAATAAATTTTAAAAGTCTCAAAATGTCCGATCTATCAACATATAGGGGCAGATTTATCAAGTGTCTGAAAGTCAGAATATTTCTAGTTGCCCATGGCAACCAATCACAGCTCCCCTTTAAAATATTCATGAGCACTGATAAAATGAAAGCTGAGCTGTGATTGGTTGCCATGGGCCACTGGAAATATTCTGACTTTCAGACACTTGATAAATCTGCCCCATAATATCGGTTATTCCCAACGTTGAACCCCATAACGGAAAATAGCGCCAAAATGTCAAAAACAGCACTTTTGACATTTTGCTACATATAAAAAATTTTATAAAAAGTGATCAAAGGTCGTACAGTGGTGGCAATGAAAACATCATATCATTCCGCAAAAAATCACTCCGCACACAGCTCCGTACACCGAAGTATGAAAAAAGTTATTAACGCCAGAAAATGGTGAAGATTTTTTTTTTGTACAGAAGGTTTAATTAATAAAAATGCCATATTGAAATCAAATCTAATTTTTTAAATTTCCTTCTTATATGCAGGAAAATACGCTAGTTACTGTAGCAGTGCTTTTTACTGCAACTTATCCCCGTGTTCTTAAATGGGTCTAAGTTGTACACAGGTTATGTGACAGATGTATGTGGTTCTTATGGAAGCACAGGCCAGAGGGAGGGGCGAATGTAAGAATGCAAATTATCAATTTTATTAATTAAAAAACCCACAGACATTCCATTTTTAAGAACTAAATCTACCACCAGAATGAAGGATTGTAAACCAAGCACACTGACATGCTTATGTGTGGCCCCTCTGGCAGGATCTGCTTTTCCTTAAACTTTCCTATGCCTGTTTTTTAAGGAAAAAAGGGTTTAGAAATAATGCAAGGAGGCTGAGGGGCTCCAGGCTCCATATATGTTAATGTAGCCTTGAGACCCTCAGGCTCATTTGCATAAATTTAAAAGCCTTTTTTATTAAATAAACAGGGCATAGGAAGCTTAAAGAAGAGCAGATGCTGCCAGAGGGGGCACACTCCAGCATGTAAGTGTACTTGGTTTACAATCCTTCATCCTGGTGGTAGATTTCCTTTAAACTTTTACTTTATGCTATGCGATCAGCAATACCAGACCGAACCTGACTTTTAAAATCCTATTCAGGTCTGGGTACCAAACCCAACCCCAACCAGTAACACCCGTGATCAGTGTTGGCACCATTTGTGGGTATTAACTGATTAAGTGGCAAAGTCGTCAGAGGCATTTAAACTCATCGGGTGAGGGGAAGTTGAGCCAAACTCATCCCTGTCCCCGAACTTCTAATGAAGTTTGGAGTCAGGTCCGAACCCACAAAGGGACTCTGTGCTGAGTAAAGCCATTGTAATTGTAAGGAATTGTAATCATTTTTCCACACTCTGGGTGATGTCCGTAGTTTACCTCCATGATTATCCAGCTTGTTCTTGGGAAAAATATTTTTCACTATGGTGAATGCAAAACAGACTTGACTCTTTTTTCCTCTGTCCTACAACAAATTGCTTAGCTGCTATTGAAGGCATATAATGTAAGTCGTACCATAAAATGAAACAGCTGTTTCCAATAGAAGATCTTTATTGCTAATGAAGTCAGCGCCTGGTATGTGAATGTATTATCTATCCATTGTGTATGTTACTGGATTGTTCCCAAGAAGCGAAAAAATATCATATAATAAAATCATCAAAAGTAAACATTCCTGTATGGAGAATAGGGATGAGCGAGGGAAAGAAAGCTCTGTGTGTTTTATTCATCTGGACCTCGCCGGCCCTCTCTGTTTTTGTTGGCATTGGATCCGCGTGGTTTCATGTTGGACTTGGAAGCCGGAGTTGGCTGTAAAATTCTGCCTGAATCATCACTCTGTGTATTGCATAGAAACTACGGGAGGCTAAGAAAATATAAACAGTTCATAAATGAAATAGGACAAGATAATATGCTATGGTCTTGGGGATTTTCGTCATTTCTTTGTTATCTCTATACATTTAAATTAATGTTTTTAAAAAGCGGAGGAACTAATATTCTGCTAGAACTACAGGATCTAAGCAATGACCGGCTTTGTTCCCTAGCGTCTGTCAGCTGCAGTTCAGCCATTTCCAGAGATTTTTTTAGCTGTTTATTTTTCTAGAAAAGCTATGTGACCATTTTTATGGTCGTCAATGCACACAGCAGTTGTGGCCCAGATTTCCTAGAATCCTGCAAGAGACTTCATACACCTACCTGTTTTATAGATCCATGCCGAACTAATGTGTCAATGTGCCATATGACCCATACATTCTGATAGGGTATCATTTCTACTTGTACAATTCAGTTGTCTCAAAAAGTATAGTTATAATCTACAGAAGTAAACATGGTGGCTTCCTAATGGTCAATTGGGGTCATGTGGGTACAAGCCTTCCCAATGAGATACAGTGCTGAAATGAACAAAGGCTTGAATAGCTAAAGTTGAATGTAAATTAATTAAAGGAAATCACCACCAGGATCAAGGATTGTAAACCAAGCACGCTTACATGCTGACAGGTGCCCCCTCTGGCAGGATCTGCTGGTTTTTTTTAAAGGCTTTAGAAGATATGCAAATAAGCCTCAGGAGCTCCATAGTTTTGAATTGAGCCCAGAGCCCCTGAGGTTCATTTGTATAATTTTTAAAGCCTATTTTTGCATAATAAGGACATTAGAAGCTAAAAAAGGGGCACACACCAGTATGTCACTATGCATGTTTTACAATCCTTACTCCTAGTGGTAGAATTCCTTTAAATTAAAGGGAGACTACCAATAGATTTGACTTTAGACAAAACTGCACACTGTATCCCTGGAGATCTATCAAACCATTGAATAAATGAAGAAAAGTCCAGCTCACCTTCCAGCAAAAGGAGAGTTTCCCGATGTGGCGCGCATCGTCCATCTGCACGGGCAGTATAAACGATTAAGAGAAAATCCAATATCCAGTCATGCTGTTTGCCGTTTTGGTAGATTACCTGCTGTGGATGTTTATTATATGCCTAAATAAAGAATGAAAATTGTTCCTGAAAAGACTGGATATTGGATTTTCTCTTAATCTATCAAACCATACCTGTGTGTGCAGTTAGTAGGAGAAGGATTGTATATTATTCCAGAATTGTAGCTGAAATTAAAGCAACTAAAGATGAGTCCTCAATGCTCTGTGTTCTTTGATAGCTGCAGTCAAACTGCTACTCATCCCATCCCCTCTGCTGTAGCAATATCTAACCAGATGCCTGTAACTGCTCTTATTCCGAGTAAGGGAGAGGGGCTGTGTTGTGAAATCTTACAAGTGTCACCTAGTTCTCTAAGTCCAGTTGCAATCCTAGAATATAATACATTTATTCACAGTTCTGCTGCTACTTACTTTATACACATTAGTATGGTTAAACTGATCTCCAGGGCTAATACATAACACGGCCTTCAGCTTTATATGGTCAAAACTGCTGGTAACTCCCTATAAAGCTCCTTGACCCTAATTCAAAATCTTTAACAACACTCCATGATAAATGTGGTCCTGGTGTCCTGTGTGGCAGAGGAGTTTTGGGCCCCCATTGTTCCATGGCCATAGTGTGTAGCTGCAGCTTCAATAGCTCCACTTTTTGGAAATTACGAAAATGAAATAACTCTACTCATGTTATTTTATCGGCATACAATGGACACTATTATCTAACTAACTCTTCCAAATAAAGAAGAGCCTCTGTATTATCAGTATGCAGAATTTTGCCTTTTATGTAACAGAATTTTGAACTTGTTATAGCGGCGTTCTCATCTTCACCCGCTGAGAAGAGTCATATCACATGTCTGATCATGAGGGGAATGTTAGCCCACTCACATGAAACGGCTCCAGATGTCAACCTTATCATTCAGAGCTGAAACTGGATGTTAGTTACAGTACATTGTGCTACTTTATGGCACTTTTAGCAATGTCTAAAGGAAAGTTATGTAAAATGAGGGTCAGATGATGATTTCTACAGCATAAATCCACTAATAATATCAGTGTAAGAGCCCCTGTGTATGTAACCAATCAGCTATAGGGTTATATGAACAGATTTAAACACAAAATATTTGCAATGTGTTATAGTACTAGCCTTAAAGATTATACTGAACTTTTGGAAATGTTCAGTGTATAATCCATATCTGTATGGTATATGTTGTATCCAACAGGAAATACTGGATGAAAAAACATATATTTTTTTCATATCTGCTTCCTGTTGCAGAACAACGTATAAGTACAGCGGAGGCCATAATAGCTAATGCAGGACAGATGCAACTGTAGTGCCTCCATCTCTGGCCTCCGCTGAGCATATAGTTGAAACAAAGAGTTAAAGATAGTCTTATTTCCTTGCTTCAGAGATTTTCTGTGTGGAAATAGACCTGATTCAGGGTGCTAAGATCAAATTTTACTCCTAAACAATCATTTTTAGTGTCATGAGTTCCCAGAATCCCCAGAAGTCTACAGAAACCCCATAATCTACTCCTCATGGATGTTGTATATAGTATAGCACGCCCTGTAACACCGCCATGGCCCTGTCATATTAGGCAGGAAGAAGACCATAACTAAAATAAGAAGCTTTTAACTTAACATTTATTGACTTTTTAAGTTCAGGTAATTCTCATTCTATCTGCAAATCTTCGTCTTGACAGGATCTTAATGCTCCATGATCTGTTTCCGACTTGGAAAAAAATATTTCCTCTGTAGGAGAAGAGCATCAAGTGGGGGATTAAGGGATGGTAACACAATTGTTACTTACCTCCCAAAGTAAAAGACTTTTAGGAAGACTTTAATATTTACTTCTCGATCTTATTTTATATGTTTAGCCCTTAATCCATTTAATTACTTTTCTTTCAAATATTTTCCATTTTAACCCATTTAACTGGCAGTTGCCTCCATTCATTTATTCTGCTATCGGTGAACTTTTTTGCACTTCTGTCCAAATTTCTTAGCTTTGCCAGCAAACTATCAATATCTACTTAAAGATGGCTCCAGTGAAAAATATGTATAGTCTATAGACTGAGGAATAAAAAAGTGTTAACATCCAAATCCAATTTATTTCAATACTAGCTGAGCCTTCAGTGACATTCAGTTAGAGCTCAAACAATTCTAAGATCCAAAGTTGACGCAAATTGGAATTGTATAGTATACTTTTGGGCCAATTTTGTGTCAGTCCCTAGGCCCTCCACAGGGACTCTGATAGGACAGCTGATGGTTGATACGTAAAGGGTTATCTAGATTTTTTGACTGGTCCAGGGCATAATAATATATTATTAGGGGGAATTTAACAATGTGTCTCAGGTTCCGCCAGTTTCTAGCTGGAAAACACTAGTCTTTTGCTGCTCCAGATTTATCACTGTGAATTTTGGTGCAGTATAAGACTGTCGGTTCCTACTTTAGACCTTTTTTAAGTAGGTCTAAACTGTGTGCCAGAAATTTCCTGCAAGCCACGCCCATCTCCCGAAGCCATGCCCCCTTAACCGGACAAGTTTGGAAAGTGCCAAAAAAGGCCTAAAAGCCTTGATAACTGTGGTGCAAGACCACCAGAATTGTGGCGCAAGTGCATTTATAAATCCCCCCCATTGTCTAAACACATTACAATGTATACAAAGCTGCCCTTTTACTTATTTTCTCTGCAGACTGTGTTTGTAGCTCCAAGATGGCTGCAGCATGCCTCCTTGAGACTTCAAGTCCCATCATGCTTTTTTCCACTCCTATAGGCTCCGGTGCTCATGTAATACAAGTGAAAAAGCAGCCCTTGCCCGAAACCAGGAAGTACCCACGCATGCGCTACAAGAGAGCACTGATTGGTTCCCATGGCAGCCTATAGTCTAATAGAGACTCGTAGGCCTGCCATGGATATTGATCTCTAATAGCCTGCTGATGATTAAAGATCAGCAGTAATATTACTATATACTGCAATACAGTAGTATTGCACTTTATAGGATAAGTGAGCAAACCCTCCAGGGTTAAAGTACCCTAGGGGTCTAACATAATAGTAAAAAATATTTTTTTTAAAGTAAAAGTTTAAATAACCCCCCTTTCCCTAGAACACATATATCTAAAAAAAATTAACAGTAAAAATCATAAACATCTTTGGTATTCACAAGTCCCAAAATGCGCATTCTATCAAAATATTAAAAAAATTATTCCCAGCTGTGAACACTGTAACGGAAAATAGAACCCAAATGTCCACATCTCCACTTTTTTAGCCATTTTTCTATCCATAAATACTTGGATTAAAAATGTAGCAAACGGTCAATAGGTCCAAAATTGATGTAAATTATAATGCCAGCATGTATCCAAAAAATGACACCTTAGATATGTCTGTACACCAAAGTGTGAAAAGTTATTGGCCACAGAATTTGGCAAAAAGTGAATTTTTTTTTTTTAAATCTACTAAAACCTATATAAATTTGGTATCCCTGAGATCGGACCCACATGCCAAACAATAAAGGTGAGGTGTCATTTAGAGTGCACAAAGAAAGTCGTAAAAACAGTGCCCACTAGAACACGCTGCAATTTCACCACCCTTGGATTTTTTCTCCAGCTTTCCAGTACATTGCATTGAATATTAAATGGCGCCACTCAAAAGTGCAATTTATCCAGAAGATAACACACCCTCATACATCTCTGTAAACGGAAAAGTAAAAAAGTCATAGCTTTTTGAATGGGGGGACAGAAAAGACAGAATGAACAAGAGTTTGTATGTATTGATAAAAACTTTTATGTCCTATATTAACCTACATATCACTGTGAGCAACATAGCTTTTCCAGAAATGTGACTCAACCCTTTGAGTATTTGACTACAGATTAAGCAGAGATATTTCCATCCAACTGAGCTATAAAGATAACTCTTCTTACTTCATTGGGTTTTGTCAGCTAAAAAGTTGCTCTTAACTTCTCCCCACCCTGAGAATACAGTGAGGAACTCGGTGACCTTCTCTGCAGTCATATACCACCTCCGTGTAACTATGAGCCATTCAGCCATTTGTGCTTACACAAGGGATTCTGGGTCTGTGCTTGCATCGCATTATTTGTCCTGTCTCCAAACTAAAAGGTCATCACACATAGGCTAATAGATTCTATTCATTAGACAATTTGCTGTCAACGCCATGAAAAGACAGAACTCTTGCCGTGCGTTATTACTACTGAGAATTATTGCATAGGGAAGACGTTTAAATACCAATATAAAGAGATCATAGCCAGCACGCCCTTTGTCAAGGAAACATTAGCCTTTAGCATGGATTTTAATTAAGCTTTCATTTGGTTTCAGTAATTATTTCTCCCCGGTAGAGTGCAACACATGACATAATCCCAATACAGTGTCTGGAACAAAAAAAGATTCCTGCTTTGAGGTCAGTCACCCAATTCATCAAGAACTTGTACTTTTTGTCCAGAATTAAACCAAATACCGTATATACTCAAGTATAATCTGACCCGAGTATAAGCCGAGGTGCCTAATTTTGCTACAAAAAACTGGGAAAACGTATTGTCCAGAAGAGCACCCCCATTAATATAATGTCCAGCAGAGTGTCCCCATTAATATAATGTCCAGCAGAGTGCCCCTATTAATAAAATGTCAAGCAGAGTGCCCCCATTAATACAATGTCCAGAACAGTGCCCCATTAATAAAATGTCCAGAAGAGTGCCCCCATTAATATAATGTCCAGCAGAGTGCCCCCATCATTATAATGTCCAGATGAGTGCCCCCATTAATATAATGTCCAGCAGAGTGCCCCCATTAATATAATGTCCAGATGAGTGCCCCCATTAATATAATGTCCAGCAGAGTGTCCCCATTAATATATTGCACACAGCAGAAGAGAGGCATAATGATGTTGTGGGTAGCTGACAGCTCGGCCACTAACACACACAAAAGCGGTTTAGATCTCTGAGGCTCCCATGGCGTTCAAAAAAAGGACCTGGAATAAATGTTTGGTAATAATTAATATTGGTAATATACTTCAATACAGTAGTCTAGCAGTATATTGTATGACTGATGAGACTCCATATGGAGCCGAACATAATAGTAAACATTTTTTAAAAGTTCATATTAAAAAACACCAAATAAAACATAAAAGTAGAACACAACCAAGTATCAACAGGTAGAATTTAAGTGCAATAAATCATAATATATCCGCCACATATTTCTGTCATGTCAGGTCCTAATGATTATTAACATTTTAAAGGCCTACAAGCTGATGAGACTTCGTCGGTAAGTGAAAAATAAATATTCTAATCTCTTTGATACTGTTTGCAAAGCTGTGTTTGGTGAGGGATCTAAGTAACATCAACCATTATCTTTGGTTATCTTAAAAGAGATAAAGTGATTGATTCATACTTCAAGACGTCAAACATCTTGCCTCATGTGTCCTTGTGATGAACACATCCCACCAGGAATGACATCTGTCAGGATTCCCTGACCCATGAGACTGCTGACCATCAAAAAACTTAAAATGTCTTCCAAGATGACTTCTCTAGGTCAGGAAGTCAAATACTCCATAGTAATTAAGACTAAAGACCAAATTCATCTTCATTCGAAACCAAATAAGTAACGTAACCCTAAAAGTTATAAAATTAAAGTGGTTTTGTAGGCTAAAAATATTGATAATCTATGCTAAGAAGATGTCAACGAGGTGGTCCAACATATTTTACACCTTTTTTTTTAAAAAAAACATAAATTTATTGGATGAAAAAATTTTTGTTGCCATATTCTGACACTTTTTTATACTTCTATTGATCTCAGGGTCAACATGTTCTCTCGGTGTTTGCGTGGGTTTCCTCCGGGTTCTCCAGTTTCTCCTACACTCCAAAACATACTGGTAGGTTGATTAGATTGTGGGCCCCATTGGGGACAGGGACCGATTTGTCAAGCTCTGTGCAGCGCTGCGTAATCTGTGTGTGCTAGATAAATAAAGAAATTATTATTATTATTAATGAGCTTTTACTTTCACATTTAAGGGGGGTCATTTATCTTAGAATTTTGTCATTTTTTTTCTTTTCTCTTTTGCACTTTTTTGGGCACATTTCACATATTTGTACCTAAATTTGCGACTCTTCCTCTCCCCTAGCAAAACTAAGCGCACAAGAATTTTTCAGTGTTGTGCCTGAAATATCCTTAAAATCCAGATGTGAGCGTATGAAAAAAAAATTGGTGCAAGTGGAAGTTAAAAAGTTGCAAATAACACCAGTCCTGATTAGGCGTAGAAAAAATTTACTTGTACAAGAGTTTGAGACTTTAGTCGCAAAAACCCTATAGACAGCTGCCTGATATATGAAGCTCTAAGATAAATCAAACAAGTCCAAAAGTCAGAAAAAACAAGAAAATATCCCAACTTCAGATAAATGACCATTATTGATATCACCACATTTGAAGGGTTGATGGTCCATGATCATGGTCTAAAGCCGGCCTATAATATCAGATGCAACCCAAACAAAGCAACAGAAATGTTTTACCATAGATATTTTCTCTGTAAGGCACACCCCTGCGAATCACAATACACCAAAAGTATGTGAACCCCTTCCATCTTGGTAACAAATTGTAAGGGTTCGAGATACACGAAGCAATATTTTGACATTCTGTTGTCTTCCTTAAATGTTTAAACATTTGCATCCATTTTAAATCTTTAGTTTCATCTCTTGTGAATTTCATTTTATACCTGTTTTATTGGTAGACTGCCCAATACCTGGTGTCTTCTATGTAAACCAGTGTAAGACTGTAAACCAACATGTGGAACTAGAATACTAAAATGTGACTTTGAAGAATCGTGGTCGAATTTTTTCTCTAAACTGTTGGAATTTATTTTATAAGGTGTTGGCAGGTCCCTTCATACAGACGCAGAATGAAATAGTCAACAGCTGTCTCCCAGAGTTTCACATCGCTTTTTCTATAAGCCATGACTTAAGAGTATTGTGCTGTACTTATACGAACTGATATATAATATATGGGTTATACAGGAAGTGCCTACATGCCACAGTGAGTATGCTTTTTTTTAGGTTTTCTTTGAACCTCTACTGGATAATATTATTCCACAAGGCTCCTCTGTGTTAGAATCTAGTTCACATTCTTCTACAGTTCTCTTCTTTTGAGGATCACAATTTACAAGACTATAGCACACAAATCGAAAATATTTGGGAATTCTGAGCTCCTTATCCTTTCACTAGGTCAGAGATTGGTTCCAAAAAAATCTGAATTCACACATACTATGCTGCCTTAGATTATCCAACTGTATAATGTTCCCATAAATGTAGTCTTGTGGTCCCTTAGAAAGGAGATAGTTGTTGTTGTTGGATATGACCGACCCCCAACATGGCAGCAGTGGCATGCACTATTGAGCTCTATCAGACCACCTGGATTCAGTGTGCATTACCACAGTAGGGCTGTGGAACATGCTGCAACTCCCCACAGCTATTTCTTTTTCAAATTTATCCAGCAGCATTGGTTGTATCCAAAGACAGCTGTGTGCCTCGACATGGTTACATTTATGGGAAATGATCTTCATATAGGTTTTTATAACATGCAGTTGAAGAAATATATATATAGATTAATTAAATTAAATGGTAATACCCTTTTGACTTTCTTATGTGTGACTAACCTTTCCATAAGGAGGTCTGTGATGGTGTGGCCACACGTTGCAGTTAAAACTGCACTGCAATCAGTTTTGATGTGATGTTAGGAGACATGAACTGAGCGAAAGACAAGAACTAAACAAGTGTATCACATTTATTGAACATGTTTCCCCTTCAAAATCAATTTCATTTGTTCCATTCATGTTTTCACCTGTTAAGTTAACAAAGCTGCACCCTTAAAACTGATTAAGATGCAGTTTTTTTTTTTTTTTAAGTATTTTAAGGTTACATACAGTAATTTGTGTTGCAACCTAACAACATACTTGATTGCTTAGTGAACAATGTACATAGTTTTAACTGCAACGTGTGGATGCACCCTGAAAGATTTGGCACCTTATAGAAAAACATCCCAATTAGTTTATAGGGTACACCTGAGCAACAGGTCAGACTCTAATTGCATGTGATATCTACAATGACTAATTGGCTATTATATGTTTAAAGGGTTTTCTTTAGGCACTTCAACCACTACTTTACTATCCATATGCTCATGTCCTGTGTTAGCACTGGACATACCCGGGCAGGTGCCGGGGCCCAGAGCCACTGGGAGGGCCCACATAAGGCTGTACGTAAGGAATCCATAGGGGTGAGGAGGGGTGATATAAAATATCCATGTGGGGGCTGTTTGGTATGATAAAGTAGGGAATATTTTAGGAACAGGAGACTGTTTTCGTTTCAGAATTTCTAATGCCGCCACACAAGTTCACTGCAAAGCGACCTACTGTGGCTCTATTGCCCAGGGGCCTACTGAAACCTGGACCCTATGCTAGATCACTAGTAGTGGATCTATGGATTGGGCTCTCTGGTTTTGGTTCTGACCCTTGTGTAGAAGTCATGGCCATAAGTTTTGAGAATGACACAAATATTATATTTTCACATGATCTGTTGCCCTCTGGTTTGTCAGATGTTTTTATCACATACAGAAATACAAGTGCAATCATATTATTAGTAACAAAAGCTTTTATTGCCAATTAGAATGAGATACTGCAGCAAGTCAGTATTTTCAGTGTTGACCCTTCTTCTTCAGGACCTCTGCAATTCTCCCTGGCAGCTCTCAATCAACTTCTGGACCAAATCCCGACTGATAGCCGTCCATTCTTGCACAATCAATGCTTGCATTTTGTCACAATTTGTTGGTTTTTGTTTGTCCACCCGTCTGATGATTGACCACAAATTCTCCATGGGATTAATATCTGGGGAGTTTCCAGGCCATGGCCCCAGAATCTCTTTGTTTTGTTCCCTGAGCCATTTAGTTACCACCTTTGCTTTATGGCAAGGTGCTCCATCATGCTGGGAAAGGCATTGTTGATCACCAAACTGCTCTTGGATGGTGGGAGAAGTTGCTCTTGGAGGACATTCTGGTCCCATTCTTTATTCATGGATGTGTTTTTAGGCAAGACTGTGAGAGAGCCGATTCCCTTGGCTAAGAAGCCGCCCCACACATGAATGGTTGCGGGATGCTTTACAGGTGGCATGAGACAAGACTGGTGGTATCGCTCACCTTGTCTTCTCCCAACAAGCTGTTTTCCAGATGTTCCAAACAATCGGAAAGGGGATTCATCAGAGAAAATGACTTTCCCCCAGTCCTCAGCAGTCCACTCCCTGTACCTCTTGCAGAATATCAGTCTGTCCCTGATGTTTTTTCTGGAGAGAAGTGGCTTCTTTGCTGCCCTCCTTGACACCAGGCCTTGCTCCAAGAGTCTCTGCAGTCTCACAGTGCGTGCAGATGCACTCACACCTGCCTCCATTCCTGAGCAAGCTCTGCACTGCTGGTAGCCCGATCCCGAAGCTGAAACACTTTAAAGAGACGGTCCTTCTTGGGTGCCCTGGAACCTTTTTGGCAACAATGGAACCTCTCTCCTTGAATTCCTTGATGTTGCGATAGATTGTTGACTGAGGTGCAATCTTTCTAGCTGCAATACTCTTCCCTGTTAGGCCAGTTTTTGGCAGTGCAATGATGACTGCACTTGTTTCTTTAGAGATAACCATGGTTAACAGAAGAGAAACAATGATGCCAAGCACCAGCCTCCTTTTAAAGTGTCCAGTGGTGTAATTCTTACTTATTCATGACAGATTGATCTCTAGCTCTGTCCTCATCAACACCCACACCTGTGTTACTGGAGCAATCACTGAAACCATGTTAGCTGCTCCTTTTAAGGCAGACCTGCAATGAAGTTGAAATGTGTTTTATGGGAAAAAGTTCATTTTCTAGACAAATATTGACTTTGCAATTAATTGCTGTTAAGCTGATCACTTATAACATTCTGGAGTATATGCAAATTGCCATTATAAAAACTGATGCAGTAGACTTTGTGAAAATTATCATTTGTATCATTCTCAAAACTTATGGCCATGACTGTACACTAGTGGTGCACACAGGCATTCAGCTGGGATGCCGATTGTCGCAACTCCATTAGTCAACTACTATGGACCCATGTACCTATGGATACCTCATAAGTACAGAGCCAACAATACCTCTTTAATGATATTATTAAGAAAGTTACATTAAGAAAAAGAAACCATTTACCATGAGATTAAAGAATTATCGTTGTTGGAAAGAGTTACCCTTTTAAGGAGAAATGAAAAGTGTTTCTTTCTTCTCTTTCCAAAGGCTGACATGAATATAAAATTCTCATATGTAGAAATCTGGTGTGCATTTTGTGACTCATCGAAAGGATTTTGGCGAAAATTATAAAAGGTCACATCAAGTTTAGACACCCAACTGAATCCCACACTTCTGTTGTAGGATCTTGGTGCACTTCTAGTATTGAGAAATCATTTGAAGAGATCGCTTCTCTGTTATTTGACAGATAAAGTCATATAATGCTTAGAATATTCATTTTTTATATTCCCATTATTCTACAGAGCAGAGTTGAACCGCTGCCAGATTGTGAATTACCATTACATACAATATGAATGTGAGATAATAAGCACAATGCTGCAGTCAGGTCACATTACATCCACCACACACACCCTTATGGTCTCCATTCAGATCACAGGAAAGCCAACCAATCTTAAGTCCTGTGTACTGCTGCCAAGCTCCCAACTTTGTTCTTATTTCAAACTCTAAATTGTTTCAGTTTCTGGAATTGATAAATGTTTTCCTGCAAATTTATTTTAAAAACAAGGAATGTCTAAAGATGAGAGCAGCACGGTGAAAGATTACCTTTTCAGATTCTAAGAACTATATCAGAACTTGGACCTGGCACAGTGCATTGTCCAGCTGGCTTACACTATGTTTTGCTCCACTGCCAAAGCTCTGTAAAGAAGCAGGGGACATGCACTGCTTGATATGTACCTCCATGTTACATGTCAATTAAACCATTCCACTTTATATAGGTGTCTCCATGGCCATTTTTGGGGAAAGAGAATCATCAGCACAGTGGCTCTGTGGTTAGCACTACAACCTTGCACCGCTGGGGACCTGGATTCAAATCCCACCCAGGTCAACACCTGCAAAGAGTTTGTATGTTCTCTCTTACCTCCGGGTACTCCAGTTTCCTCCGACACTCCAAAACATAATGGTAGGTTGATTAAATTGTGAGCCCGATTGGGGACAGGGACTGATTTGGCAAGCTCTGTATACCGCTGATAAATCTGTGTGTTCTATATAAATAAAGGAATTATTAATTATCAGTTGTGTTGCATACTGTGTCCTAATGGCTTGTAAGTCAGGAATTTGGGATAAATATGTGTCCCTATTCCCACTGGGAAACCATAGTGTGATTCCAACGTGTGCATTCGAAGGCATTGGAGAGTTAGTCGGAAAAACTATCGCAGGAGCATTTGGCCAAAATCTATCTTAAAAGTTTTCTCACCTTCTCAGCTCTGCTGTGAGAGATCAAACATCAAGACCCCCCAATGATCGCATTAACAGGAGACCAATGTCTTCCATATCAATGACGCAGTGGTCGAGCACATGTGTCGCCAATCTGTTGAAAGTCAGCATTTTTGGGCAGTCCATAGCGTATGAATGGAGAGACCATGCGCATGCTCAACCACATTTGTATTGAATCAGAGGACATCCTTAAACTAATATCACACCCAAAAACATTCCTCTACTCTCAACAGGATATGAGATAAATCTTAATTTTTTGGAAACCCAAGCAATGCCTTACATAGACCTTACCAGGACAAGGCCAGAAGCAGTATGAATGGAGCAGTGGTCGAGCATACACACTGCCACTCTATTCAAACTCTACGGAAATGTCTACTCCTATTTCAAATGGTTGTTCATCTGCAAGGGTGAAATATACGGTAAATCACTTGAAACTTTAAGCAAGGTGCTCTAAAAGTGGTAGATCGTGAAAAAAACACTTTTCAGACACATATATAGGGTTTGTTGAGCTCGATAGTATGTGGTTTAAACTATTAAAAATGAGAAGTAGCAAAATACCATAATTAGAACCTTATCTTTTTTTCTCCTTTCCTTGTTGTACATAGAGAAAGAAAAGAAATTTGTCATATAGTCAAGTGTTTTATATGGCTGGAATCTAACCACATGCTTCCTCTAATGTACATTGCAAATGTAAAAGGAAAATAACAAGAAAGTAAAAGTTAGGTCGCTTCTCACGTCCGGGAACAAGGTAATTGTGGTGATGACAGCCAGTGTCCAAACAAAGGGGGAAAACGCATTCATCTCTTGCATCTGTTAAAGGCATGTCAACAAGAGCGAGCGAGCGGCCTGCACTGCTCCAATGGCTGCTTTGTTTTTCTAGGTTCATGATAGTTCTACCAGATCCTCGGCCGAGCTTGTGCTGTTGGGTAATAGAGAAACATAATTTCCATCCTTAAGGCGGAATCAGGTATTAGTAATCTCTGCTAAAGAACCTTGTAATACTAAATATGGTATGTTAAAAGAAATACTGCAACGGGAGAGAAATTCTAAGACCTGTAGTATAAGATTTCCAGCTTCAGGAATCTTGGGATCAGCAACAGCAAGTCCTGTCTCTTTTACAATCTGATGTAAGTATACTGAAAGGGGTTATCTAGTTTACAAATCGCTGTTATAAAGAGCATCTCCTGCTCTGGAGGATCTGTTCTTTCCAGCAATACCCAGATCACTCATTGATTTAAATGGGCAAGGTGTAGTGCTCCATATTTCCTGTGGTGGTGCTGCAGGTATATAGAAAACCAACTAACCGATAGCTGCTGATCACTCCCAGGAGATAGAGGAGTGGATACTCTGAGATCAGCTCATTGTGTACAAGCAATCTTAACAAGATTGTTTAAAGGGGAGAACCAGTCCTGTGCCCACGTTGTCCAGTTGTCCAGTTGGGACTGTAAACATGAGTCAACTGGAATCACTACTGTATGCAACATGTATAAAATGAGATGACACAATAGAGTTAGATCCTTTAACATTTTTACTTGCTCCCCTACTATAGGTTTGGGGAAGAACTGATGAAAACAATTCCTACACATACTGGCAGCTGCCAAAATCATTAAAGTCCACTCTACTGGAAAAGGACCCCCTTCTTCCCTTCTGGACCTGTATAACTGCATTAGAGATCTACATTCTGTGTATCTCACTGAATGCTCATCCAGAGGAATTCCACAATGTTCGGTTATTGTGGGACTTCAGTAATGGATCTCCAACCACTTCCAATAATTCTACTTAAAGGAAACCCTTTCCCAGGAATGTGATTTTTAGCTGGTGACAGGTTCCAATAGCCTTATCTTTACTGATTTTTAAAAATGACTTTGTCAGCATTTTGAATTATTTCAGTAGTTTATTCAAGTTTAATTCACATTACCTGGATCATTGCCAGCAGCGTGTGGTGAGTCCCCAGGGAGGGGTCAGCTGCAGCCTGTGTGTACCTGTGGTAGTCTTCTCTCCTCCAAACTTATGCAGCTCCCTCCCTCCTCTCCTCTTCATACCATAGGCATTGAGCAGGCAGGGGAGGGAGGGGGATGGTGTGGAGGAGAGGGAGAATGTATGAGGAGACATGGGCACACTCAGGCTGCAGCATCCTCTCCCCCTGAGGACTCACCACATGCTGCTGACAGAGGTCAAAGTACTGTAAATCAAACTATTATAAATTACTGAAATTATTCATAATGTAGACAAAGGCACTTTTAAAATCAGCATAACATAGACTACTGGAACCTGTCACCAGCTAGAAATGACATTTCTGGTGACAGGTTCACTTTAAGTGTTCGTTCTGGAGCCTGTGGGTTCTTCCTTTTCCCTTCTTTCCCTTTGCCGCCTTACATTACCCTGTAGCCTGTTCTACTAATTGCTTTTTTTCCGACTGTGTATAACCGATATCTTTATCTCCGTGATCACTTGTATCTATCTGCAAATTAAATATTAATATTCAACTTTTATTATTTCAATGTTGCACTTTTGAGTGCAAAAGGATAGTGCTTGACATAGTCCAAAAGCAGACTCCTGTGCTTGCTCTATCATCATTTCTTTTGACAAGTGCTGACATGGTATTTACTTACCAATATATCCAGTACAGTAACAAAACATAGACAAATGTTTGAAGTGCGTGTTGGCAGGTTCCAGGTCAATAGAATCTCTTTATTGGCACGCTCTCTGTCTATAAGTTATTTTACAAAAAGAACTCCAACTAATGTCTCTTACTGTGTGGCTTTGGTGTTGAATTGCCATTGCTCGGTTCTGTCTCAATGGGGTTATCAGAGATAAATGAAATTGTTACCACTAAGAGGAGATATTGTAAAATTTTAAAAAAAATTTTTTTTTCTTCCCACTATTCCTGTATGCGACAGACTTTGTTTACAGAGGCTTAAACCGTGATGTCAGAGTGACTAAGCCCAGAATCTGCCTCTTATTGATCATTTTCTTGTTCTACAAATACATCTAATACGTCTGCAGATAGTCTAGTAAATGTCATATACATTGGTGAGAACAGATACTGGGTCTAAAGTCTCTTGATGCAGCCAATAACTAACGTGGTCTATTAATATATCCAAGAGCAGAAAGTCTGGTAAATATATTGTTAGTGGTTGAGAACAGAGACCGAGCCTGGAATCTTCCTCTTGATGCAGCATGTTCTGTGATTACATCTTATTGCAGAAAGTATATTAAATGTCCTTTACATTGTTAAGAATTTATAATGCATTAAAAAAAACTACTTGTTTTGGGAATACATCTACTTGTTTAAAGTCCAGCAGAATGTTATTTGTGCTGGTGAGAACAGAGACCGATAAGACAGTAACTTCATGGCTTTGTGGCTGTTTCTCTAGCATGGCTGCAGTTGGTGTGCATGGAACCCAGCACCCGTGGCATGTGTTCACCAGCCTAACCTAACCTCTAGCGAGCTTCCTTTGGCCTATTACCTGGGACTTTAACTCTTCATGTCCCACCCACCAATTATTGACTATACAAACCTTCTACAGAAATCTGCCCCCTCCACTTCTAACCTCCTGCAGATTACGGAAGGCTATCTCATTGTGATGTGTCATTGCCGAGAGAAAAGACTGATACTAAAATTGTATCAGGAGAACCTGTCCACATCCAAGCCATCTCCTACCATAATTCCCAGCCCCATTCCAATTTGAGAGTTACCATTATATTGGTTTTCTCTTTTTAACCATTTATCAGTAGATTTGGTTTCAAGTATCATCTCTATGCTGATGACACCCAGCTATATACTTCTGCATCACTCCTCCTTTACTTCAGAACTCCAGTGATTGTCTCTCTGTTGTCTCTAACATCATGTCCTCTCTCTTTTTGAGACTTAATCTTTCTAAGACTGAATTTCTTGTCTACTAACTGACCAAACCCTGACCTCTCTGTGCTGGACTACAATGACCACGACCACAGGCCAAACTTATTTGCCTTGTTCTCCTAGTTGAAACCAGTAGTGAACTATAATAGGGGCGGTTTGGCGGCAGCCGAGGGTCCAAGATTCCTAGGTGGTCCATTGATGTCAAAGCTTTCCTCATTTAACTGCCCTGTACAGATAATCCTCATGCATGTATGCTATCTAGCTCCACATTCAGGAACCTTTTAAGGTCATTCCCAAGTCTTTAAACTGTAAAACTGATAACGGACAGAAGGGACCCCTCTCCTTTACCAAGAAGCTTGGGAAATGTCAATTTTTGTACTGCCCAGGGCCCATGGCAGTCTTATTCCACCTGTGTCTGGTTGGGCATATGTCAGTCCCACCATCTCAGTCACTATCTGTACAGTGGAAATAAGACCTCGTATGCTGACTCAAACCTCCAGTGGCTCCCATCTATAAAAGGACAGTTATAAACCTATAATTGTATAGGTTCCTTATGAGACCAGATATCCTTGTGACATGTCTATTGCCGTTGTGACTAGGGCTTCTTTACCAAGAAGCTTGGGAAATGTCAATTTTTTACAGCCCAGGGCCCATGGCAGTCTTATTCCACCTGTGTCTGGTTGGGCATATGGCAGACCCATCAATCACAATCTGTACTCAGATTCTTATACAGTGGAAATAAGACCTTGTATGCTGACTCTTAAACCTCCAGTGGCTCCAATCTATAAAAGGACAGTTATAAACCTATAATTGTATAGGTTCCTTATGAGACCAGATTTCCTTGTGACATGTCTATTGGCGTTGTGAGTAGGGCTTCTTTTTGGAAACCTTTTGGTCCTGTTCCGTTCTCACCCCTGGGTCTATGACAAGTGAAGTCCTGGATGCTAGATTTCAGACGATATTCTGCTAGGGTTTTGCATTTTTTCTTTTGTTTTGTCATGAAAGATATTCTTTTTATTTTCTGCTGAGCTTTGGGGATTGTATCCGACCCAGTGATAATAAAGACAAAAACCAAAACATTACTTAACGGGTGGAGTTCTTTCCCAGCACTGGGAGAGAGCTTTTCTTCCATGTCAAATCATGTCTGATTTGAATAATTTTAATATTATGCAATGTCTACTTTTGTCTGTACATGTATTATTAAATTTATAAAGTGCTGCAGGATATGTTGGTGCCATGTAAATACAAATTATTATTAAAATTATTATTAATTATATGTACATGCAGTGAGCATTACTGATGATATTACTTAAATACTTCAAATAATAATGTCATACTCAATTAACCATCAGCAGCACACAAAAAAAATCTTCACCTTGAAGATATATCACAAATTTGATACAGGAGTTAAAATTTAAAACGTGACCTAATGATAGAATTTAAAAAGTGATTCAACATTTTTCAACTTTTTAACGTTTTGCCCCACACAGTCCTGTTTTAAAAAGTGGTTGGGTAATGGGACTGTTTGTCTCTATACACTAGATCTATACCCTTTACAGTCAGTTATATTGATATCAACCTGTACACTGTACCATGCGCAACACCCCTGCCAATGCATAGGCAAGGGGGTTGTTCCAAATAAGGCCCTCTACCTGTCAGGATCTATCTGGTGAGCCCGCACAACTCGCCCAAGGGATAATGCAGGGAGAACTCAGGTAATCTGCAGCTGTAGCCTCTGCCTGGAAAGGTAATAGTTAAATGGGTATAAGATGTTATCCAATTATGTGGTTGTATGGTAAACTGGAGTGTTATTGGAGAGGTGCTACCACATGACCAGGGGGATGTGGGGGAGCACATGGCCTTAGCTGGTCTTTGAGAACATGGTCAGGGGGAAGAGAGAGTCAGTGCACAGCACACCTTTAGTGCGGTCCCAGAAACCAATCCCAGGAATTGAGTCAGGAGACTCTAATCCAGAGCCGCAACTTCCACGGTTTGGACACAGCTCCATCTCTATTACCCCAGCCTGCATCTACTACCAGGCTGGGGCCTTATCCTGAGGACCCCTCTCCACGATCACTCCAGTAACAGAATCCTAAGCTGCTGTTTGACCATTTTGGCCCGTTGCCTGCTACCTGTTGTTCAATAAAGAACTGTGAGTTTATTTGCACAACGTTGCCTCCGTTTGATCCCTGGATACGGCTGTTTACCACCACAGGCTTCCACATCCATTATCCAGGGACCTTTCTTACAGACACTCAGGGGTTGCCCCAGGGAGAAACAAGTACTTCAGCCTCTCCCTCCATATTTCTTGCACACACCACCAGCTGGAGACCTGCCAGGCTGTAGGAAAGCCCTCCGGTCCCCATACCAGGCACCGTGACATCAGCATGCCCTAGGCCGCAACCTCCAGCCACTCCAGTATTCTAGGCCCCGGCTGCCTCCAGGCCCCAAGAAACGGCTAGGCCCCGATGGGGGATGTTACATATATCACTAGGGATGAGATCGTTTTCACTTTTTCTGCCCTAGTCCAGATCAGAGATGTGGTTGAAAGCCCCCTTTTTTAGCCAATATCATGGTGGAAATAACTCTACCTCTGATATAAGATGCACCATATACACATATTAAACCATCACAAATCATAAGGGTAACTGGGGCATATGACAAATTATCTATCTATATACAATGAGAATTATTCCCAGTGCTGTCTGTTAATGTCAGTAAAAGTTGGGCTCTGTCAGTCCCACAATGCAGAGATATTATGGATATGACTTTATTTTCTAGTGAAGTTATTTAAAAAGGAGTTAGCTTTGTAATGACCCTGGAGAGAAAACGAATCTGCAATTACCTTGAAGAAGCACTTCTTGTACTTTTTCTGACCACCATCATGGTAGTATTTCTCATGTGAAGTGTGATTTATTGTGTTTGATGTCCGGTTGTAAGAGGGGCCCTGGGCAAAATTAAAAATAGGGCCCTAAAAAAAAAGTATTTTATTGGCAGTCACATTCAGTAAGATGCTCCCTTTAGCCCTGCACAATAATAACACTTTGTAGTTACACCCAGTAGTATGGTAAGGCAATGTGTAATATGTTATAGGAGACGGACAGATGATAGGTAGATTGATGATAGAAGATAAATATGAAAGGTTATATAGATTTATAGATGCATAAATATAATAAAGTAGATTATACACTCATCGGCCACTTTATTAGGTACACCTGTCCAACTGCTCGTTAACACTTAATTTCTAATCAGCCAATCACATGGCGGCAACTCAGTGCATTTAGGCATGTAGACATGGTCAAGACAATCTCCTGCATTTCAAACCGTGCATCAGTATGGGGAAGAAAGGTGATTTGAGTGCCTTTGAAGTGGGCTGATGTTGGTGCCAGAAGGGCTGGTCTGAGATTCAGACCTGCATGATTTCTAATGGGATTTTCACGCACAACCATCTCTAGGGTTTACAGAGAATGGTCCGAAAAAGAAAAAACATCCAGTGAGCGGCAGTTCTGTGGGTGGAAATGCCTTGTTGATGCCAGAGGTCAGAGGAGAATGGGCAGACTGGTTCGAGCTGATAGAAAGGCAACAGTGACTCAAATCGCCACCCGTTACAACCAAGGTAAGCAGAAGAGCATCTTCTGGTCTGATGAGTCTCGATTTCTGCTGCGACATTCGGATGGTAGGGTCAGAATTTGGCGTCAACAACATGAAAGCATGGATCCATCCTGCCTTGTATCAACGGTTCAGGCTGGTGGTGGTGGTGTCATGGTGTGGGGAATATTTTCTTGGCACTCTTTGGGCCCCTTGGTACCAATTGAGCATCGTTGCAATGCCACAGCCTACCTGAGTATTGTTGCTGACCATGTCCATCCCTTTATGACCACAATGTACCCAACATCTGATGGCTACTTTCAGCAGGATAATGCACCATGTCATAAAGCTGGAATAATCTCAGACTGGTTTCTTGAACATGACAATGAGTTCACTGTACTCAAATGGCCTCCACAGTCACCAGATCTCAATCCAATAGAGCATCTTTGGGATGTGGTGGAACGGGAGATTCGCATCATGGATGTGCAGCCGACAAATCTGCGGCAACTGTGTGATGCCATCATGTCAATATGGACCAAAATCTTTGAGGAATGCTTCCAGCACCTTGTTGAATCTATGCCACAAAGAATTGAGGCAGTTCTGAAGGCAAAAGGGGGTCCAACCCGTTACTAGCATGGTGTACCTAATAAAGTGGCCGGTGAGTGTATATAGATAGCTAGATAGATGGTAGAAGATACATAGAAACAGTAAAGATATCGAAGATCAATTAATTGATTGATGAATAGATGGATAGAATAATAGATGGGAGATTGATAGTTAAAAGATATGAATTAGATCAGTAAATAGAAGATATAAAGATAAATAGACAAAAGCTAGATAGATAAATGGTTAGAAACAAGGCGGTCCCCTCCTTAAGAACACTTGACTTACAGACAACCCCTAGTTGCAAATGGCCCTCTGGTAATTGGTAATTCAGCTTTAGGCTACAATAAACAGCTAAAATAATTATCAATGGTGTCTGTAATGAAGCTTTATTGTTAATCCTGGTTCTTACGACAATCACACATTTTTAAAATCCAATTGTCACAGAGATCAAAAAAATTTTGGCTGCCACGTAACCCAGGGACTGCCTGTATATAGATAGAAAATAGATAACTAGGCAGATAAGTAATGGATATATAGACAGGAGATAGGTGATAGATATGTAGACAGGCGTAAAATGATAAGCATCTTTACCCGGGCATTTGACCATTGGGTAATAAAGGAACAATACATCCCCACAAAATTCTACATGCATAGGGCCACTTTAGGAAAGGGGCCCCTGGGAAAATTCCTAGTTTGCCACCTCCTAATGCCAGTCCTAATCCTGTAAAAGGCACAACTGTGGAACTATGACCAAATTAACAACCAATCACGACCAAGAATAGTACATAGGAGGGCTACTCCCTCATAAGCTAGATAAATAGTCTGTAATTGAGTACTACTAGAGCTAACTCCTTAGAGTTTGAAAGTGGGTGGACCACCTGTCGGGTTTCCCTTTTTTACACACCCTCAGGTATTCTAATACTTTACAAAGGCTGCTAAGTAAGCTTTTACATTTACCCTAGGCTGACCAGCAGTGGATAAGGGCGGTAGGGATTTTTCACCTGTTTGCGATGGGTAGAGCCTTGTCAGCTTCCACCTGAAGTAGGACTTGTAGGATTCCCCATATTCCCTTAAACCAATTAGTAGAAAAACATAGCATGTGATGTTGATATACATGGGCTCCAGTCT
Source organism: Engystomops pustulosus (assembly GCA_019512145.1). Lineage (NCBI taxonomy): Eukaryota > Metazoa > Chordata > Amphibia > Anura > Leptodactylidae > Engystomops > Engystomops pustulosus. The sequence goes on along the minus strand of CM033647.1, from coordinate 35,059,779 downwards.
TCCTCATGTTGATGTTGTCTTGGAGGCCATAGCATGCATGTGCCTTCCTGTATAGCTTCAGAATGTGAAACTGAGTTATGTTCATAACACAGCCATTTTATCTGGTGCTTCCAAGGACCCCCAGGCAGACAAAGGCCTTGAGTTCAGGGGAGAATGGTTGGTTATACTGGTGCTTGGTGGCAACAGAAGAAAGCACGTGTCTGTTCCTGACAGTATAGTTAGGTTTTGAAATGTTCCCCTATTTGTTACCTTTCTGTTGATTGTTTTGGTTTCATAGTGGCAAGGGTTGTAACCAAAATTCACAGTGATGCACATTGGATAGGGGGATGTCTTATGTTGGCTGGTGGGGTTAATTTACCAGGACTGCTATTTAATCTATGTCTAGCCATAAGTAGTTATCTACTACTAAGTAGATAATTATCTAGTAAGATATATAAAACAAATAATTCATAATCTTACTTGAATTTGCACGAGAATAATTTTCTTGGAGATAAAACTAAATGTTGAGACAACAGAAGTATCCTTAGTATATACAAATAGTTGTATATTTACAGAGTGATAAAGTGATAGTACATCCATCAGACAACTTCAGAGGATCTCCTCAGATCAACATCTGTGGGAACTTCCACTCCCAGCTTCCTTCTTCCTGTCCCTGAGCCATAAAACTGCCAAGGTGGACCTTTGTTCTGTGATGTGGCACTTTTAGTAAGAGCAGTGACAGTCTTCATGCATCATGGGAGTAAGCTTTTGTATCAACCTGGGCTAAATGGCAGAGGTTGTACTTGTGTCATGGTAAGAGGCACATTAAATTCTTGGAAGATTGTAATGAATAATAAAGTTTTAACAAAGTTTTAAAAAAAGACACTTTTATTTAAAAATAAAACCAACAATTTACCACTATAGATAACATGTATTATGATCTTACTTTTATGTGAATTAATTCTTTAAGATAGGGGACATGGAAACTGAATCGCAGCAGAATATGCAGTAGAAATTCTCCTGCAGCAGAAAGGTCCGATTTCTGTAGGGGCTTTAGCTATGATTCACTTGTGGTGGTTCGGGAGAAGAGATTTGAACCTTTGTATTGGAATGTTATGATTCCAAAATTAGAACCCTAATTCTAAACTCGCTACGTATATCAATTTTTTTATGTAGTCTTTGGATGGGATTTGTATACATTCCATCTACTTTGCCATCATTGGAAATCATTGTGGTTTATAATGCTTGATTTTGATGGTAGATTTTGTTTAAAGAGCACCGACTGAATTGTTTTAGCTATGGAATATGATGGCGCTATATAAATAGAGATTATTATTATTTACAGATGGCTTGTGGTTGTTTCAACCTTATTTGAGCAGTGTAAAAGGTCCATACTTGGCCCCTTATACAGTTCATATTATCCGTCAATGACGGCCACAAGCTGAGCTCTGAAGTAGCACCAAATAGGCTCTGCCATGCACAGGCTTGTCACATGGGTATCTCAACATGTTTCAGCTATGTAAATGATGATAGTGATGGTCACGTTGTAATATTGGCTTCTAGGTTGTATAGTTACTGTACAAGGTTCATGGGCTCGGCACTGCCTGGAACACAGACATATCTTCATCATCATCACTAAGTCTTTGTACTATGAGTGTTCACAAATCATAAAATTCCTGTAAGTATGAAGACATCTGACTCCCTTGTCTCTGTATTTCCAGCCAGAATGGTGTCATGAGATCTTGTTCTGTCCTGTTTTTCCATTTTTCATACAACTGACACATAATAAGTATTGTAGCTCCTAGGTTTAGAACTCACACATACATGGAGATGACCCCAGGTAGTTCTCTCTTATAAGATCTGCTCTCAACTCATTGTGCTAATTTACTACAGACAAGAGGCAATGTATAGGTGTATAACATGCTTAGAATTTGTGGATACCGGGGCCATGCCTGAGGAGGCATTGTATTCGTTTTTATGACAGCCTGGGCCAGCTGCTTCACAGACATAACACAGACTGTTATTAAAAAGTTTTTTTAGATTGAAAAAAAATTATCCTTTGTCTATAGCAATTACAAAACATTTCTGGATCTATGACCCATCTCTAGAAAGCTCTAGAATCCCCTAGTGGAGCATCAATGGCAATAAGTCTCCACATTCTACAAGGCGGCCTTAATTGGCAAAGACTCTTACAGAGAACTCTTCCTTCCTGGCACTAAGTTCCACATTAGCAGTTCCATTACTTATTCAGACCTCCAGAAGAAGCAAAGAGATTTGAAGTGACTGTTACTCCAATTTTAGCTACAAATTAAGGTGACCTGTGGGGGGCCAAATAAAAATTAGCCAAACAACATTGTAAAATATGGATTCTAGTTGAAGGAGCCAAGTACAAATTTAAATTTTCACCCTTTAATACTATGCCCTATCCATAAGGTCATTGGTGGTAGTTGACTGATGGGTATCAGCAGTTATAGACTAGCGATGTAGCAGAAGAGAAGTCCGTAGTATATCAGCCATATGATAAAAATTACATGTAGATCAGTGGCTGAAAATATACCCAATTTAAGGCTGACAATTTAAATAAATGGCATCTCCTTTGACAAACATCAACACAGGCATTAAAATATGTTGTTCTTGCTTCTCCTCGGTTACAAGACCTTGCATCAACGGTTTTTGTAGCTTATTCGCATATTCCCACCTCTGTGATCTGTAATAGTCACTCAATTTAGTAGTAAAGTGACATAATTTGAAATTACTTAAAGCATCAGTGCTATTCCCGCACATTTCATGCACATGTGAGAAGGTGGAATCCGCGAGAAGTCATCTCAATGAGGTCATAAACGTGCTACATTGAAATCTGACTTCATGGTCCAGTAATTTTTGCTATGCATGTGTGAAGGTAGTTTATCGGATTACAAGGGGGTATGGACGAGAAACAATTTGTTATATAATGTGTGACAACTACAAGCAGTGGTGGATGGACTCTATTTTTATTTTGAGATTTTCTTTACATTTACAACTTGAACTTGGCATCTTAATGTGATGACTGGATTAGATAATACATTAAAAAATGTAAATCACTTTTTCTGTCAGATCTAAAAGACTCAAGGATTATATGTAGAACAATACTATAAAGCATCCTGGGTTGGGCCTCAAACACAACCTATTTGGATCATATACATCCGCTAGTTGCATAGCTCTTTGTGACTGTAATTCAATATTATTACTATTATCTATTGACAGAGCACCATTAATTCCATGGTTCGGTACATTTGATAAGGTTTCACATACATTACATTAAGAGTTTAGACAAGAACACCTTACACAGCTCTATCCATTGAAAAAGTTATTGGCCTTAAAATATGGGAAAATGAAGAATTTGTTTGGTACAAAAGATAACATTTTTTTAATACAAAAGATTCCTGGGATCAGTGGTGCCAGATAATGCAGACATACCTTAGGATGAGAGAAATGGATGGTGATGAGATCAGGTGGAAGTTATGGCAGAGGTTGAAGATGATGGTAGAGGCAGGATCATACATGACCACAACTTACTCACTTTCTCTACCAATCTGGCAATCTGGTTTCAACCTCTCGGTCCACAGGCCTATACACCCACGTAAGAATCTGGATACCTGCAAACTCTCTGAGAACTCTCTCTTCCATTTCCTCATTCAAGGAGGTAGAAGCTTCTGCCACCTTCTACAACACCACAGTTTCTTCAGCCCTGGACTCTGCAGCCCCCTTCACTCTCGCTACATCTAGGCAACCTAACCGGCAACCATGACAAATCAACCACACAAAACAACCATGACACACCAACTGTTCGGCAGAGTGCCGAACGGCATTGGAAGAAATCCCTCTCGAAGGAAGACTGCTGTCATACATGCAGGCGGTCTTCACCTACATATCTGCACATGCATCTGCTAAACAGGATTACTTCATTAATTTTATATCTTCTTCATCTCACAACCTCGAACAACTATTTTCTATCTTTAAGTCGCTTCTACATCCTCCTGCACCCTCCCCAACCTCTCTCATTTCAGCTGAGGAATTTGTCTCACACTTTAAAAACAAAATAGATGACATCAGAGAAAGTTTCAACCTTCATATCCTGCAACCCACCCACAATATCCAATCCCTGTCCCTGTTAGCAAATTAAATTTAAAATGCTAACCATGACCTACAAAACCATCCACAACATGTCTCCTCCATATATCTCTAAACTCATCAGGCAATACTGCCCCACATGTAATCTCCGCTCCTCACAGGACCTTAAGCTTCACTCTATCACCATCCGCTCTTCTCACAGCCGCATCCAGCACTTCTCCCATGCATCTCCCATACTCTGGAACTATCTACCCAAATGTGTCAAACTGTCCCCCACTTTCCAAACCTTCAAACATAACCTGAAAACCCACCTGTTCGGGTACCCTTACAATGCACATTAACTGCTCCCCCACCTCATGTCTCCATCTCCCCTCCCCCATATATATTGTGGGCCCTCACGGGCAGGGTCCTCCTCTTTCTTGTCTCCAGATCACTGTAGTTTTCTATTTGCATTTGTTTTTGTCTTAATGTAACGTATGTGACCTCCTTATTGATTGTACAGCACCATGGAATTAATGAGGCTGTATAAATAAATTAATAATAATAATAAATATGAAAGAAGTGCCAGCGCTTCAAGAGATTTAAGTCCAAGAAATTTTCAGCTTTATTGTTTTCCATTAAAAACATATTCCACAGCAAAGTACACAAGTTAACATTAATCAACCTCCGACAGAACGACCTACGCGTTTCGCTCGTGAGAGCTTAATCATGGTCTATAAATATATATATTCTTTGCTACCCCTTATCTGCAGACCACCCCTTTGCATGTTAGTAATTGGATGACCTGAGGCATGTGATCAGTCACATGCTTGTGACATCACTCAAGGTCCTGGAGTTTTTTACATGCGGCCGGGACTGATATTCTCCTGCACCCAGCAGCTACTGATCAGCAGCGTGCACATCTCCTAGTGCCCCTCCCAACAACATCCACTGCTACATCCTCTACTCCTCTCCACCGTCTAGATACAGATTCCCATGGCAACCAACCAAACAAAGGCAGTCAGGGGAACAAGGTAAAACTCCAGCTAGCAGGCAAATGGCTGAAGATACCTAATGAGAGCAAATTACAGAATTATTTTAGCTTAGTGCAGAGTTTGGCAAAAGTTTTTATACTTTAAAGTTGTTCTTTAAGCTTTAAAAAGTGAAAGAAGAAGAAGTCAATGGCTGACAAACACTCTGGATCTCTGACTAACAGAGAGATGATGTCAAAGATATAGATCTGTATTTAGTGGTGGGACTAGCTGAGCTGTGCAGAAGTGTAGATGGAGCACACTTGGGGTCCTGGGAAAGAGCCTTTTGAAACACCAGCAGAGAGATATGAGGAGATTCGGGTATGGGCTAAATCAGTGATGCCAAGGGATGATAGAGTTTGTAGCAGGAGAGAATGGTCAACATTTTAACTCCTGTTGCAGCACTAGTCTCCCATCAAAGCTCCTCATAATTGTGTGCAACAGTTCCATTTTTGTCCAGGCCCTATGCCCAAAGAGTCTCAAATACACCAGCATTAGCAGTGGTATTATAGGTGGGTTCCTGTTGCAGATCTTGTATTTAAGCCAAAATTTGGATTCCAAATCCCAAAAAACTTTAATATGCTGCTGGGACATAAAATATAACTCTTCATTACAATAGATTCACTTTTCAGTTTGAAAAACAAATCAAAACATGAATGGACAGAGCAAACCCACAAAAACCCAAAAAGTAAAATTAAAAAACCTTCCCCCCGAGGGATTTTTCCAAAAAGTTTAAAAAAAAATCAATGACACAAAAACTAATTTGAGGACTTCAGTAAACCAAACAAGCAATAGCTCCATGCAAAAACAGAATTAATCACAATTTATTTGTGAATTGCTTCTTGTCAAGAGAAAACTGTAGACCTAATACAATGACCCTTTAAAAGTATGTAAACTTATTTGTGAGGAAACAGCTTGGAGCGACCAGGCCCATGGTGTGTGCTGGAGGATTTTCTTCCCTCCACAACAACCAAACCATTATTATTCCAGAAAGCTGTGTACAGAGTCGTAAAACACATTGGCAGCATGTCGTAAAAAATGCATTACTCAGCAGTTAATTATTTCTTAAAGGCCTGGAGCATTAAGGTAAGAAAATTTGGGCTTTGTTTTTTTTTCATTATATATGAATAGTGATTTAGTTCTGAGCATAAAGCCATCAAGTTACACTGACTTACAAATTGTGTGCTTTTAGAGTCTCCCTTAATTAGAATTATAGCAGCTAATTCGCTAGAGCATCATAGAGTCATTAATCATGTATAGTATGGAACCATTGGAGGTAAATAGAAAATTGTATACACTAAAATTGTTAGCCTATTAATATTATCTATCTATCGACACCATAAGAAAGTAAATCATAAGGGAAAAGAAACTAGACCTACCGGTTTCGAGACACTTTACCGAAATGGGACACTCAGAAACAGAACTGAAATTCATGTTAATAGATCATATATCACCTATGAGACATGGTGGCAACAGAGAATTGTTTTTGAGAAAAAGACAGCTACACTGGATACATTCCCTGCATACAATCACCTGGTGGCCTTAAAGGGGGTTTCCCATAAAATAAGTTAGGCCCTAACAGGATATTGTCTTAGTGATGAGACCTCCACAGATCATGAGAACATGGCCGGGCTGTTCAATTCATCTCTATGGAGTTGGTATAGATTGCAGAGCAGCTTTCTCATCAATCTGCATAGAGCTGAATGGGACAGCCCGAACATGCATGTCCTACTGCTCCGCTCATCTCAGGAAGCAACAAGGGGTCCAACCAGGGTACATTGGATGCGATCGAAAACCTTGTTCTAGTGATCTGCGTGGGTTCCATCACTAAGACCCCCACCAATCAGCATAGGGGGTTGTGATGCTTGTTGGTTATCGCTTAGCTATTATGGTACCCCGTATCATACACAATTTTGTGGTGTCCATTTATTTGTATGGTGATTAATTTTCAGAATGATGATGATGATTTATAGACTTGTATTATTTTATATATATATTTCTAGATTATGATTGCTGCCTGAAAACTTCTCCCTTACCCATAGAGTGTTTCATGATTTCACTTGTTGTAGTCACGCTGTCATTGTATTGGTGATGGGGTACTACTTGGTTAGGGCACACAGTCTCTTTACACAGAGAGGCTTTTACCCTGATGTCCGGACTCTTACCCTTAGATCACTTATGCTAATTGGGGTTTAGAGGGACCCAACTCATATGTATAAATGATTAATTAAAACTGATTGTTCTGTTCTGGGTGATGTGCCCTCTATATAGGGATGCATGCTGGTGGTCTTATATACTCTAGGATGGACCTATACTATCTGTTTTGCCATCTTAGAAGAAGAGTAAAAAGAGAAGAGCGGGGGCGCTCAATGTGTAGGAATCCTCAATATAAAGAGTTCAAACATGTGCAAATTTGCACTCACCTTCTTGTGTGTGTGCTGATGGCACAACGCATGTAGTCGTTATAGAGTGGAACATAAGTGCTGCCTTCGGGATGTCGCCTCGGTACCGTGACCAGAGTGGATATAGTAGGGGGTGATCTCTATTGCTAGAGATCTGCTGGTTGTCCCTAGGATCTAAACAAGACCCGGCGCAGTTCGTCGAAGATAGATTATTATTACAATAAAATGAAATAAAATATTATAACAAGATTGCAAGGTTCAAGACGCGTTTCGGATCCGGAACGGATCCTTCATCAGTTGTTACAATACTGGTTAAGACATGAGTGTTAAATACATGTTTTTGGCGCGTTACCGGCCCGGAGTGGGAAGCGCTATGCAGGCAGAAAAGTGGATAACAGATGTAATCGATTTGAGCGATTAAAAAAAATGTATACAATACATATAGAATTTTAATACAATAAATAGAAGAATAAATAATAATTGGTGAGGAATAGAATATAAAATCTAATTTAGATATAAAAAGCTGGAAAGTAACCTAAACAGATACATCTGTTTTGCCATACTATTGCTCTTTATATGATTATAAATTATTGTGAGCCAGTTCTGCTTTCAAACATGGCCGATTACCACACTTTCAGCTGGTCTCTACCTGTGTAGTTAACTCTATAGCACTATACAGAGTTTCTCTGTTGGGTTACTTCTGGTAGAAGTAGAGGAGTGGACATGTGCACTAAGTGATCCCACATGCTGATGGATTGCTCCATGATATATCATGTGCACTCAAAGTATTTTTATGAATGAGGAAAGACTTGGGGGCCGCCCTCACTCTGATGGGGGAGGATTGCAATCAATTAAATTACTGATCAGCTGTATTTATTTTATAAATTGTCAACTCCGGCACTCTTCGGATGGACAATAAAATCATCAAGGGTTTTCTGAGTCCAGTAAAAACAATATAGAGAATTCTGGGGAACATCTGACTGACGCGTTTTGATAAAACTTGGCTTAATCCTGGTCAAACGTGTGCCATGCTCGGGCTATCTCCATGCACCTATTTAGGTGGAGGAGGATCGACTTAGACCAGGTGAGCAAGGTGGTATATATTGGATACGCTATTATGAATGTTTTTATAATTAAAGATGATGCACATTATGTAGATGATCTTTGTATGCACTATTCACACTCCCAGATTGTATACATTGTATTTTTATTATTTATTTGATAATTATGCACACTACTATGGACAAATGAAAATGTTTGTTTGTCTCGAAATATCCACTGACTTTGCAGTCACTTTATGCTTAAGGAAAGTTTTTCACAGTTAAACTTTTTCATGGAATAAATGATTATAAATGTCTATACAGGGCCATCATATTCCGTGGCGATTAACACAGCAAGATTCACCATTGAATTCGCTTAATCCTTGGAGTGCTGCCTCTTTCATGAATCTATCTACCTACGTATCGCAAAGATCTGATCCGAATGGCAGAGCAGAGAGTCTAATGCTGCCATCTGTGCTATCCTTTTTAAGTCTATTGGTATCCTATGGACATTTGTACAGTTTTCTGTTTGCCTGGGGTATGTAGGAAAGTATTCCTCTTAAACCAAATAAGTAAACTCTCAGCAAAGATCTTATCCGATTTCAGGGCAGCGAGTCAATCTGCCATCAA